>JAKSZT010054301.1:6630186-6713955 GCA_026826555.1 Tolypeutes matacus | reverse complement strand
GGCCTGACGTGCAGGCTGAGAGGCGCGGGCAGGGCCGGCGGAGCTGCTGGCTCCCACAGGGCCTGCTGAGGGTGGCCGGCGAGGTGCTCCGGGGCAGTCCCGCCGGCCAGGATGTGGCCTCGGGCTTCTGCCTCATTGTCCAGATCAGGAACCAGACAGGGCCCAGAGCAACAGCGGCTTTTGTCACCAAGGTTGGCTAAAACCGTTTCTATTTGGCGATGAAGTGTGATCTACTCTCAAAACCTCCATTTGCTTTGTACACATTTTTGCCTGGGAGCTGAAGTTTGGTTCTTTATTTCCTGTGTTAATTTAAATAAGATACTGACTCTCATCCCTTATCGAAATGAGAAGTCTTAGACTCATCAGCTTATTGTATGCAGAAGAAGTTCAAAGGGCCAGTCGCCCTTTTCTGGCTTCTGGAAGGAAACCCACAAGCCCCCTTTCACAGGCAGGTGTGCATTTCAATAGCATGAACCTGGGCAAAGAGCACACCTGGCATTTAGGGTCAGCGGGACTTACACAGGTCAGAGCAAGGGCCGTGGAAAGTGGGTGTCTTGAAAATCCCATGTGCAAGAACCGATTCCTGACCCAGGAGAGTAGCTGCCCTTCTCCAGCTTTGGAGGAGGAGGGTCCATTTTCTGCTTCTCTTGCTGATATTCCTCTTGACCACCAGTTAGGAACTTGTAGCATTCAAGGTGAAACTCTGGAATTGCGTCAGCACTACGTGGAAGAAAATTGCAAAAGCATCAAAACGTACCGTGTGGAAAGGAGAAGGCCAAGGGAAGACTGATCATGAATGGCGGGAGCACTGCAGGACTCACTCCCCCTGTGGGGGCCCTGGGGCCACCCTTTATCTTAGATTTGAGTCCTCCTGGGAGCCTTGTCCCTGACCTTGGAATTCCTTTTCCTGCTTTTTTTGGGTCAGGGGGAAAGATTCGTGGTGCAGTTTTTAAGGCTACAGCTGGGCCTCGTTCCCTAAGCACAGACCACCCCGGATGAACTGGTATTTCCAGCATCCTTGCAACTCCTTGTGCATTTTTTTTTAAACCCAGCAATTTCCTAGAAGGTCAGCAACCTCCCTGCTGGGGCTGATGAAGGACCGGCGCACTTCGGGCAAGTACCGGCACACTGCTCCTGCCTAGCCAGGCTGCGGCCTGGAGCTGGGTTGTTCCGAGGGCCCTGTCTTGGGGGTCACCAGTGTCCAGGCTCAGCCATGCTGTTACCAGCTTATCCTAAAAGAGTAGTGGGGCCAGAGCCCTTAGAGCTGACAGCGCCTGAACTGGCTGTGCTATTTGTCCAAAGGCTTGTGCTTTGGTTATGTCTAGGGGGTGGGCAGATTGTTTACTCTTAAAGATTTCCACACTATTTTAGTCCCTTAACAATATTTCCTTTTAAGTCAAGGAAAAGTTTTCCCAGACTGAAGAACTGAATCATAGAGACTTGAATAAGTTCTGCAAGAAGATGGACCCTGGAGCTGGAACTGTCGCTCCAGCCCCCGAAGCTGGCTCCCTCCCTGCAAGCAAAGGCTCGTCTTATGTTGAATCTGCCACGGGCCAGGGCCCTGCCTTGGTCCTCTTCCATGAAGGCGGATGATAACGACCCCTGGCAGGGCTGCTGGGATCACATGCAAGAAGGTACATGAAGAAGACAAGACAGCGCCTGATTTGTCCATCGGTGTGCACAAAATGGTGGCTATGATCCTTGATAATAAAAGTACCTAGGGAGCAATCAACCTGATAAAAACAAAGGGTCTCCAGCCCAAACCCCCACCCCCGCCCCCAGCCGGCAATGACAGGGCCCGGGCCTCTCCACCCTCCTCCGCGCCCCTCCACTCCTGCCCTAGGGCCTGCGCTGACTATTCTTGGGGCCACCGGGAAAGCTCTGCACTGTTCCAGCCTTCACCAACCAGTCTTTGCCCAAGTGCTACCTTCCCAGTGAGGTCAAGCTGGACCTCCCTACTTAGAACTGCAACCAGATCCACTTCGGACATTCCCAGGCCCCCCAGCCAGCACTTTTTTATTACCTACTGATCAGCTGTCCTATGTACTTATTTCTTCTATGTGTTATCTGCCTTGCCTCTACTGGAATGTAATTCCTTCTAGGGCTGGAACATCTGCCTCTTGCATCCACGGTGGATCCCAGCTCCCACAGCAGTCCCTGGCACATGATCGGTGCCCAGAAAGTATTTATGGAGAGAATGGATGTGTATTTTTAAATTCTTGGTTCCATTTTTAAAGTCCCGATTCTAGTCACAAGACAAGGTTGTACTTTCTCTAATATGGTTTTGCTAATGATAATAAAATGATAATGATTTTTTCCAGAATATCTTTTAATGTAAGTGTTACACCAATGCTGCAAAACATCTTCAGCATTAGTTCTTAGATGAACCATCAAATCATCACATTAAAATGATCACGAAACATGCTTTAAAGAAGTTATTTTGTTTTCCTGACTTTATTGTGTGTCTAAAATGCATTCTCTTTCAGGGATAAGCTTAAGGATCATTATCAAGACATCAGCAAAGCACTCGCCAAACTAGATAAATCCAAAAATGGCTACGTACCCATAAGCAGGATGCAGAAGGCCCTGCAAGAATGTGATTGTTCTCTTACGGAAGAGGAGTTGACCCATCTTCTGAACAGGTTTTTTTTTTTTGACTGGGTTAAATGTTTCTCACGGTACTGTAAAACCAGTTGGCAGATTGCCTTTGATGCCTGTTATATGTCCACTCAAGCAGGCTTTTGACATTGAAATAACCTCCACATAATCCTCGTGGCTTGGCTTCATTATAATGGGCTCGAGTCGACCAGCAGCGAACAGAGAAAGCCCCTGGACAAAGCATGGCCTTTCCTCATGGATCTTCGTAGCATAATCATTTTTCACATTTAGTTTTGATTTTATCCAAAGCTCATGCACTTTGTCAGGAGACAAATAGTTCTACAGGTCTTACTAATAAAAACAGCACCCCCTGCCCTGGTGCTGCCCTCATTTTTCCCCCTCCCCAGAGTCAACAACTTCCAACTCCTTTAACTGATATCTTTTCATATTTAACTCCCTATTTCTAAGTGACAGGCTTACATTGCTACTTCTTGATTTATGTATTTAATTATTTACTTTTAGGCAGTGTCTGTTGACTTCCTAATAGGAAGATACGGATTTAGCTCTTCTCCACCCTACAGCATACCACCAGCCACCCCACCCCCTCAGCCTTCATCATCCCAGGGAAACACACAAACTTATCTCCACATGCTCCTCATCTCCTTGCATCATAATTTTGGTTCGATCAGTATTCAGGATTTATATCATTGTGACTAGCCAATTTCTTTTCCTTACCTATATGGCGTCTTGTTTTCCCTGGTGTTAATAATTATCTATTTTTTTCTATTCATTTTATTTTCTATGTACTTATTATCACTAATTCAAGCCCAAACTCACCTTTAGTAGTGAAATTTGTTTCCAGTGTGCTATTCTGTCTCAGCTTCATCTTCTTGAAGATGGCTCTTTTCTTGCTCTTGAATTATCAGAAAACGCCTTGCTTTATTTAGTTAATGAGTTCCTGTCCTGCTCTGTGCTTTCTGAAACTCCTGTTTTTCTATTGTTATTGAATATTGAACCCACCTCTATTCCCTATTTTTTAAAGTCATCTTTCTCTCCTATCCTCCGTCTCTTTTTCTTTTTGCTCTGCCTTCTGGGAGATTTCCTCAGTTTTAGCTCCCAGCACTTCTTTTGAGATTTTTGTTTCTTGTATAATATGTATCATATTTTTAATTACTAAGAGCTCGTTTTTGTTCTCTGAGCACTCCTTATAACATCCTGCTCTTCTTTCATCAATGCACTATCTTACTTCTCTGAAGATATTAATGTTAGTTTCTTTTAAAGTTTTCGTCACCTGACAAGTCTCTCCTCCATGTTGATTTTTTCTGCTGTCTTTCATATTAGATGCTTTCCTCAGAAATATGCTTATGTTAAGAGGGGAGTACTGCAAAGCAGACTAGGAGCTCTGTGCAAATCGATGGGGCTTATCAACTCTGCTGTGAACTCTTGTGTGCTCTGGCAGGCAGTTTCCTTGGGGAACCCCTATTGTCAGTATCTTTAAAGCATTTCTTTGGGGCTGGTCAGGTTTCCCAGAGAACTAAGTTGCCAGATAAAATACAGGATGCCCAGTTAAATTTAAATTTAAGATAACGTATTTTTAAAGTGTAAATATTTCCCAAATATTGCGTGGTACATACTTACACTAAAAAGTTATCTGCTATTTATCTGAAATTCACATGTAACTGGGTGTCTCCATAGTTTTTCTGCTACGTTTGGCAACCCAACCAGAGAAGACTCTTCCAGTGTACTATTGCCAGTCCTCTGGGAGTGGACTGGGTGAAACAGGCTGGAGTTTCAACAATGTGGTCGGAATGTGGTCGGCTGACTAATGGCCCCCAAAATGCCCAGGCCCTTGTCCCTGGAACCTGTGAACATGACCTTATGTGGGAAAAGGGTCTTTGCAAATGGGATTAAATTAAGGATCTTAAAATGGAGAGATTATCCTGTGTTATCCATGTGGGCCCTAAACGTAATCACAAGTTTCCTTATAAGAGGGAAGCAGAGGGAACTTGCACCCAAAAGAGAAGACACGGTGATCACGGAGGTTGAGACTGGAGTGCTGCAGCCACAAGCCAAGGGATGTTGGCAGCCTCCAGAAGCTGGAAGAGCAAAGACACAGTTTCCCCTGGAGCCAACACTGATTTCAGCCCAGCGAACTGGATTTCAGGCTTCTGGTGTCCAGAACTGGAAGAGGAAAGATGAGTGTTGTTTTAAGTGGACATAGGCAGCTAGGACAGCCAGTATATAAACTCTCAATCCCCCTCCATTGGGGACTGAATCATTTCCCCCACAAGATGTGTTCAAGCTCTAACCCCCAGTCCTGGGAATGTGGACTCAGTTGTAGACAGGAGCTTCAAAGATACTATTAAGATGAAGCCAAAGAGATCAGGGTGGGCCTTAATCCAATATGACTGGAGCCCTTAGAAGCAGAGGACACTTAGATGCAGCCAGTCAGTAGAGGCCAGAGGAGAAGCTGAAAGACAGATGACCATGTGACAGAAGCCGAGATGCAGCTACAAGCCAGGGCATGCATGCACCATGCTGCAGACGGGAAAAAGCCTGAGTCTCCCTTCGCTTTGCTTTGGGAATTCTAGCCTCCAAAGTGTAAGATAGTAAATTCCTATTGCTTAACGCCAACCACTTTGTTATTTGTCAATGCAGCCCTGGCAAACTAAGACACGCTCTTTTCATTAAACTCTCCTTGGCCTAGGGAAAATGCCTTCCAGTTTAGAAACGCTCTTTTGTCCTCTGCACAGATCTTCTGTTGGGATGGGGAGAGCAGGCACCCAGCTGCATGGAATTTGGGGAGAGCGACTAAGGTCTAATTGCTTCAGATTTTTAACCAATCCTTCTGTTTTTGTTTTTGTTTTTCCCAGTTCTGTTTTTAACCCCACCTTCGTCCTCATTTCCATATGTTTCTGGTGCCACCAGTTCCAGAGCCTTTGAAAGTATTGGTAGGGTACTTTTCCGCATTCCCTCTGTTGGCTTTAGAAGGTGATTTCTGGGAGCTGACATATCCATCCATTACCATTCATCCATCGAATTTCCAGCAGCTGGAAATTCTTAAGGTTATGCCAGAGATCCTCAAACTCCAGCAAGCATTGGAATCACCAGAAGGCCTTGTTAAAACTCAAATTGCTGGGCCCTGGTTCAGTTCAGGTCTGTGGTGGGTCCTGAGAATCTGCATTTCCACCGAGGTCCCAGGTGATCCAAATGCTACTGTGGCTGGGCCAGCGCAGAGCACCCCACTTGGAGAACCAGATTCGTGCCTTTTTAAAACTCCCCTTTTTGTCATTTAGAAGGCATTGGGTAGAAGTAGAGCTAGATGTGTGTATTCAAGCCACTTTATTTAGCTGGAAGTCTTTTCCTTTCCATCTCCCTGAAATAACTTAGAGTTCATTGCTCCTTTCTCTGAGCCCTTTTATATGCATTTTCCACCTTGTGGTAAAATTTAAGTCTGCTGGACAAACTGAAGGCATGAATCATATTTACTTCACCAACTTTGTAAGGTGGGGACATTAGTACCTTTCTCTTTCTTTTTTTTTTTTCTTTTTCAATTTCTAGAGGTTTCTGCAAAGTTTGCAATCTATATTATCAACTATTCTAAGTCCATTTTCAAATAATACTATATCACGTCACAGATAGCACAGGTTCTTATAAATGAGTATTCCCAACTCCTGCCTCCCTTCCCTTATACAACTGCTATCATTTGTCTCACTTGCCTCTGTGCTAAGGCCACCCAATACATTGTTACTACTGTTACTTCGAACAAATACCTATTAGATCAATTAAAAATAAGAAAAATAAAATATTTTACTTTAATTTATTCCTTTTCTGATGCTCTTCCTTTCTTCATGTGAATCTGAGTTTCTGGCCTTTACCATTTTCCTTCTTTTTTTTTTTTTTTTTCAACATTTCTTGCAGGGCAGGTCTGCTGGTGATGAATTCACTCAGTTTCTGTTTGTCTGAGAAAGTCTTCATTTCTTCATTTTTCCTTTTTTTCTTTTTTAAGGAGGTACCAGGAGTTGAACCTGGGACCTCATACATGGGAAGCGGGTGCTCAGCCACTAAGCTAAAACCACTCCCCTCTCCTTTTTTTTTTTTTTTTTTTGAGGTACCAGAACCTTATATGGGGGAGGCTGACACTCAACCACTGAGCCACATCGGCTCCCCTGAGTTGGCTCCCTTGTCTGTTTGCTCGTTGTTTGCTTGTTGTCTGCTTGTTGTTGGTTTTTTTTTTTTGTTTATTTGGTTGGTTGTTTTTGCTCCTTGTTTTTTTGCTCATTATCTTCTTCTTTTTGTTTGTTGTTTGTTTGTTTTCTTTAGGAGGCACCAGGAACCGAACCCAGGACCTCCCATGTGGGAAGTGGGCACTCAACTGCTTGAGCCACATTTGGTCCCCTCTCCTTCATTTTTGAAGGATAATTTCACTGGACATAGATTTCTAACTGGTGGGTTTTTTTCTTTCAGCACTTTAAATATTTCCCTCCACTCTCTTCTTGCTTGCATGGTTTGTGGAAGGAAGTCTGCTGTAATTCTTATTCTTGGTGATCTACAGGTAGGGTCTTTTTCCTTCTCTGGATTCTTTCAAGATATTCTCTTTGTCTTTGGTTTTCTGTAGTTTGAATGTGATATGTCTAGGTATAGATTTTTTTGGTAGGTATCCTGCTTTGTTTTCTCTGAGCTTCCTAGATCTGTGGTTTGGTGTCAGTAATTTTGGAAAATACTCAGCCATTGTTACTTCAGTATTTTTTCTGTTCCTTTCTTCTTCTTTTAGTATTACAATTATGCATATGTTACACTTTTTGAAATTGTTCCTCAGTTCTTAGATATTCTGGAACACCCCCCCCCATTCTTTTTCTTTTTTCATTTCAGTTTGGGAAGTTTCTTTTGACATATCTTCAAGCTTACTGCTTTGTTCTTTGGCTGTCTACTGAATGAGCCTATCAAAGACATTCTTCATTTCTGTTAGTGTTTTCTTCCTCTCCATTTTCTTTTCATCCTTTCTTAGAGTTTCCGTCTCTGCTTACATTACCCATCTGTTCTTGAATGTTGTCTACTTTTTCCATTAGAGCCCTTTACATATTAATCATAGTTACTTTAAGTTCCCTATTGGATAATTCCAAAATCTGTGTCATATCTGTATTAGTTAGCCAAAGGGGTGCTGATGCGAAATACCAGAGATTGGTTGGTCTTTATAAAGAGTATTTATTTGGGTAGAATTCCACAGTTACCAGGCCATAAAGCATAAGTTTCTTCCCTCACCAAAGTCCACTGCCACATGTTGGAGCAAGACAGCTGCCGACGTTTGCCAGGGTTCAGGCTTCTTGGGTTCCTCTCTTCCCGGGGCTCTGTTTCTCTCCAGGCTCAGCTCCTCTTTTTCCTCCACAAGGCCAGCTGTGAACTCTCAGGCAAATGGCTTGTCTCTATCCCGGGGCCTTTTCTTCAACATCAAAACTCCAACACCAAAACTGCAACTCAAAAACTGCTGCAACTCTGTTCTTTGTGATGCCTTTTATATTTTATTCCCCACCCACCAAGGGGTGGGGCTCAACACCCTACTGACGTGGCCCAGTCAACACCTTAATCATAACTTAATCATGCCCAGATTAACAGATCAGTTTACAAGCATAATCCAATATATATTTTTGGAATTCATAATTACATCAAATTGCCCAATGGCTACAATATCTCAATCTGGTTCTGATGCTTTTTTTCCCTTTAGCATGCCTTGTAATTTTTTGTTGAAAGACAGACCTAGAGTATCAGCTAATAGACACTGAGGGGACTAAGCCTTTAGTGTGAGGCTTTACGTTATTCTGGCTAGGAGTTGGTCTGTGTTTATCATTTGATGGAGCTGAAGGTGCCAAGAGCTTTAATTTCCTGCAGCGTTCTTGTTTTTGTCTCTCCCTTTGTCTTGGGTTTCTCTAAGAACTTCTTAAATAGCCTGTGTCTTACAGCTTTTTTTTTTTTAGCTGTAATCTGTTGTTGCTATACTGGAACCCTGTTGACGTGGTAGAAAGGTGTTGGGGAGGAGTAACATTCTATAATCTTATTAAATCTCAGTCTTTTAGTGGGCTTGAGTCCTGGGCTGTGATCTTCAGATGTATTCATTTCCCTCAGTATGGTTAGAGGGGCCCAAAGTTGGCAAATTGCCTTTTCTCCAGGTGGGATAAGGCTCTGGTAAAGTCTTTTCCCTTGGGAAGTAAGCCTTTATGATGGAGACTATTCTGAGCATATTTTATAAGGATTACTCCTTCCCTCCCACCTGCCAGAGCCAGGCGGGGGCCTTGCTTAGATCTTCACTGTGAGGACCTGGTGCAGTTCCAGGAGGGGAAGCCTGTGAAAATGTGGGGAGCCCCTAAGATTGGGCCCCCAGGAGTTTCTTGGTCTCACCATAGTCCAGACTCAGCTTCCATCGGTTCCTTAGCGTTACCGTTTGAGTGATCTCTAGGTGAGCAGATCTTGGCTGGGATTCTCTGGCAAACACAGGGTGGTGTTTTGCCCTGTGACCTCAGTTCTCTTATGGGTCTAAGAAAAGCCATTGGTTTTTCAATTCATTCAACTTTTTTCTTGTTGTAGGACAGGAGGGACGACTTTTGAGATCTCACATGCCAGAGTGTCCCTCCACTTTCTTTTACCTTCCCTCCAGCTTCTTCCATGTCCCATCTTTAGTCAGCTACACTTAAGTATTTACTTTCAGAAAGGTAGTAAAATTTATTTTCTGATTTGCAGCTACAGTCAGGTCTTCCATGCTTGGTTCATAGGTTAAGTCTAAAACTTGAAAATCATTAAATAGCATTTCATTATTACAACTATGTAAATATTGTTCAGTGTCTAGGTAACGAACAAAAATTAGTTTTTCTTCTCAGTGGCAGTTTCCCTCCACCATTGCCCTTCAGGTCAAATAGAATTTCTTGTAGATTCTAGCAATTGCTAAAAATCATACAGCATTTTAAGTTTACTTTACATTTATATTATGACTTTATTGGATAGTTTTTTGTTTCCTTTATTTTGTGTCATATTTAACTTGCTTTTTGTTTTTCTCACATTACTTGCCTTTATTTTCCCTTATCAAATAAAAACAAATCTGGACTGAGGGAGAGAGGGTTTTTTCCAAAAGGCTATTATAATAGGGGGAAGGAGGCCTATTGCAACAGGAAGAACTCTCTGACCATGGGAATCTGCAGGCTTCTCAAAGGTCAGGCAGAAGAGGGCTTTTCTTTTATAGGGAGAAGTAAACAAGACTAGAAAGAACTGGGCATGGGAGAGTGAGAGGAGAAGGCAGTGTGATCAGTTGGAACAAGAACGCTCTTTCCCTGTGGTCGACACTCGGGCGGGGAGGCAAAGAGGGCTTGTTCCGCGTGCTGGTACTGACGCAGGGTGAGAAGCTGAGCTGAAGACTGGCCATACAAAGTTAGCGGGCTTGTTGGCCACATGGGTCAGCGGGCACGGAAAGTCCAGCTCACCATTTACGAGGCAAAGATTTTGGGAATTTGGAAGCTCTGGCCTTGTCACAGGAAACCAGGGTGGCAGCCATGAGGTGATCGGGTTCCACTAGGAAAGGAGGTAAGCCATTGCCTAGAACACGACGGGCAGGGTGGCTTCTTTAGCCACAGTAGTTTTCTAGGAGCACAGGCCTCGGATAAAGTTCTACATTGTCAACCTTCCTATTTCTTCAGCCTTCCACCCCTCTTTCTGTTCTCCCAAGGTTTTCTCTTGGTGCTCTCCATCCCAGAGCCTGCCTGCCTTCTCCTGTTAGGGTTTGCTGCCCAAGAGCTTCCTAGCTCCCCCCACTAGCCACTATTCACCTGGGTTGGAGCCTGTTTTCTTGATCCTATGTCTTATCAGCCGTATTTTGCAGGAGCACGTCCTGAAGTTCATAAGAAAAGATGGGTGCGAAGTAAATTTTCTGAGCTCTTGTTTGTCTGAAAAATGTTTTATTCTCCCTCATACAGATTGCTAACTTGACTGAGTAGAATATCCTAGGGAGAAAATCATTTTCCCTGAAAATTGTGAAGACATCTCTCCATTGGATTTGAACTGTGAGAAGTCCAATGCTTGTGTTATATATACGTGTGTGTGTGTGTGTATGTGTGTGTGTGTAGAGAGAGAGAGAGAGAGAAAGGCAGGACCATTTCATCCTCAAATACCTGTATTTTCTCTTCCCCATTAAACAAGCTCTCCTCTCACTAAATTTATTTCCAGCCGAACAAAAATTCGTGCACATTCAATGAATAAATCATGGGGAAATAGCACCAGATAAATAATTAACTAAATGATTATAAGAGAGTCTTGTTAAAACATAGTTAGGCTTAATACTTTTAGCAACCACAAAAGGACTGTGGAATTTCCGTGGTCCACCTTTCAATGGGGGTGATCAACTTTTTTACAAATTGAAACCTTAATAAAGATCCATTGCACAGTTGCTTGTTTCTTCTCAAAGACCTCTTGATGATAAACATCTCTGTTATTTGTAATTATGTGTAGATTATTCTTTTCTAGATCCAAAATAGACTTTTCTCAATAATACTGAAGAGATTAGCATATGCATTTGATTTTATTACTAAATTTTAATACCAAGTTGGCAATTTATCCTGCTGATGAAATAGTGTTGATTATCTTTTTCCGCCATGTCTCCAACACATTAGCCAACTCGAGCTGGGACTGTGCGAGGCTGCTCTGCAGCTGTGGATTGGAAAAGCTCGGCTCTTGGCTCGTTTTCTTTAGAAGCAGATATCTGAGTCACTGGAAATTTCTCCATCCGGCTTACCCATTTTCAAGCTGTTCTGCTTTGACACTTCCATTCATTGCTGCTGAAGGGAAGGTTAGGTGTTAAAGTCTCAGTAATCCCCAGAGAGAGAATTCAAGGTACAAAGATGTGAATGTCAAACACAAACTTTAGTTTGAATTATTGTATGTGTTCAATAAGTATGTTCTATGTTCTCATGGAACTTTTGAGTTTTATCTCACAATATATATTCTTTTAGAATTTAAAGGTTTTTTTTTTTTTTGTTTGTTTGTTTTTCTGTTCAGAGTCCAGGGAAGGAAGGATTCTTGATTTCTATGTGGATATTCTTTGTTGAGTTATATACTCGGATGGAATTTTTATTTGAGAAAATACTACGTAGGTTTTGTAAAGCTATTTTTGAGTGTTTTCAGTGTGACAGCTTTGAACCATTCTTTTTAAAGAATTTAACATGTATTTCTCTGTTTCTATGATCCTTTTCACTGTCTTTGATATACGCCCCCTTCCTTGCAATTTCCACTGCCGTTTCTTGAGTCCAGACTTACGTTAGCTAAGGCCTGGACAACCACAGGGGCTTCCTGCCCAGGCTCTTTGCTCCTCCCCACCCCCACTACACATCCCCCCTACCCCCATTCTGCAGTCTTACATCCAGACCTTCTCTGATGCCTTGATGCCACTGCCAGCTTTATCTTCCCATACTACTGTGCAGTTGTCACCTCCTTGCTGTAGCATGTCCATCCACCCTGGGTGTAGGACTTGACCCTTTAGCCAGGCCTCCCCTTCCTGCCTTCTGCTCCCTAAAGCCACAAGCCCTCTTGTCCAGCCCTCCAGTTCCACATCTTCAGAGCACAACAGACAGCAGCTCCTCCAGCCACCAGTGACCTCCACCCACTCATCCTTGCCTTGTTGCCTCATTTTGCAGTATTCGTGTGTGCCTGCCTAATGCCATAGGTAGTTTGTGTGTATGCACCTACAGAGCAGGGAACAGTGTCTTAAACTTATTCACAGCCCCCACACTGCTCTGTCTGCAGCAACTGTTTGTTGAATGAATAAGTGATCGTGTTTTTTTACTGATAGATTCTTTTCTTTCTTCTGGGGCATGGCCCAAGTTGGGGAATCAGCTTGCATGATAATCTCGTCAATTACCCTGACTTCTTGAAAGCAGTGAATGACAGCAAGCCACTAAATCCTCAGCCAAGTGACAAAGAAGAGAGCCAGCCAATCGATTTTGCAACAATCAATTCAGAGGAGGTTGTCAAGAAGATTCAGGAGATTGTTGCTTCCTCCCATCCTGCTCTGTTAAAGGTATGGCCGGAAAGCCAAGCTCTGTGCTCATCTCACTCATGACAAGCGCCTCCAAGCCCCTCCCCCGCCCAGACACCACCCCCCACTTCCCGCCATTCTCCTTGAGGCATCTGAACCTTGGTGAGTTAGTCCAGCTCAGAGTGTTTATCTGAACCAATTCATGTCCACTTTTGCTCTACAAAAAGCCACAGTGACTCCACCCACAGTGTGTTCTCTGAGGCAGAAGTGCTCAGTGTTTATCAAATGCTGGGTCTGGGGTTTAGGGAAGGGGTTTGGGCAGAGGACAGAGGCAGAGGCCTTCAGGGCAGCTCAGCGCGGCCACAGCCCGTCGTTCCTGAGCTGAAATCTAGGCCCAGCGTGGCCGGATCTTCCCACTTTTCATGAGAAGCTACGAAGTCTCCTGAGTTTTAAAGGTCAGATATTTCAGATTGTTTCAGAAACCCTGTGCAGGTCAAACAATTCCATCTGCGGGATGACTTTTCCCCCAGGGCATCTAATGCGGGGAGCCAAACAACTATCAGATTGTTTCTCATACCTTGGGAGGAACCACAGTTCTCACTTTGGAGAAACTCTCCTTAGGCGATGAGCAACTGCTGGAGGTTTTGAGCAAGAGAGTAAGATTCTCTAGCCAAGAGTTGGAAGATGGATTGGAGGGAGAGAGGGCCTGCAGGCCTGTGTGGAGAAGAAGTGAAGTGAGGGAGGACATCAGGGAGGACACAATTGCACGTTTCTGTGTATCCCTGAGATCGTCTTAGATACATCTTGCTTCCTTAATATACGTAGAGTTTTATAGATTTCTACCCGTTTCCACTGCCCTTTGGGCTGGCAGGCTGAGTCACACAGAGATGCAGCCCTGGTCCTGTGACTGGAGGGGGCTGGCCCCAAGCTTGCCTGCAAGGCTTCGCTCCGCTCCACGGTGCCATCCGGTGCCTTGTCCTGCGGAACGTGCAGCTGCCTGTGCTCACTATGTGATCACTCTCCTGGACTGTGCTGAGGTCTGCTACAAGCCAGGGGCCTGGGAGGAACCTTCTCAGGTGCCCTAGCAAGACTTGAACAAGCCTTTAAGTCATTAAGTCCATCTGTTTACAGCAAAGCAGCTGAAGCACCGAGAGGTCAAGGGTTTATGGTGGGCAACAGACCAATTCCGGATTTTTCCCACTGTTCACAGCTTCCTTATATTACAACAGGCTAAATTTATAAATCGACAGCTATATAATATTTTAAGGTTAATTTGGTTACACATATATCATCAACCCCATGGGCCAATGGGGTGTACCTAATTAGCCCTGTAAGAGAATTAACCCCAAGGGAATCTGGTTTGGGGTTTGCAAGTACATTAAATTCTTACTTTAAAAAAAAGATCTTAATCTACCACTTGATACAGATTTGCTAGTGCAATAAAAATGATTTTGTTTCGACAGATGGAAAAAAAATGTGCTTTCTTATTATAGCACATTTTTGCACTTTTTCCGTTTGACTGCTATTGCTGGGTCTGTGCTGTCTGGCTGTCCCCAGCCCCGCCCCCGCCCAGGCTTGGGGCCGCAGGGGTCTCCCGGTACTGTGAAGCCACACGGGATCTGGCCCCGGAGCAGCCAAGGCAGCAGCCTCAGTGTAAAGGCCCTGGGGTCGGCGGGGTCTCCCAGGCACTGGGGAAGTCAGCCTCCTGCCTTGAGACGCCCTTGTGGGGGCGGGGGTCACTCCTGAGTCAGGCTTGGGCTGCCACCTAGTACAAGTAGTTTGTGCTTAAAGGAGCCAGAATTGAATGGTCAAGAGACTTTGGGCAGGTCCTTCACCCTTGGGAGTCTGTCCTCTGTCAAATGGGGCCATGGGAGCAGGTGTGAGGTCCACATCACCTGAGAGCGCATGGGCTCAGGGCAGGGCTCCCCTCGCTGCTCCCCCTCAGGTCCCAGGGGGAGAGAATGAGGCGGAGCTCCCAGAGTGGAAGCTCCGTGCTTGCCAGCACACCCACCACGTCCTAGTCCTTGGGGAATGGTGCACTCGTTCAGTCACTTAGCTTTTACAGCCCACCCTCATACACCTGGTCTCGTTTGCCTTCAGCAGAAATGATACTTAGGAAAAAACATTTTTGAAATATTCACTGACAGTGGCATCTGCAATTTTTTTTAGGTATTTTCTGCATTGGATAAAGAGGACACTGGGTTTATAAAGCCTACGGAATTTGGACAAGTTCTTAAGGATTTCTGTTACAAATTAACAGATAACCAGTATCATTATTTTTTGAGAAAACTGAGAATTCATCTAACCCCCTATATAAATTGGAAATATTTTCTCCAGAACTTCAGCTCTTTCCTTGAGGAGGTAAGGCTGTCTGTAGCACATAAGCATCTCTTTTTGAAAATGGATACCTGTCAGATAAACTGGCAATCACCTCATGTAATCAAATCATTCTAAATGAAAAATTGGCAAAATTCTACATAGGGTTTTACTAGAAGGCCAGTGTGTATCCTTGACTTCGATGGAAAATTGTTTTATTTTAATTTCAAACAAGTTGGGGGGTCGGTTTTTGTCTGGCTGATCCGGAGTTCTTAGAAGTATCAGAGATGAGAAGTGAGGCCGTGAGCCGGGCCTGAGGCGTGTGCTGGGGTGAGAACAGCAGAGTGCCTGGGCTAGAGGTAAGTGTGGAGGAAGTGGGCATATTCGGCAGAGGAGAGGGACCTCCTCCCAAGGCAGTCAGGGAGGCCTTCCTGGAGGAGGGTGGTGGCTGACCACAGGGCTCTGGTTCCTTCCCAGGACAGTCTCTCTGACTGCACAACTTGCTTATTCTTAGGTCATTTTTAGATCTCTAAATGCAAATGGACCAGCATCATTATCAACAGTTACAGTCTCATTTCCCCCAGCACCTATTTCTCAGCTCACCTTTCTGTGCAGGGCCCCTGTGCTGAGAGAGAGAGGACACCTGGTGCCCTGGGCTCTGCCTTCACAGAAGGGTAGATGAGGCTAAGCACGTGGAAAATCCAAGCAATGCAACAGCTGTATCACAACACACTTGTTCTAGAACGTATTGAATTCTTCCCTGCTAATGGGACACTTTGGTCATTTCCAATTGCATGCACTATAGTGTATATATATAGCTATGTAATGCTATAATAAACACTCAAGTTCATAAATCTTTGATAGTTTATATGGGACAAAATCTTAGAAATGAAATTACTGGGGCCAGTGGTGTGAACAATTTTAAGGTTTTGAGGTTAATCTTGATAATAACATCAGCAAACGCTCTATCGTGCCTTCTGTGGGTCAGGCACCGTTCTTAGTCCTTTATAGATATTAACTCACTTAACCCTTTGGATACCTTTATGAAGTGTGTGCTATTATTACCCCCACGTTACAGAGGAGCACACTGAGGCCCAAAGAAGTTAAGTAACTTGCCCACAGTCACCCAGCTGGTGGTAGAGCTGGTTTGTGAACCAGGAAGTCTGGCTCCCCATTCTGCGCCCCTTCACACCGGGCTTGGGTGTCTCACCTGGGGACTCTGATGTGTTCATCTTGCCATTTTGACTGTCATCCCTAAGCAAAATATACTATTGTGTTGCATGTTTTAAGACTTCAGATAAATGGTGTTGTTGAATGTTGTCCTCTGCGATTTTTTCTTACTCAGTATTATGCATTTAAGATTTAGTCATGTTAATACATTAGCATTCAGCTGCTGTAAAATTAGTGTGTTGAGTGGATAGAGTCCATTGAATGAGCATAGCACGTTCAGTTATCATCCTCCTGCTAACGCCCACTGAGGCTGAGTATTAGTCAGCCAAAGGGGTGCTAATGTGAAATACCAAAAATGGGTTGGTCTTTATAAAGGGTATTTATTTGGGGTAGAAGTCCACAGATACCAGGCCATAAAGTGTTAAGTTTCTTCTCTCACCACAGTCCATTGCTACGTGTTGAAGCAAGTTTGCCAGGGTTCAGACTTCTGGGGTTCCTCTCTTCCCGGGGCTGCGTTTCTCTCCGGGCTTAGCTCCTGTTTCCTCCACAAGGTCAGCTGTAGGCGATCAGGCGAACGGCTTGCTTCTCTTCTCCTGGGGCCTTCTTTCCAACATCAAAACTGCTTCTCAAAAGACTGCTTCAACTGTCCTTTGCCTTGCCTTTTATATTCAATTCCCCACCCACCAAGGGGTGGAGCTCAATGCCCTAATCCTAACCTAATCATGCCCAGATTAACAGATCAGTTTACAAGCATGATTCAATTATATTTTTGGAATTCATAATTACATCAAACTGCCACAGGCTGCTTTCGGTTCTCAGTGAGCCCTCTGCACAGGTCCCCTTGTGCACACGCTCAGGGGTTACTCGGCATGGAGTTGCCGGATCAGACGGTGGACGCTTGTCCAGCCTCCCCAGGTGCTGCCAGCACGCTGGCCACTGCACACTCCCCTGGAGGCGCGTGTGAGTTCCTTGTGCCGGCTCCCTGCCAACCCTTGGTGTTATCAGGCATTTTAACACCTGCCAGTCTGACTGTGAGTGAAGGTGAACCCTTTTGTATGTTATCAGCCCTTCATTCAGGTCTTGTCACCTGTGAAGTGCCTGAAAGGCTTGCAGTCCTCTGTTGGTTATGGGAGTTTCAAAGATCTTTTCCTGGTCTGGGACTCGTCTCTTCACTTTGCTTATGGTGACCCTCAGTATTTTTAATGATTATAATTTTTCCAGCTTTAAAACAAATACACATTCTTTGTGGAAAATACTGGAAAGTATACAAAAGAGAGGCATGCTCTAAGCCCCCTGGTGACAGTGTGGACAAGTCCTCCACATGCATCGTCGCATTTAGTCATTTCCCCCATGAGAAAGTTGGCGGTTCTCATTCCGCAGAGGAGGCCGGCAGGCTCCAAAAAGGCAGGGGGCAGCCAGGCAGACTCAGCTTTCAAGTGTTCTTTCCCTGTGGCACACCACCGCGGAGATATTTTCTTGTATTTTTATAATGTATTTTTTACACAGTGGGGGATAACACTGTAAATATAACTGTCCTTGCTTCTTATCACTTAACATTAAATTGGGCCATGCCATTTAAAGGTCTTCCAAACAGCAGCTAAAATGTCTATAGAACATTCTATTGACTCTCTTATTTTTAAACATTTAGATTTTTTCTAGCTCTTCCCACTGCAATTTATTCTGCAGTGAACACTTTGTATGTAAAACCATATCCACATTTTTCATTCTTTCCGTAAGAGAGCATCCAAGAAGTTAAATGGCTGGGGTTGAAGGATAGGAATACTTTAATTGATCTTGAACACAGCCCCTTATAGTTTGTGTTTTTTCAAATAATTTTTCTATTGAATTGAATCATATGAAATCATTTTTAAAGTCAAATGATTGCATATTGGCAATTTCATATGGTTTAAGCTAATTTATAGAAGTTATATATGCCCCTTTATTTTGGAATGTGTTGAACATTTGAAGGAAATAATTAAAATCATTCCTAGGGATGCCCAGTGTTAATAGTGTATTTATTTCTAACCTTTTTTTCCTACACAAATATCATTTGGGGTAGGGTCAAGAGCAGATTGTATATGCTGTTGAGTTTGGGGATGGATGAAGATTTTCTAGACATTAACAGGTCTCTCTTTATTTTTTTATTTTTTTGTGGTACCGGAGCCAGGGATTGAACCTGGGGCCTTGTATGTGGAAAGTCGGCACTCAACCACTGAGCTACACTGGCTCTGCAGAATTGGTTGTTTCGTTTATTTGTTGCTTGTGTTTTGTTGTTAGGAGGCACTGGGCATTGAACCTGGGATCTTGTGTGTGGGAGGCAGATGCTCAACCACTTAAGCTACATCTGCTCCCAACAAGTCTCTTTTTAAAAAAACATTTTTATTTGTATCAAAGTACTGTATGCCCCTTAGAAATAAAACTGAATCATTGCAGAGATCACTTGACTCACCTCTCTTCACCCCCATGTCCTGCTCCCCAAAAGCAATCACTTTAATTTTTTTCTCAATGTCTCGTCAGCTGTATACCGTCTCATCTCTGAGTAATGTGCTTATCCCTGCATTTCTGAAATAATCAATTTTCGGCATTATTTCTGACTTGCTGATATGCCAGGTGAGGATTCGGCTTTCTCATTCCAGCTCCTGCAGCTTGTCCTCTGGTGTTCTCCTCACTTAGTAGGAACCCATGGGTGTCCCCTGATTAGTGGCTCCTATGCTGTGTACCGTTCCATGGGTGGATTTGCTGGAGCTCTCCACACGCACCTGTTTCCTGTGGGCCTCCGGCCTTGTTGGCACAGCACGGAGGTACTGGCTTTTGCGGTCATCCAAACCCGCCATCCTGGCCTCTTGGTTTTCATTCTAGTGAGAGGAGTGGATGAGAAATGAGTCAGCAGATCATGTGTCGCTTTCAAGTAGGTGCTGGAGGAAAAAGCAGAGCAGGAGGGGGTGGAGAGGGAGGGCCTCTCCCAGCAGAGGCCCAGCAGAGGTGAGGGGATGGGCTGGAGGGTGGGGGGAGTCACAGGACCCGGTCCTTCAGTTGGAGGAGCAGGGAGCAGCCACTGTGGCTGCTGCAGGCAGCACAGGACATGGTGTCAGAGACGCGGCCGGGGACGCTGGGGGAGAGCGGCACTTGGGGTCCACTTGGGCTTTGACTCTGAGCAACACGGAGAGGCAAGGGAGGATTGGGGCAGGGTGTGAGGTGACCTGGCTCGCATGGGAGGAAGAGCCCTGTGGACGAGGAGGCGACTGGCAAGCAGCGTGGTGGCTCCCGTGTGCCCGTGAGAGGGTGAGTGTCGGGAAGGGCTCCCAGGTCCGAGGCTGCCAGCCTTGCATGGGGATGAGCGTGGGAGGAGAAGGGGCCAGGAGGCCCCACGACAGAGTCCCCCTCCCCTCCTGCTGGCCCTTTAGGTGGCTTCCAGCTCCCCGCCTTGTAATGATGGCAGCTGACCCTTACCGAGCACTTACAAATGCGCAGCCCAGGCTGTCCCCAGGCCTTTGCCACCTGCAGCCACACTGAATCCTCTACCTGCTCTGTGCCCGAGGCCCCACATCTGAGAGTGGCCTCTGAGTGGCTGTGGCCATCCTTGCCCGCGAATCCCTGTGGCCTCTCTGCTGACTGGGATGTCCCGACTGAGGGTGCTGGCATTTCTAACTTTCAGTTCACCAAATTGCTTCCCCTTCCATCAGTGCTTCCTGATTTCCTTCTCAGAGAGTGGCCTTCACTCTTGAGACACTTTGCCAAGCATTGTTGTGAAAAGGCTTTAGGGTTCCTGGCCAAGTGAGTGACGAAGACTGTGCTCAGAGACAGGAGTGACCTGGTGGGCTGGAGGGGCCTGCTCTGTGCCCACAGCTGCACAGGGGTGCTCTTCTCAGGGGCTGGGCAGTAAATGCTCTTGGCATGGAGCCACATCAACCCCTGAGCTCACCTAGGGCAGGACTTCTTCGCCTTTTTTGTCCCATGGACCCCTCTGCCAGTCAGGTGACAACCACGGACCCCTTACTAAGTCCACACTGCACTGTGTATTATTTAATGAATATCTCACCCCTGCACCAACACGTCCCCACAAGAAGAATGTTTTCTTGAATTTCAAATCAAGCTTTAAGGACCCCTGGCCTAGGGGCATGTGGGAAAACCCTGCTGTAAAGCAAATACCTGAGCAGGTAAAAACAACAGAAAAGTAAACACTTACCAGGAGGACAAGTGAAAGGACAGCCAGGTGGGGGGGAACAAGGCAATCACAGCTGTTCAGGTCAGCTCCCTATAGGGGTTTTTTGTCTTAATTCTCTGCTGATGGGGGTGGGGATGGGAGGTGGTGGCGGGGACCCTGTGTCCTCAGCTGCAGCGTTTTGGTCACTTTCCCTGATCAAAAGGAGCATGGCCGGTGACTTCTGAACCAGGAAGCAGTTAGCAACCCCAGGCAGTGGGAAGGTCAGGAGGCAGTTGAGAAGGCCCGAGGCTCTGGGCACCATGAAGACTTGTAAAGCTTCATCCTGGATTCTCTTAATAGAAGGAAGAAGTAACAAATAATAGGAATAGTTAATGCTTCATCCTCAAGCTCACTAAATATGATACCAATCGTCCTTTTCCTCCAGGGGATGCACAGGAGGCAGGCAATTAAAAGGAGATTACCAAAATGTAATTAAGACAGTCTGTACGTCTCCTCGCAAAAGAAGTTCTCCGTGAATAATCTCTAGCCAAACCGAATCCATTCTTGAGAAAGGAAAAACTGGAATTAGTCAAGACATTTTTTTAAGGCCTTGAGTCGATTGAAAGCGGAGTAAAGATGACAGCTTTACACCTCCTCATAATCCATTTCTTACCTTGGGAACACCTCTAAATCTGTCCTCGAGAACTTTTATTGATCTTGTTTCATATGCCTGTCACACATGACACGTGAAAATGATCTGAGCTCTTTGGCGCAGATGCCACATTTTCAGCTCCCTGGTAACGTGGCTCTACCGTGGTGTCCTTGCCCCCTCCTCACTCCTAATGCTGCTCGTTCAGCACCAATAAAGTCATAGTGTATGGGTTAGGGCCGCGGGCTGCGCCCAGCTCGCCCCCAGCTCGGATTCAGCCTCTGCGGGTAGGGCCAAGAGTCTAACTCCGTCTGGGCACTGGCCCATCTTTGCTCACTGGAGCATGAAAATCAGGCTAGAGGCCTGTGCGCTGACTGGACAGCGGAGGTGGGCCCAGTCTCAAGGTGGGAGCAAGGGCTTGGTCCCACACCACGGGGGCTCCACCACACAATTGATTCAAGATGAGAAACACCAGCCTGTATGGCATAAAAGAAGAGGGTCAAGGAGTCCCCCTGAAATGCTACCCAGAGGCTTGCTTAAGGAAGCAAGGCCTGCAGACAGCACAAGCCCCTTCTGAATACTTTTCCCACCAACTGGATGAAAAATCATCTGAATTTCTGTCCTCAGCAATTATCTTTTTCACTTCTGAAAAAAACATTTTACATTCAAAATGCTATGTGCAAAATATAGAGTATCACCTTGTTTTTAGGAAAAAATCATTCCCGTTTAACATTTCTAAGTCTCAAAGTGCAATTTCAGTATCTTCTGTGGGTATAAAAATATCGCTCAGAGCACAAATAGAATTTTAAAAGACATAGTAGAAACCCATATAGATTCTTTCTCCTTTATTACCATGGAAATAATGGAATTTTTTAACAAAACATATCCTTATTCAATGCAGAGTAATTATTTTGTCACTTTCTAGCAAGCAGAGAGCCAATGAGATCTTACTTTGTTTTCATAATATGGAATCTTTTACAGTTATTCAGTTATATGTAAAATAATGTGAAGATGTTTTTTTTGTGTTTTTTTTGTCCAAGAGAATTTAAGATTGTAGTTTTCAACTGAAGAAGAGACGGCAAAGCTCATCAAAATGTTGGTAATCTTTCATGAATATCATCTTCATATTAGTTGCTGATCAAGTTGCTTCGATTTATCTGTGTTTTTATTGTAAATATCATGGGGTCCATGTATTTTTAATGAATGTGATTAAAAAAGAAGGAAGTTTCCTTTTCAGGAAAGGGCTCTAAGATACTTTGATATAAATTAGGTAGATTATCAAGATAAATCGTTACTGTTATTCACTCCTGCTCCAGATGGCAAGAAAGGCGTCCTCTTGTTAGCTTTTAGCGATTTTAAGTGTTTCCCCTAAACCTCACTCACTTTCCACTCCCAACAGAGCGTTTGCTACCTGCTGTCCTGTGGACTGTTGAGGGTGTGGCAGGTTGAGAGGGGTCACGCAGGCTGACTCAGACACTTGGGGTGGCCAGCTAGGGTGGAGTGAGGGGAGGGGAGGCTCCTGGGTGCCCTGTGTCTAAAGTAAAAGGAGCCTCGTCGGCCACAGCCTTGAAGATTGGTGGTGGTCCACCCGGCAGGGCCTTGGGGCATCCTGAGGCTGCCCTGGTGGGAACCGGGCAAGCAACTGCTCCGCTTCCCCTCCTGAAGCGGCTGGGTTTGGCGAGCTGCTGCCCTGCTGGCGGAGAGCTCTGATGCCTCAGTCCAGGCAGGCGGCCGCTTCCTCTGAGCACGGCACGTGCCCTGGCCCTGGCGCTGGCCCAGTGTTTGCACGAATACAGATAGCGTGTTTAAAGCCAACCTGAGTGATGGTGGCAACGAAGTGAGAGGATCGTCATCACAGAAAATTAGCGGGCCTGCCAAAGTTGTGACTATCATTTAGCGCCAGGCATAGATATTCCTTTCAGGTTAAAAGAAATTCTCAAATCCGAGTGGCTATTATGGGGAAACTCCAGCTCCTCCACCCAGGCAGCCTGCTCCCCCACCTTGATCTCCTATTGGGAGGAGTAGCAGCCCCCCCAAACTCCTGTTCACAGTAGTGTGGCTGGTCAGCCTACAAAGTGAGCCTCTCGGCCACACCAGGCTTCCTTCCACTGAGCCCAGGCAGGGGGTCACATCCCCCCCGGCCGTGCGAGACCCCCTTTCAGACACAGCTGCTTCAGGCAGAAGAGGATGTGTTCCAGTCGGTGAGGTGTGCAAGAAAGCACATCCCAGCTGAATTTCTGGTAAAATAGTTGATTTTCACTTGCGTGATTGAGTTCTCTGAAACCCAGGCGTGCTGTATTCCTGGTGATCTTGCTCACCTCTGGTCCCAGCTCTGTGCAGCACCAGCAGAGAGAGGCCCCGGCTAGGCTCCCGCAACTGCTGCAAGGAATTCACCGCCGCTCCTCAGGTGTTCCACCTGTAGCTGTGGGTCATTCAGTACTCAAAATGCTCTCCCTGGCCTTGCTCCATCCTCCTTGAAGCCTGGCCTTGGTGGGACGCTGTATGTGTGTTCAAAAGAAATGGACCACGGCAGAGCCAGTCCAGGCAGGTCCCCTGTTCATCTGAGCCCTATAGAGCCACGACAGCCTAACTTACTGGACAGCTTTTGGATCGGTTTAGCTCTACTTTTGAGCTGCACCAGTCATTCTGCCAGGTCAAGACCAGTTTGATATGTATCAGGAAGCCAGAAACCAAACCAAGAATTCATTGTTACAAATAAATCCTGCAAAGAAAATCCAAAATTCAGGTGGTACCAGTACCTTGATCATCATCATATGCCCACAAGGCTAACTTCCAGGGCAGTAATTTACGGTATGGCCTCAGGTGCCCCGTTAGAAGGCAGGAATCTTAATTCAGCAAACACAGGTCAGATGTGTGCGGGGCACTGGGCAGCTCTGGGCTCACAAGCTGGGGGAGGACAGGTATGCCCATACCCACTTGTGCTCGGGAGCAGTCAGCACCCCTGAAGAAAGGGCTCCGACCACTCATGAGCCAACCAGAAAGTTCCATCCCTTGGCTTTTTTCGAGCTGAATTTGAATGGTCCCTGATGAGAGGTTAAGAGGGAGGAGCAGGTCGCCTCCTGGTGATTGCGGCTGCCCAGTTACTGCCATCTTGGTCGCTCACGGGCAGACCTGGCCATTGAAACCTCGGTTGATCTGCATTGCGCATTTGCTGTGAGCCGGCACCGTTCCCTGGAAGTTCTCCATGTTGATTAACCCCTCTGGTCCTCACAGCAGCCCCTTGAGGTATGGGTACGATCGTCATCATGCCGTTTTACAGATGAGGAAACTGAGGGACAGAGAGAGGTCCCGTCGCTGGAAGAGGCGGGCCTGGGGCTAGAACTCAGCCGGCTCCAGCCCACACTCGGCCTCCGGCCCGGGCAGTGAGAACAGTTTGTGTCTACCCCATAGGTTTGTTGTGCAGAGTAAGTGGGTTAACACGGAACGAGCTTTGTATGGTACCCGACGCAGCAAACACCAAATGTTTGCTTTCATCTTATTTTTCTATTCTCTCCTACTTCAGTGAGTCCGTGTTTAATGTTTAGTAATGATGTGATTATATGGTGTACAATTTATTTGGGTGGAAGAATTTATTTAAATAGTTTCATAAATGACTTAAGCCTTGAGTTTATTGAATCATTAAAGGGCCAAGGGGGCGGCTTAAAATGTTTCCCTTTTATTTCTCTGCATTTTATGGCAATTTCATGCTACGGAAGGCTGTGTGAATTGGGGCGGTTGTGTGGTCTCAGGTCTCGGGATGAGCCACAAAGGTCTTTGTGAATGTGGAGGGCCAGCTGTGTGACCAAGGTAGGCGCCAAGTGAGTGCTGGGTGGGGACCAGGAGGGCAGAAAAGGCTTCCTGGGGAGCTTGCTGGAGCCTGGGAGGAGGAGCAGGAGCACGGCCTGGGGGAAAGCATCCCGAGGAGGAGGTGATGGGGAGAGGGCCCAGGGGCTGGCGTGCCAGGCGGGTCTGTCTCCTCCTTGTTTGCCTCAGGGACAGCTTGGACTCTCATTCCCTGCCCTCCTCCCAGTGCCTGAACAGTGCACATAGTAGGCCCTCCATAGAGAGCTAGTTGTTCTCGTGAACTACTTCCCTTGGGCTCTGCTTTCGTGTCCACTGGGTAGGCAGCTAGAATTGGGCTGGAATCCTAAGAGCCTGGGCTTGGGCAGGGACCGCCTGGGTTCCATGGTCAGCTTGTGGGGGAGTAGCCTGCGGCCCTGGGCGAGCCCTGGCCTCTGGGCCTCGGTGGTTATGGGGACTGGAAAAAGCTTCTCAGAGAGGGAGCGACCACCAGGACTGCACTGTGGTGTCAAGTTAAGCTTCCTGGCCTTTCCAGAGAAAGTTTTGTGCTCTTCAGATTTGCCCAGAAAGAATCCTTGCACAGTGAGAGACCCCACGGCAAGGCAGCAGTCCTGGAGAACCTGCAGCTATGCTCCCTTCTGAATGCACTGGGCTCCCTATGCCAATTCAGCAGCCTTCTGGGCATGCCCTCCTGATGGGCCAGCGCCTGCCTGCAGGTGTGTAGGCACCGCTTCGTGCATCGTGCATTGCAAATGTCAGATTCTTGGCCAGCGGTAGAGTTGCAAGCAGTACGCTTGCACACACAGCTTCCACTTTTTCATTTTCATCTGGATTTTTAATGTTTTATCTTTTTTTTTTTTGACAGGCAGTTTTGCTGCTGTTGTTATTTTTAGCATTCATTTATTCACTGTAAATACAAATGAAGATACAGTACAATTAATTTCTTTGCTAATCAAAATATTTGATCAAATGAAGCAATTTTTCAATTCGTGGAAGTAATTATACTGTTCTTTAAAAGGAAGCGGAGGGATTCTTTACCGAGTATTTCCAATTAGGAGTTCTTGCTGCCTGCTGTGTTCTTATTCTGTATCAAGCTTCAGGACTTTTTTTTTTTTTTTCTTCCTGTAAAGGATTATGGAAAAAAAAACTTTTTAATTGTCTCCCTAAGTATTCAGAATGAAACTTAGTAGATGAATCATGTACATGATGAGAGAATTATAACCTTCATAACAGTTAAACTAATATACAGGCATGTTTCTAATCCAGTGGCTAGAATGAACCTTTCCAAACCACTTTGTCTAACCTGTTGATTGCAGGCAGGTGATGCCATTCTGGTCACCCAGGCCACAATGACCTATGTGTCCATTGTCAAGGAGTGTTGATGATCAAAAAGCTTTCTGTGATGAACAGCCTGCTGCTTTTCCCGGCATCCTGAGCTCATTCCCTCTTCCGTATGACTAACTAGAGATTCAGAACTGCATCCATCACGTAGCTCTAGGTAGCCAGCAGCCTCAAGCCTCAGGGCACACAACAATAAGCAGCCATTCCGCATTTGTCAGCTGGGGGTGGCTCACCCCTCTGCCTCACGGCTCTTTCAGTCTCCTCCTGGGACCGGAGTGTGGGCCAGGCATGCCCTCCTCAAGGTGATGGTGAAGGTGCAAGAGGGCTTGCCCAGCCCTAAGTGCTTGTTAATCCTTTGCTCATGTTATGCTTGCTAACATTTCAGTGCCAGAGCAAGGCATGTGACTGAGTCGAAAGCCACAGGGTAGGGCAATGCACTGTCTTTAGTGGGAGGCACTACAGAGTCCCGCCCTGGGAGGGCTGAAGAAATGGCCTTGACTGCAGTGTTCCACAAGGAAACAAGCAGATATGTAGACCTCCATCTCCACCTTGCTGGATATTTTAAGTGCAGCCCACCCCCACTCTATTATGTTCTCCATGCTCTGTTGTCTAGAGGAGTTGTTTAGGATGCATTTTGGTGGAAAACTGAGTTTTATAAGCCTGCTCTTTATTTATCAACTTGACATCATTTATTGACAACACGAGAAGGCTCTTTTCTGGAGCCAACCCCTTAACAGAGCTGTTGAAACAAGGGTCTAATAAAACTGTGACTGTGAGCCAACAAAAGGCCGGGCTCAGTCAACACCCGGGAGCACACCCTGCACCTGGTGACCTGTCTCTACACTTGGCTTAGCTCTCACCTCAGGTACCGCTGCCCTCCCCTTGGGTTAAGTAAGCGTGCTTCTGACCTAGAGCTTTCTGCGACCTCGAATGTGAGTTCCCGGCAGTGGAGACTGGGTTCGCCCATATTTGTATCCCAGGTGCTAGTGAGCCCAGAGCCTTCCCGACCCAGATGAGTGCTCCCTGAAGAGTTTTTTTTTTCCTGGAATGTCGGTGCAGTGCAGGTCTCTCCAATGGGTGCAGTTGGCCCCACTCTGCAGATGGAGAACTCATCTCAGAGACGCGGAAGGACTTGCATAAGGCCACCAGCTAGAAGGCGGCAGATCAGCGATCTAGCCCCGTCGTCCTGAATCCAAGCTCCAAGCCCTCCTGACACCCTGACACCCCAGGAGCCCGCAGCCAGCCCATCAAGAGCATGGTTCTGTGGGAGCCCACGGGCAGCCAGATGCCCACTCAGGCTCCAGGGGCGCGTGACCAAGGCCCAGACAAGGCTCCCGCCTCTTTGGCAGGGCCTGGACCACCAGTAGTAACGTGCACCAGGTGCCTGCTGCCCTCTGATCATTTGTGGATGCAAACGGTACTAGCCAGGACCCAGAGCTGCCCGTCCCCCCTTCTCAGGCCATCAGATCAGTGATGATAACCCCCACCCCCGGCAGCAGCAAGGACAGCAGCCCCTGAGTGCCCTGAAATCCCAGGGCATCCCTCAAGATGGGTTCCTTTTTCTCCCCGCTTCACTAGTGTGGAAGGGGAGGCACAGAGAGCTTGTGAGCCTGCCCATGGTCACAAGAAGTGGTGGAGCTCAGCTGGCCCCATCTGCCCTGAGCGGGTACCGCAGGCTGTACTCGCCCTCCAAACCCGAGACGGCAGCATCTGCATGACTCCGAGCCCCCTGGCGTGCTGGGCCTGCTGGGCCTGCTGCCTCTTCTCCACCAGCCGGTGGGAGCACTGAGGGCTGCTGCTCAGCCAGCAGCGAGCGCGCTGGGGAAACCCCTCAGACTGGAGGACAAGGGAAGGGGCAGCAGTCTGGAGGACGGAGAGCAGCAGAGGTGGGGCAGGGCCAGAAGGGATGGGACTGAATCAATTCTGCACAGGCCTGTGCTCACCTCCCTCCCACTCCCCACCCAGGCTGCCTCCCTGGCTCCCCACACAGGGCTCACGACCACTGGGGCGGCCTCTGGGGTAATTCTGAGGTAACGGCACGGCTCAGAGCCACAGGCTTACACTGTAGAGCTGGACTGGATTTTCGCTACAGGAGATGGGTGACTGAGCAGCACGCCGTAGAAGTGCGGGGCTGCTGGTAGGCCTTTGGTGACTGGACATGTCACAGGCTGGGTCATTGCTTCTTTCCTTTTATTCCAATACCGTGGTGTTTTACTCAAATACAGTGCAGGCCTACAGGGGACTGGGAATTCTCTTCTTGGCAGTGGTGGTCTGGATTTCTCTGCAACCTCTGGAGAGGACAGTTGTTTGCTAAAACAAGGTCCCATGAGTACTCTTAGATAAATGAGAGAAGATTCCTTCAAAACAAATCATTCTCTAAGCAGATCAGACCGATAGCACATACAATCCCCCCTCCTTTTTTTTTTTTTTTTACGTTTTGAAACTCGGTGTCGTGCTCACCACTGGGAGAGGCTGAGCGGGGGACGCAGTGGGGACCCTGGCCCGGCCTCTTGTAGACAGCAGCCTGGCCAGGGTCAGCGCCTGCCTCACGTTCTTCTCTGCCTGTCGCAGCTGTGATTCCTGTCCCGAGGGTGCTTTTATGTAAAGCGTGGTTAATATTGGAAAGTGGGATTTGCATCTGAAGATAGTGGTGTCTTTTCTGATTAGGAGAAACATTTCTTCTAGTTACAGAAGCATGCTTTTTTCCCCATTCAGAGCCAGTGATCACGTGAGAAGTGTCAGGGAGGCAGACGTGCCAGACCAAGAGCCATCTGCTCCTCCCTGGCGTCTCCAGGCGCTCGGCGCAAGGCTGCCGAGGGGCTTCACTAGAAGGCGACACAGGGACCAAAACGCTGGGGCCTAAACGAGCGTGTCCGATGAAAGGCCTGACGCGGCTCCGTCTTCCGGGGGCCAGCGGGTCCTCTCGGCGTGCATGGGGTGGGGGCGGTGCGACCGCGTCCTCCAGGGTCTGGGGACCTGCACTCTGGCCTCTGGGGGTGGATGCAAGCAAGAGCAAAGCATCTCCAACCAGCAGCAAAACCACCGCCGTGACGTGGAGACATCCTGGCCGCCCAGCGGTCCTCTGTGCCCGTGCAGCCGGTTGTGCTGTGCCGGCTTGTCCTCTGATGGCGCCTTTGGCCCCAGACTCCCCGCAGCCCAGGCCAGGCCATCCCTGATGATGTCTCTCGCTAGATTGAGGAAAGTGGTGATTTGGGAGGCAGGTAGCCTGGCCTTGAATCCAAGTGTTGCTCTTGGTGGGGATTTCTTGGCCTCCCTGAGCTTCACGCCTATCAGAGCATGGGGTAGGGGTGCTGCTTCATCCCTCCCCGAGGTCTGAATCCGTCTGTACCCGCTCTTCCTTCGACCCCCAGAGCAGCTGTGGCTTCCACAGCACAGGGCCACCTCCTTCAGAGCACACGGCCCTCTCTCACCCCACTGGACTCGCCACTCGGTGTGGGCAGAGACGTTACTTGGGGTTACTGCTCTGCATCCCCAGCATCTAGCATAGCCCTGGGCACGGGGCAGATGATCCATGGGTGTTTGTTGAATGACTTAATGGGGTAATAGCTGGCCTTTGTCAAGTGTTCCCTTTCTCTAAGTGCATTGCATGCTGTCATGGCTGCTTGCCTGCCCGCCTTGGGGCTCTGGAGTCAGAGGTGACACAGGTGTTACTCTTGTCCCTGTTTTATGGATGAGGCTGCACAGGTGGAAGCCAGGGACTGGGACTCACCTCCAGGACCGTGCAGCCCACACTGAGCAGCGCGCCCAGCCCATCCTCCCCTCCACCCCTCTCCTGCCAAGGCTGTCAGACCCCCAAGGCTTCTGGGACTCCCAACCCTCAGGGGACCCAACTCCCCCTCGAGAGCCCAGTCACCCGCCTGCCTCTACCCACACATTTTGTGTTTGTTTTTATAATTTATATAATAATAAATATATAATGGTAAATACGTAATTTTATTTATAATTTATAATTATGGTTACTTCTGTAGCATTTGTCTTCCAAGTAGAAAAGTAACAATTGTTCACTTTAGAGAATTCAGAAAGTACAGAAAAGTATAAAAAAGAAAATAAAAATAATTTCTAATCCCTCCATCCAGAGAACAAAAACTAATCCTTGTGTTGTGCACACCACCCAGGCATGTGCATGCGCGTTTGTGCACATGCGTGTGTGTGAGGTCATTTTCTTGTCCTTTTCCACATAATACCATATCACAAATATTTTACCATATTATTAAATCATTCTTTGAAACTTCTAAACAACTTCATTATAATCCATCTTTTAGAAATACCATATTGTTACCCAGTTTTTATCCTTGTAAATGATCCTGTAATGAACATAATTCCATGAGCTCATCTTCCTGATTTCCTTAAGGAGAGTCCTCAAGGGGCGGTATTAGGACAAAGGATGGGAACTTTGTATGATTCCCAATGCCTTATTCCACCTTTTCCAGCATTGATATCATCATTCAAAAATTTCCAGTTAAAAGAAAGAAGTGGAATCTTGTTCTAATTTTCATTTCTTTGCATCATGACAAGGTTGAAGCTTTTTAACAGTAGACCCAGGACTGCTGCCCAGAACAGAGCACATGGATCCTGCCACTTTGTCCATTTTATTGCTTCTGTCATTTTCTATTATACGGACATATCATTTATTTATTCTCTCAACAAATATCAAGACCCCACTGAAGGCGAGGTTCTGTACCGTGTACTTGGAAAGACAATAAAGAAGTAAATATATAAAACAATCAGAGAGCAGTAAGTGCAACAGAAAGCAAACAGAAGGGAGAGTGAGGAGGAGTCGGGGAAGGGCAAAGATGTTAGAAAAGCCTTAAACAAAGTGAGAGAGGGAACTCTGGAGATTAGGGACAGTGTGTTCTGGGTGGAGAGAACAGCAAGGGCAAAGGCCCTGCGGCAGGGATGTCTTTGCTGTGTTTGAAGCAAAGCAAGGGGGCCTGTGGCTTGGAACAGGTAAGCGAGAGTCACTGAAGGGGAGATCAGAGTCTTGGGGGGCAGGCCAGTGGGAGGACTATTGTGAAGCTTTGCCTGTTACTCTGAGTGATATGTGAAGCCATTCGAGAGTTTTGCCTTGATCTGATTTACACCTTTAAAAGATCATCCTTAGAGGAGAATGACAGGGAGACCAAGTGAGGAAGCAGAGAGACTGTTGCAGTAATCCATGCAAAAGTAATGGGATGCAAGGATGGAGGCTGTGGGGAGCCACCCACTTATGCGTATGTATTGAAAGCACAGTCATCGGGATCTGCGGATGATTAGGAGGTGGATGATAAGAAGTCCGATGGGACGGGGAGAGCAGTTTCCCTTTACTGAGATGGAGACTTTGGGTGCATCATGCTTTGTTGGTGGTAGTGGCAGAGCAGAGGGCAAGGAGGCGGAGTGAGACGTCTGGGCTGGGATGCCCACTAGGCTCCCATGGAGATGTGCAGTGGATAGGTGACTACAGATACAAAATGGGTGTTGTCAGAGGACAGGTAGCATTTAAGATCACCGAGGTATGTCTCAGAAGGTCCCAGGTGAACCACACGATGTTGAACTCTTGGCCCTCAGGCAGACCCCCCACCCCAAGGTTGTATAATTGTCACCATTCTCTGGGTGTGCCATACATAGGAGGAGAGGTGGGAAGTCCCTTTCTCTAAACTTGGAGAGCAGAGAAGAGGGGAGGCGAAGGGAGGGGGGCAGTGAAGGTGAAAGAGGTTAGGGTATAGATGAGTCTAAGGACAGAGACCAGGGAATGCCAAAATTCAGAGGTGGAGAGATGGGAAGGAACCAGCAAGGAGCCTGAAAGGAGCAGCCAGAAAGGTGGGAGGACATGCAAGAGAATGCCTGTGCTGGATGTCACAGAGGAGGGGAGTCAGCTCTGCTGCCCAGCAGGACTGATTCCCCATGGGCTTTAGCCACAAAGCAGCACTGGTGACCTTGACAAGCTGTTTCATCGCAGTAGGGCTAATGGCAGCGGACAAGGGGGCACCAAGCCTGACTGCAGTGGGTTCCAGAACGAGCAGGAGATGCTTGCTGTAAAGGGGAGCTGTAAATGCAGTAGCTGGTGGGAGATTAGAGTTAAAGTAGGGTTTTGTTTCTAAGTGTTTCTAAGGTGGAAGATAATATACCATATTTTATGCTCATAGAAATGAGCCAGGTAAGAGAGACAGTGAGAGAGTGAGAAAGAGAGAGAAGTTGATGACTTGAGAAAAAGAGAATTTTCCATTATGAAACTTGTTTGTTCTGTCTTGTTTGAGGAGGGGCCCCTTACCCAAGATTATTTTTAAGTCTGCCATACTTTCCTCTGATACATTAATAATGCTGTGACAAACAGACCTTAAAATGCAGTGGCTCAGCCACGGTAAGATTTATTTCTCACTAACAGTCAAGAGCAGATGGTCATGCTAATATTCTCGCTGTCCTGATTCTGTGATAATCAGGGTAGGTTAAACATTCGCTATATCAGAAACCATGCATGTGTCCCCAGACCTGGTTTTTCTCCCTAGGTCTGGTTTTTAGAATGCTGGTGATAAACTAAGCCTGATTTATTATTTCCCATATCCTGTATGGGAAAAGACTCTAACTCTGGGTATCTTTGGTCAACCTTAAGGATATAGCAGGGGGACAGCTGTGGCTCAAATGGTTGGGCAGTCCGTCTCCCACGTGGAGGGACCTGGGTTCAATCCCCAGAACCTCCTGGTAAAAATTAAAAAAAGAAAAATACAGAAGGTGCGTGGGCCACCAGGCCCCGCGAGCAGGTGAGCCACCAGGCCCCGTGCACAGGTGCACCTCCAGGCCCTGCGAGTGGGTGAGCTGTCAGGCCCCGCAAGCCACGCAGCAAGATGATGACGTAATAGGAGAGTGACTCAAGGGAGAGGCAAGACAAGACGTACCAAAAAACCAGGAAATAAGGTGGCGCAGGCAGTAGGATGCCTCTCTCCCACATCAGAGGTTCCGAGGATCAAATTCCAGTGAAGACAGGAGGAGAAGGATGAGAAGAGAGGGCAGGAAACAGACACAGAGAGTTGCCCAGTGAATGGACACAAAAACAGCAAAAAATGGCAGGAGTGGGGGGGAGATAAAAATGGATAAAAGTAAAGAAATAAATTAATTAATCCTTAAAAAATGTATAGGGGAATAAGATACGGACTATAGTTAGTAGTAATACTTTGACGATGCTCTTTCATAATTTGTTAACAAATGTTTCACAACAATGCAAAGTCTTTGTGGTGGGGTGATGTGTGGGAATCCTGTATGATGTTATGCATGTTTGTTTTATATGCTCACAATGTTTACTGATTTATAGTTTATGTATGCTCATCTATGAATGATATACTTCAATAAATTGTTTTTTAAAAAAAGAGTAGAGGGAAGCGGCTGTGGCTCAATCAGTGGGGCTCCCGTTTACCATATGGGGGGCCCTGGGTTCGGTTCCCGGGGCCTCCTGGTGGGGGCGGGCCCGCCCGCACGGCGTGGTTGGCTGACCCGGCGAGCGCAGGCAGCAAGCAGGGGATAAATGAATAAATAAATAAAATCTTAAAAAAAAAAAAAAAAAAAAAAAAAAGAGTAGATGGTCCCTGATTTATTTGTATATTTCTGATCCTAGCTATACTATTATGATTTTATCATATTTACAGCAAGATTTAATACCTGGTGGGTCAAAAACTTTATTGCTAGAATTTTTCAAAAATTCTTTGGTAATTCTCACATACTTCTTTTTTTCTATTAACTTTAATATAAATCTACCAAACAATTCCCCAAAATTCATTGAGGTTTTTGTTAGAATTTTATTAAATATATTTATTAATTCAGAAAAGGCCATATCTTTTTAATTGAGTCTTAACATCTAGGAACATAAATGACTCTGCATTTATTCCATTCTTACTTCAATAATCTTAATAAAATTTGTACAAATTTCTTTATATAGGTCTTGTGCCTTTTGTATAGAATTTATTCCAAGGTATTCAATAGCTTTGTCATTAATGTGAAAGTAGACATTTTTACCAGTTCATCTTCTAGCTAGTTATAGCTACTGTAAAATAATGACATTACTTTTTTTGTATCTTTAGATTCAATCCAGCCACCTTCCTAAATTGTCTTATTGAGATTTTCTAGCTGTACAGTCATATCCACAAATAATGATAAATCTTGTTTTTCAACATTTGTTTGTTTCATTTTCTTGCCTTATTTCAAAAGCTATAGTCTCTAAAAATGTGAATAATAGAAGTGACAGTGGGCATGCCTATCTTGTTCCTGACTTTAATGAAAATGCTTTTAGTATTTCACACATTTCACATATTTAATATGTTTGCATAGTCTGATTATTCTCTCATGCTTAAGATGTTCATTTTATTTCTATATAGTTTATCCATTTTATTTCATACGTTTTTTAAAAATCAGGAATGACTGCTGATGTTTTTGCAATGCTTTTTTGCTATTCTGTTGATATGGGACCTGTGCTAATATAAGGAAATGAAAGATTTGTTAATTCTTGAAGCATTCTTATTCTTGGAATAAATGCTATTAATCTTGGTGTGTCATTTTTTAATATAGTACTAAACTATTCCAAATATTTTATTTAGAATTTTTGTATTAATATCTATTAATTGGATTGGTTTATATTTTTTCATGTGTTTCTTTTATCATATTTTGTATTCGAGTATATACAATGAATTGAAATACTATATATATATATGTTTCTCAGATAATTTGACGATTGTAAAAAGTATATTCCTTTAAGGTGTTAGATTATTGCTTATCTTTGAAATCATCTACGCTTATCACCTTTTTAATATTAGATAGTAGACCTTTTTACAGCTTTAAATTTTATTTTGTGATTACCTGTGGCTTTCTGATGCTTAAGTTAAATTTAGTAGCCTCTTTTTTGCTATAAAACTATCCAGGTTCTTCTGGAGTTTAAAATACATTAACCAGAGTTTGCATATAATATGTGGTTAGAATTCTCCCATATCTGCTGTTAGGATAACAGTATTTCCAGTTTGTTTTCCATCTAACACTTTGAGAGAGTGGTCACATATGCCATCTCAGAAAGGTCTTTTTTTCCTATTGGGTAGATGAGGAAATTGAGGCAAAAGAGTGTCTAAGTGGCTGGTGCAGGGCCTCACAGCCAATTAGAGGCAGAGTCCACATTCTTATGCAGCACTCCCACCTCTCCATGGTGGGCTTTGTCCCCCAGCACACTCTACCTGGGGTCCCTTTCTCCCCAGGCCCCAAAGTCCTGACCAAAGGAAAGATGGACTCAGAGGCATGGCTACACCCAGAAGAGGTTCCACTGCACCAGGGATGCCTGAGTCCCTGGAAATGTTAGGGAAATGCCCAAGTACCCAGTACTAGGGAAGTACTTCCAAATTCTTTAATTCTAATAATGCAGCAAATGCATCTGTAATACTACTTTTATTCTCCAAAATGAAAAATAGAAAGGCATTTTTTGCTTTTCATATGGCTCCTAATGAATATATTCAAAAGTTTCTGGGGACTGTGGGAAGATGGTGGAGTAGAAAGCTCCAGCAATCAGGCTCTCTACCAGAACAGCAATTAAACAGGAAGGAACTGTCTAAGTCAACTATTCTGAAACTCCAGAGTCCAGTAGAACACTGTACAGCATCCAGGGAAGAGCAGGAGGAAGAAGCTGGTAAAATATGGTAAACACCAATAAATTCCTCTCTGTGTGCAGCAGTTACCATCACTGAGCCCCCACTCTCACAGCTGGCAGCAGTGGGATCTAGCCCCTGGCATAGCTTGCTACTTTCAGAAAGGGACATAAAAATCCACTTCCCCCAGATCTTAGGGGACGTGGGGCATAGATGGATCGCTGATCACAGCTTTTGATTAGCTACTTCAGATCATAGGGCCTGGCTCTGAGGGCGGCCATTGTTCCAACCCACCGTAGACAAAGGCAGTGGAGACGACTTAAAGACAGTATGCTTCCTCAGAGCTGCAGAGGACAGTTAAAGGGCTGCCTTGGCTGGACAGGGGCTGAGTCAAGAAAGCACAGCTTTGGGGAGCCCTGGAAGAAGCTCTCACCCTCCCTGGCCCCTCCCTCATCGCTTCCCCAGGGCAGTTGGGAGTCTGCAGGTACTCCTTTTGTGGATCCCTGGCTTTGTTCCAGCTGAAAAAACTGACCTGGGAAACTCCTCTTTGTCATACTCCCCCTTCCACCCCCCTACAGAATTTGCACTCCAGGCAAAAACAGTTTGAGACAAGGAAAATGGTATAAGAAGCAGCTGAGAAGAATGACCTGGGCAAAGTCTTACCTGCTTTATTTAAGTCCAGCAGTGGAGCAACCAGGAGAGGGAGAAGGTCTGTCTCCTGGGAAGTAGAGGGGGCATCGAACCCTGTATCAGGAGAACTCCTAAGGCCACTAGTAAACACAAGCCCAGGAAAAGACACAGGCCCAGGAAAGGCAGGGAGGACCCTGCACTTTGCATTCACCTTGGGCGGACCTTCCTGATAGGAGGGATGATCTCTGAAGGACAGCACCAGCCAATGCAAAGCCAATTTGCAGACAGTGGAAGCTGTTTCTTGATTAGGTTTGCTTGGTTTTCTTAGTTCCTGACACTCAAGAAAATCTCTTGTCATATCACCATCTGGATACAAACTCAAGGAATAGACATCTTAGGGAATAAATCCCAGAGTTAACATTGTAAAATATTAAATGCTACAAAATATTATAAGACAAACAAAGAAACAGGAAATGATGGCCCATCCAAAGGAAGAGGATAAAAATTCCAAAGACATCAATGAAAAAAAAAGTCACACTCTGGATAAATGAAACAAAGACTCTAAAAAAAGTGATCTTCAGTATGCTCAAGGAGATGAAGGAAAATAGAGAAAGAACAAAAGAACATCAAGAAAACACATGAGTGAACAATATGAGAATCTCAATAAAGAGATTGAAATTTTAAAAAACAATCAGGCTAGTTGTGTGGCCAGGCAGTCAAAGGCAGTGGATTAAGGCTCCAATCTCTTTGGGGGCTTGGGTTCGAATCCCACCACTGCCAATAACATCTGGTAGTGGACATGGCTCAAGCAGTTGGGCTCCCACCTCCCACATGGGAGGTCCCGGGTTCAGTTCCCGGTGCCTCCTGAAAAAAACAAAAGTAAACAACAAGCAAAACAAATGAGGGAACCAACTCAGGGAAGCCAATGTGGCTTGGTGGTTGAGCATCAGCTTCCCACATGCAAGATCCCGGGTTCAATCCTGGTCCCCAGTACCTCAAAAAACAAAAATAAAGAAGAAACCAAACAGAGCTACTGGAGTTGAAGAGCACAATAACTGAAATGAACATTTCCCTGGAGGGTTTCAAGAGCAGATTGGAGCTGGCAGAAGAAAGAATCAGTGAACTCAAAGACAGACTATGGAAATGAGTCAGGCTGAGGAGCAGGAAGAAAAAAGAATTAGAAAAAGCAAAAATAGCCCAAGAGACCTCTGGAATACCATCAAGCACACCAATATATGCATTATGGGGGTCCCAGAAGGAGAAGAGGACAAAAGAGGAAGGGCAGAAGGACTATTCAAGGAAATGACAGAAAAATCCTAAACTTGGCAAAAGAGGTGAATATGCACATCCAAGAAGCCCAGAGAACACCAAACAGGATAAACTTGAAGAAAAATATGCCCTGTCACATACTGATCAAACTCTCAGATGAAAGGACCAGGAGAGAGTTCTGAAAGCTGCAAGAGAAAAGCAATGTGTTATGTACAAGGGAGCCCCAGTTAGACTGAGAGCTGATTTCTCATCAAACCATGGAGGCAAGAAGGCAGTGGGTTGAAATACTTTAAAAAAATAATTGCCAACCATGAATCTTATACCCAGTGAGACTTTCTTTAAAAAATGAGGGAGAAAAGTTAAAGACAAATGAGTTTATATGGCTAAGAGACTTCAAAGTGAGTTGGGAGGTCATTCCAGAGGTTACACTTATGCACATCTCAGCAGGATCTCATTGCCTGCCAAATTAGACACTACCCCCAACAGCGGGGCTCCTGAAGGCTCTGGAGACACCCAGGTACCATGGTCAGGGCAGATAGCTCATGAGTTTGGTGCCTTGCCGGTGGGCCTTACTTTGGGGTTTGTGCTCCCCAGTGTGACAGAATTGGACTCAGTTGTGGTTTCCCTACACATGGCTCTTCGGTCCCTTCTATTTGAACCTATAGTTGGTGCTGGAGTTGGTAGGTGTACGTCCAAGAAACTTTGAATCTTTGGACTGTCCGTGTGCCAGCTGGGCTCTGAGCCTCAACAGAGTTGCAACACCTACTCTCCAGTTCATTGGACTCACCCAGGACAACTAACAAGGAGGTGATGATGGACAACCACCATACCAAGGAACCGAGAGAGCCTACAACTGCAAGCAAGAGAGTCCCATCCATCGGCTGTATGGGACTGAAGCCCCCTCTCAATTAAGGGTGGAGTGGGCATCACCATCCCAGAATCCTTAGGATTGGGGTAACTATGGACTAGAGTAGACTTACGGTATTTACTATAGACTTATTGTGATTGTAGCAATGGAAGAAGTTTTATCACTGGTGTGGAGGCAGTGGCCACTGGAGGTTCTGAGGTCAAGGAGAAGGAAAACAGGTGTAATATGGGGGCATTTTCGGGACTTGGGAATTGTCTTGAATGACATTGCAATGACAGATGCAGGCCATTATATATCTTGCCATAACCTACAGAATTGAGTGGAAGAGAGTGTAAACTACAAGGTAAACTATAATCCATGCTTTGTGGCAATGCTTCAAAATGTGTAAATCAATTGCAATGAATGTGCCACACTAATGAAGGATGTTGTTAATGGGGGCAAATGTAGGCAGCATGGGGAGCAGGGCATATGGGAATCCCCTATATTTTTTTATATAACATTTATGTATTCTAAATATCATTTTTTTTAATTAAAAATTAAAAAGAAATGAGGGAGAAATTAAGACATTCCCAGATAAACAAAAACTGAAGGAGCTCATCACCGCTCCTGCCCTACAAGAAATGCTAAAGGAGTTCTTCAGACTGAAAGAAAAGGACACTAGGCAGTAGCTCCAAGTAGCATAAAGAAATAAAGACTTCTAATGAAGGTAACCATTTGGGTAATTGTAGATGCCAGTATTATTGTATTGGATTTTTTTGTATGTAACTCCACTTCTTACCTCCAACAGGTTCTAAAATGCAAATGCATAAAAAGTAATGATAAATCTCTGGTTTTGGACATACAATGAACAAAGACACAATTTCTAACAAGTACAAAGAAACAGTGGGGGGATTGAGGGGTATGAGAACAGTGTAAGTACATGCTATTGAAGTCAAGTTGGTATCAAATCAAATATGATTGTTATATATTTAGGATGTTAGATTTTAACCCCATGGTAACCACAGGAAAATTGATAAAAAATATATCCAGATAGAAATGAGAAGGGACTCAGGCTCAGGTGCGTGTCCCTCTTCTGGCCTGCCCAGCACCCTGCACTGATTATCATCAGGACCCAAAAGCCACCTTACCCTCCAGGCTCCCACCACCCATGGAGTGGCACAGAAAGCCAACCCAGGGCAGCGAGCCTGAGGTTAGCTGCCCGCCCTGGAGAGGCCACTCCAGCGCAGCTTCCTGCTGCCCTACGTATTCACTCACCAGGGGTCAAATCCCCGTGGGTCTTGAAAAGTTTCACGTTTAAGGGAACTCAATAGCTGTGCTGCAGCATAATGTCATCAAAAATTGCCTTTTGAATTCTAACTGCAGCAAACTAATCAACTAAACTGAGGTCTCAAAGGGAAAACTGACCCGTGTCCCTGTTGATTCCCTTCCCACATAGAGCAGGCACTCTCTGTGTCTTTGTCAAGTGAACCCAAAGACAGACAGATGAGTGGGAATAAGAAGGCAGGGTGAGCCTCCCAGGGCCTGGCCCGGCGTCAGGGAGCCTCCGCCTGGCCTGCCTCACCCTGCCAAGCACTGACCTGCCCTTGCCACTCCTTCACGATGGTTTACCCAGACTTCGCTCCCCGCTAAACCCACGTCCGTGCTCAGATGGCGTTTTCAGCATCCGCATTATACATGTCTTGACTTAGCTTCCCTACTTACTGGTGCTCCCTGGGACTTGCCAGGGTGCTGCATCCAGAGCCAAGAGGTGAGTTATTATTTATTAAATGGATCAGTTATCCATTCTGTTTTGTACAGACTGCTGCCGAGTGGGCTGAGAAAATGCCCAAAGGCCCTCCACCCATGTCTCCCAAGGAAAGGGCGGAGAGAGACATCCTGGCACGGCTCCGCAAAGCCGTGACTTCCCACTACAGCGCCATCACCCAGGAGTTCGAGAACTTTGACACCATGAAGACAAACACCGCCTCCCGGGATGAGTTCAGAGCCATCTGTACACGGCATGTCCAAGTCCTGACGGCCGAACAGGTAAGAGGCGCACTGGCTTAGCATCCCCAACACTGGGGCACGGGCAGCCATCTCCCAGGATGTCAGTGTGAGCGTTTAGGACAGTTCTCTATCTGTAAGACACTTGACGCTATTCTGTTTCCTTTCATCTCCGGAAGACCCGAGGGTGCCCTCTCTTTCTGGAACAGGTATGAACTGTACCTTTCCCATCCAGCTGCAAATAAACCCAAATCAATAGCAAATCAAATTTACTCAGTAGTAAATAGAAATAGTAAATTTACCAAATCAATAGTAAATTCCAGGAGGCCCATGAAAGCTGTGACCTAATCAGGGCACTTTAGACAGAGTGGGAATTCCTCAACTAAATCAGACTTTCCTGCTTTATCCACATTGTTCCTCCACCATTTGCACTACATTTCTGGCTTGATCCCCAATCAATTCCTGCTAATGGAAGAAGCTTCTAGTCCTTTAGATGGAATTAAGTCACATCAAAACAAAACTATATATATTTTCAGGGTTTTTTTTGTTTGTTTGTTTGTTTGTTTTTGCCTTATTGTTTTTTTCCTAGAAAACTACTAAATTAAATAATTTTTTAAAAGTCAAAAAAAAAAAAAAAAAAAATAGCTCCAACTACCACTGTCCTTCCCCCTTCCCTGGGCCATTCTGGGACCTGTGTAATCCTAAGAGGGCAGTCAGTCTCTCCCCCAACCTGAGTGAGGAGCATGGAGCCTTAGGTTGCTGCTGCCCCTCCCCCCACCTCTCCCCCACCCCCCACCTCCCTCCCCCCGCCATGCTGCTTGCCACTCCCTGGCACTGCTGGCAGCACTTTCAGGCTCTCTGGGGCTGCTGCTCAAAGCAGGCTGGAACTGCCCACTGCCCGCTGGCAACACACCTCTCCACTGCCCACGGGGTGGACACAGAGCCGCCCCTCCCTTGGGTCCTCCTACCGTGACAGCTCCCCGGAGGAGGGATGTGCAGTCTCCTCCCCTCGAGGCCTGAACTGGGCTCTTTCCTAGCTCAAAGCCTCTGGCAGGCTGCTGCCCGGGGCCTCTTAGGCTCTCCACGGGACCTCCCGACAGGGTGGCGCTCCCAGGGCCCGCCTGGCCGCCCAGCACGGGAGGGGTGGGGCTTTGGAAGACAGCGCCTGTGCTCGCTGACTTTGGTCCATCGAGACACTAAACGGGGGAGCCGTGCCCTACATGGCCTTGTTCCTTCTGTGGCCTAAGTGCCCCACAGCGCCTGGAGCCCAGAGGGTGCAGCGAGTCCCACGGTGGATGGTGTCCACATTCCCCACGGGGCCCTGTGCCACCCAATGACGCAGCCCCAGTAATGCAGTCAGGGAAGCAGATTTCCCTTCACCCAGAAAACGCACCGCTGCAAGCCCTCCCCAAGTCTCAGGTGAATCGATCCCCATCCCCACAGAATAATTCCAAGGAAAAATGAGATCCAAATGCTTACAAAGGCATCTCCACCACTCCTTCTCCTGGTTCTGCTCAGGCTTCGACTCAGCCCAGTTTCCTGCAGATTCCCTGGGAGCCGGGGCATTTTCCACTGCACACTGGAAATGTCACTCTTCCACCTCCGAAGTTGGGCCGGTCCCACTGTTTCAGTAAAAACTGAATGTGTGCTGGGGCCTGCTCAGACCTCTGAACTCATCGCCCTAAGACATGAATTTGTTAAAGACAATAATGATATGAAAAGCATGTATAACTTGCCTCAAATGTCACCTTTTTTTTTAAAGGCACGTTGGTATGCCTATTTATGATGCAAAATAAAGTGCTATTTCGAAACGGATCTGTCCCAGAGAGCAGACGGAGCAGGATCCATATTTGCAAATACTTTTCTCCATTAGTGTAAATGAATGTGAGCCTTTAAAATTAATATAGTTGCATTTATTATTCTATGGGGCCAACTCATAAAGGTTTTACTGGTAAAGGTTTTTACTAATAAAGGTTTTCATTTAATCTAAATTAGTAAAATTTTACTCTAATTATAGATATCAATTAATGACAGGCTGACATTCATAACAGAGAATTTGAGTTTAATTGTCCACTAAGAAAACTGCATCATCCCCATTTCATCAACCCCTCCCCCTCCCCGCCAAGTAAAGTACTTATTTTTAAATGCTGTGTTTTAAAAATAAGCTGACACATCTCAAATACAGCCTGCATCATCAAGAACATCAGACTCTGGCATACACCATGGTTTAAGTTGGGTGATGATTAGCAGAAATCATGCTGTATTTGGGAAAGATGCTTCTGGATGACAGGCTGGTGAACAGAAAGCAAAAGCCCCTGAGATCCATATGTTTTCTCCTCGCACAGATCGCTTTGCCGATGACCTTCTTGGCTGGATAGCACAGTGTCTGTTAGAGTACGACACAGAAATAACTCACACTCTTCACGTTTCTAGACCCGTCTTGCCATTATTCGAGAGAATTTCCTGAAGATGCTGGGACAGGTACAACCAAATTAAGCAGCATCCAACTACACATTTCATGACTTGGTTTATCTACATTATAAAAGCTTATCGCTCATCCTTATAAGAAACTAACAATCATGAATCTGAGGGGCCGGCTTTCTTGACTTACAGAACTCTATAAGTAGGGAAAGTTGCACATTGTTTGAAATCTTTTGTTACAATTAACCTTTCAGAAAAGGAGAGTAACTTTTAGAGCAGATGGAGTTGGAAACTGATGGGTCTTCGTGGCTCTGCAAAAAGTGTGTTACAAAGGCTGTTGGAAGTGGGTCCCCTTGGTCAGTGCCTAAGAAGACAGAGATCCACAGTGAGAGCCTCCAGTTTAGATCAGTCCATCGCAATCACATGAGGACTTTCAGCATGCAGCTATGTTAGGGAAAGGAACTGTTAAACACTTATGGACACTTTATATGTGGTATTCCTAAAAAGGACATCCCTAGGAAAGGAGAAAAATGCTGGCAGAGAACAAAATAATCCTTCAGGCAGGCAGACTTGGGTTTTAACCCTGCTTCTGCCTTTGTCCAGCTGTGTGACCTTGGACAGGTAACTCAGCCCCTCTGGGCTTCCATGTCTTCCCCTACACACCACAGACTCTTGCAGCTACCCTCCCCTCCGACCAGGTAGAATTTCAGCCTTCCCCACCCTTGCTCACTGCTGCCTCTGCCTGCCCCTTCTCCTTGCATCTCTCCCTCTTTCCACACTCACGCCAGCCTTTCCTGACCACACGTTTGCCTGGTGGAGCTGGCCCCTCCCCACTTTGGGCCCCCTTAGCTCCCAATCTCCTAGCAAGTACGCAGGCACCTAGCCGGTCGTCTTGACCACATGGTGAGTGCTCTGGAGGCAGCATGCAGCTGTTCATTCAATTTACGGGGGTGCACTGAGCTCCCAGCCTTCGTGGAGCTTGCCCAAGGGGAGGTGAGAAAGCACACACTAATTGTGCATTGTGTGGACTTACACGATGCTTGATGTGAAGGGGAGGGCCACACAGAGAACAGAGCAGGGGCCTGGCCCAGATTGCAGGCCCAGGGGAAGATTCCCTGAGGACAGGAGATCGGGATCCTGGAGCTGCCTCTGAGAATAGACAGGAGAGAGCAGCAGAACCAGAGGGAGCAGCCTGGAAGTGCTGGGGGAGCAGAGCCACCACTGTGTTAGGCTGGGTTAGAGGTGCTGTGGGCAGGCCAGTGTGCAGAGCACTGCCCTTGTGGGGGGCCCATTCTGGGAGCGGGCGGTATATGGAAAGTAGATGGTATGTGAGATGCTGATAAATGCTATAGAGGCAAAGGAAAAAAAAAATAACGGAAAAGCAGGAAGTGGAATAGGGATAAGGAATGGGGGGGTGGGTGCAGTCTTAAATCAGGTGGTCAGGGCAGCTCATGGGGAAAGTGATGGAGGGGCCTCTCCAGGTGGATGACTGGGAGCAGAGTTTCCTTGGCAGAGGGGCTGCAGGTGCAAGGCAGTGTAGGAGAGGCTTGGGGAATACGCCGGAAGCCAGTGGGCCTTGCACACAATGTACAAGAGGACAGCAAAGGGGGTGAGCCCAGAGACCAGGAAGCAGGACCACGAGGCCTCAAGCCCGTTGGGGGGCCTTTCCTCGCAGTGAGGTGTGAGCATAGAGGTGACATGATGGGCTTGTGGAGAGAGAGTGAAAGTGGGGGCAGAGGAGGGGAGCGCAGAAGCAGGCAGCAGTCCTGGTGGCTGTGGAGGTGACAGGTGGCTGGACTAGGAGTGTGTTTCAGAGCTGGCATCAGTAGGGTTTGCCAGTGGATGTGGGGTGGCGGTAGGGGAGAGGTGGGCTTTGACCAGAAGAGCCAAAGGATGGAGGAGCTGTGGCAGGCATGGAGGGCTGTGGGTGGAGCAGGTTTGGGGGTGGGCAGTGGAGATCAGTGGTTTGGTGTTGGGTGTGGCAGGCACCCAAGCAAGGATGTGGAGCAGGGATTTGGACAGACGAGTGTGGAGATGCACACGTGGGCATCAAGGCACAAGCTGGTCCTAGGGTGGATAGAAAGGGCATGGTGGCATCCTGGGCCCTCCAGTGCTGCCAAGCCAGGGAGGCGAGGAAGGACCAGCAACGCACTGAGCAGCCACCAGGGAAGTGAGAGAAGAATGTGCAGGAGTCCCGGGTGTGAATCCTCTGCCTGCGGGTGTGCCTGTACGCGTGCGTGCAACGTGTTCGCCTTGATGGGGAAAAGCTTTAATTTAGTGTGACCAGCTGTTTCTCCCTTTCATTTATGGTTGCCGCTGTGGGCTCTGGCTGAGAAGCCCGTACCTATCCCAGAGTGAGAAGGTATTAACCTGGATTCTCTTCTTGTAAGGGTTTTTAAGATTTTGTTTCATTTTGTTTTTAATACTCCTGAAATATGCTTCTCTTCACACTTAAGAGGTAGGAATCCAATTCCGCTCTTTTCCATATGGATGGCCAGTTTTCCCAACACCATTTTTCTAATTGTTTATGGTTTCCTCAGTTATCTGCAACCCAAACTCCGTCATGTATAAGGTTCCATGTATGTATGGGTCTATTTCTGGACTCTCTTTGCTGTTCAGCTGGTCTTCCTGTGTGTCCTTCAATTACTGCTATACTTCTAAATTTCTTTAGCTTCATAGCTCCCGCCTTATTCATCTTCCTCAGGAAAGTCTGGCTTCATCTTAGTCCCCTGCTTTCCACACTCATTTTAGAATCGTCTGGTCAAGTTCCACAAGGAACCTCATGAAAGTTTTATTGGAATTGCATCACATCTTTATATAACTTTGGGGAGAAATGGCATCTTTTCAATATTGAGCCTTTATGTCTACAAACACGTTACTGTCTTTAATTTAGTACTATAATCTTCTGCCCAGAGGTCTTTTGCACCCTTTATTTATATTTTTATTTAATGAAATATTTCTGGTACAAATGATATCTTCTTAATTTACTTTCTCTGTTACTGGTGTAGCCACCTTCCTAAATTCTCTTATTAGTTCTAATAGTACCCATGAATAGTGACAGTCAGGGTTTCTTTTCCAATCTACACACCTTTTCTTTCTTTTTCTTGTCTTACAAGAGGGGCTAGAACCTCCGATTCAATGCTGACTAGAAGCTGATAGTGAACTTCTTTGTTTTGTCCTTGATTTTAACAGAAATGCTTCTAACATTTCAAAATTAAATATGATATTTTCTCTTGGTTTTTTGTAGATAATCTTTATCAAGTATAAGAAGTTCCTTCTTCTTCCTATTTTTCTAAGAGCTGTTAACCGTGAATGACTGTTGAATTTTATCAAGTTATTTTCCTGTATTTATTGAGATTGACAGGTAGTTTTTCTCATTCACTTTCTTAATATGATGAATTCTAATTTTAAACCAAACTTGCATTCCTGGTATAGACCTGATTTAATCATAGTGTATTTTAAATGTTTTCACAATGCTAGATTAAATGTGCAGCTTTTTTTGTGTATAATTTGCATGAATGATGATCATGAGTGATGTTAATCTGTAGCTAACTTTTCTTTTCTCCTACTGCATCTAGTTCTGGCTATCAATATCATCTAGCTTCATAGATGGGGTTTAGGATTATTCCCTTGTTTTCTGTTTTCTAGAAGAGTTTCTACAAGATTGGTGCTACCAGTTTCTTGAAAATTGAGTAGAAATGCCTGGAAAGCTTTCTGGGCCCAGTGTTTTCTTTACGGGAAGATTTTTAACTGCTGATTTTATTTCTTTAATGGCTAAAGGGTTATTCAGTCTTTCTTCTTTTTTAGTCACTAAGCTTTCAAATTGACTGGCATAAAATTTTTGATAATATCCTCATCCTTTTCTTCTCTGCTGCATCTGTCATTACACTTCCTTTCTCATTCCTAATATATTTTTCCTGGCTTAACCATACCAGAAGTTGCCTGTTGTTTTTTTTTTTTTTTTTTCTTTTTTTTTTTTTCAATCTTTTCAAAGAATCAATTTTTGGTTTTATTGATTCTATTATATCACTTTTCTGTTTATTCATCTCTGCTCCTTTATTATCTTATTTCTTCTACTTTATCTTAAATTGGACACTTAGCTTTTAAATTTCAGTTGTTTTTTCTTAATGAGTGTTTAAAACTTTATATTTCCTTCTAATTACCACTTTCGCTGCCTACAACTTTTGATATGTAGTGTTTTTTCTTTTTTCATTATTTCACTTCTCCATAATTTTTATTTCCATTTTGATTCCTTTTTTGATCCATGAAACATTTAAAAATATGCTTTTCTATTTCCAAACGAATGAGTATTTATAAGTCATTAACTTACAAATTAACTTCATTTTGATTAGTGAATGTAATCTGGCCTGTATCAGCCCTTGGAAACATTTTGAGAGGTGGCGTGTTTGTCAGTTTTTATAAAAGTTCCATGTGTAGTTAGATAGAATGTGGAGCCTCTCATGGCTAGATGGAAGGTTCCACATATGTTCATGAAAACTAGCTTGTTATTTCTATCCTTTAAAGTCTATCAATCACTGTCTAAGAGGTATGTCAAAATCTCCCACTGTGGTGGTGCACTTCTGAATTAGATTTACACCCCAGGCCCTGTATTGGCAGCTTTCTCCTTGCCCACCTTTCACTGCCGCTCTAGCCCTCTGGGTGACCTGGCTGCTTATGCAGGATGGAGACCTTAGCTCCTCCATTCTGGACACACCCCAGCTCTTGTCTACATCCCTTGAAGGCCTTTAATACCCAAAACTTTGGGCTCCTGAAATTAGATTTTGCCCCCAGGGTAGTACTGGCTTTCAAGTTTGTGCTCACCTTTAGCAGATTTTCTGGCTCTTAAAAATTTCCTGTACTTCCTTGTGGACTCTCAATGCATTTAAAAGGTGTTTTCAAAAGTATTTATCCATCAACTGGCTATTGTGTGGAGGAGGGCTTGTCAGAACCGCCATATGTCAGATCACCATATTGCCTGAGAGCTTTCTAAGTGATCAACTGTTTAGAAGCGAGGTTTTCATGTTCCAGGTGGGGGATTTGGGCTGATCTTTGATTGTGGGTTTCTGTTTGTGCTATATTGTGACTAGAAGACAAGATCTGAATCTCTCCTCTTCTAATTTATTCAGAGACTTCCTCTGCTACTTTGTGTATCACCCCAGATTCTTAGTTGCAGGTTGCAGAATCCACCCAGGCTGCTTTGAGCAGAAGGAGGGTTTTTGAAGGGTATTAGGATCTTACAAGAAGTTCTGGAAGGTCTGGGGGCCACAGCAGCCAGGAGGATCCCAGCCAGACCTCAGGCTCTTCCTGCCCGTAAGCCCCAGTGCTGCTGCCCTGAGTGCGTTCGGCATCAGGGTGCTGAGGTCAGGGAGCAGCACAAAGTACCTGGGCTGGGTGCTCACAAACAGAGCCCGTTGCCCCACCCTGCCCCTCCTGCCTGCAGAGCCTCAGGGAAGGAGGCAGTGGAGCCCGGCGCCTACGTTTGCAGCTCCTGCAGTTCAGGAAGGCAGGCTCGAGGGGAAGGGACCCAGAGACCCGTGGAGGGGTGGCCTCAGACAGGGCCAGAGTCCCTCCTCCCATACTCCAGGCAGGGCACAGGGGAGCACAGGTGCCGCTGGGTTGGTGTCATTGGAGGGTTTTATTGTTCTGTGGTTTTTTGTTGTTGTTTTTTTTTTTTTTTTCCTTTTTGTCCTTTTTTTTTTTATTTTTTTAAGATTTATTTATTTATTTACTTTTTTATCCATTTTTACTCCCCCCCTCCCCCCCGTTTTTGCTGTTTTTGTGTCCATTCGCTGGGCAATTCTCTGTGTCTGTTTCCTGCCCTCTCCTCATCCTTCCCCTCCTGTCTTCACATTGAACCTTCAATGTGGGAGAGACCCTGCACCACCTTAGTTCCTGGGATTTTTTGGCACCTCTCACCTTGCCTCTCCCTTGTGTCACTCTGCTATTATGTCATCATCTTGCTGCGTGGCCTGGTGGGGCCTGACAGCACACCGCGTACGGGCCTGGTGGTCCACGCACCTTGTGTATTTTTCTTTATTTTTGCCGGGAGGTCCCAGGCATTGAACCCAGGTCCCTCCATCTGGGAGATGGATGCCCAACCGTTTGAGCCACATCCACCCCCCATCAATGGAGTTTTATCGACAAAATAAAGGGCAAGGTTATCAGCTGAGCATGAGGAGGCATATTGGATATCTCAGGAGAGGAGATGGCATGAAAGAGTCATCACAAAGAATGGGAAAGTGTGTTTCCTGAGGACAGGCAGTAGGTGTGTCTGGCAGTTAAAACAGGAGTTTTGCCAGGTCAGTGCAGTGTAGGGAGAGGGGCAAGGGAGGGACATGTTAGGAAGAGCTTGTGGAATTTAAGCTAATTCAGAAGGAAAGAGAGAATACGAGGGACAAGGGTAATGGCTAGGGCAGACAAAGTGATGGGGTGAATGGATGGAAGATCTCAATAAGGAAGGCATGCCAAAGTGGGGGAGTGGAGAATACATGGGGGGATGGTTAGAGTAATATTTAAAATTGAGGTTTGAGGGGTGCCACAGAAGTGGGTGACATTTCATGCACCGTGTCAGTGGCCGAGGAGAAGCCGAGGAGTTAAGCCAGCCTGTTGGTGGGAGCATCATGTGTCTATGGGGACGTGAATTTGCCAAGAATAATGACAGAGAGGAAGACAGCAAGCCTGCAGGATGTGGTGGCCCAGCTACAGGGCAGACTAAGGAGACCCCAGCCCCAGCCCCAGGCCCTGAAGATAGACACGTTGGGGGAGGGCCCTGGAGAAGCAGCAGCCTCAGGGCAGAGCATCCTCAGAATTTCATAGAGGAGGCTGAGGATGTCGGTTTTGCTGGTGATGTGGAAAGAAGGCCCCTGGGCACGGTAGAAAGGGTAGGGTGTGGGGAGCGACCAGCGGAGCTGAGGAGGGGGAGATGAAGGGATGAACAGACCAGTAGGAAAATGGGCATCCAAGCTCATGTGTGAGGCTGGTGCCTGGCATTGTGAGGCACAGTGAGGCTTGTTCTAGAAGTCTCAGAGCCTGCTGGGGCTGGAGACCCCGGGATGGCACAGGGGCGAGGCAGGGTCTGTCTCAGCAGACCACTGCAGGATTAGAGACCTTTTGGTGGCTGGAGCCATAAGTTAATCCATTTTGTTTTTACTCTTTTTTAGTAGGCTCTTTTACATTTTAACATAGCTACTTTACAATTTTTAACGAAATCTAAAGCTGAAAAATATCTCTATCCTCTTCCAGAGCAAGGACTTCAGCATACCTTAACTTGCCTCTATGATCTCCCCACCCCCATGTTCCATGTTAATATACTTGAAATTCAATTCCAGCTTGTCTTCAAACACATACAAAAATAGTATTATTTGTATTAGAATATATAGGTTCAGCTGCCATAACAAAGACAAAAAAATACACTGGCCCAGAAAAAAAACAGAAGCACATTTGCCTCTCACCTGGAAGTTTGGGTGGGCAGGTGTCTGGTGTGGTAGCCCTAAGGTACCAGGGACCCAGGCTGTCTCTTATTCTTGCCCTCTTGAGCATGAGGCTGCGCCACCAACCTCATGCCAACCAGTGGGATGGGGTGGAGGAAATAGAATGTTCCTTCCCTTTAGATGAACCATCCAGAAACCCCACATCACTTCTGTTCACGTCTCATTAGCCAGAATGTGGCCACATGGCCACACCTAACTCAGAGAAGGCTGGGAAGAATAGTCTTTAGCTGGACAGCCACAAGCCCACCTAAAACTTCTATTACTAAAAGATTTGCCAGTTAAAACTCCCCATTACTCATGGTCACATCTCGTAGCCACACCTGCCTTCTGGTTCACTTTTCTCTTTGCTAAAGTACGCTATTGCTTGTTCTCCAGGGAAGTATGAGCCTGAGAATTTCTCTCTTTTACCCTCCTTCTTTAAGGATAGTTTGGGGATAGAAGTCTCCATCCTCAGTCCTCTTGCCTCATTGCTGTGGAGAGTTTCTCTTGTCTTGCAGCATCCTTGGAACTGACGAGATGTCTGCTGATGTTCACATCCTTTCTCCATGGAGCAGATCTCAAAGGGGAGGAAAGGGAGGGACTGAGCTCCTCCTGCCCAGCTCATTTTACCACAACCCTCCAATGACATCAATCATGAGGTGTGAGGAAGGGGTCAGATCAGCTTTATCATCTGAGTCTTTTCGAAAGTTCAGCAGTTGAACAAACATTTATCAAGCGCCTGCTATGTTTCAGACCCTTTGCAAGATGCTGAACCTGAGAGGCCCCTTTGGGGAGCTTCCATGCTGATGTGGGAAGGGGCTGAGCTGGGGTCTAGCGTGGCAGATAGCACCTCTGTCTGGCCAGCGGTTGAGGAAAGCTTCCCCGGCAGGCCCGGGGTGCTGGAGCTGAGGGCCACTGGTGTGGGTTACCCTTGTTGGGGATTGGAGGAAGTGACTCTGTGGTCACTTCCTCTCCCCAGGGGCCCATCATCCACTCCAACAAACAGTTTGTCCTTGTTGTTCCCAGTTAAACCACCATGAATCTACACCCATGAGGAAATGGCAGAGAACCACACATGCAGTTGGCACCCGAGTCAGTGTCCTGGCTTTGATGAGCCATAACCTTTGGGGGAAGCTGGGAGAAGGGTACAGGCACCTTCTCTGTATTATCTTTGCAACTTCCTGCGAATCTTTAATTACCTCAAAATTAAAAAAAAAAAAAAAAAAAAAAATTTCAAGAATATTGTCTCAAACTAAACCTTTTTGCCTTTTCAGCGCCCAGAGCATTCTCCCTCCTCTTTCTTACCCCTCCCTACTTCATTTCAGGGATTTCAAATAGACCTGGACATGGTCACTTGTAATTTGCTTTTGGAAAACCCCAGTGGAGACCCAGAAGCAAACTCAGTTTCTGGCAAAGCCCAGGCCCCGCAGGGGAACTCAGGACGGAGGGAAGGAAATGGAAGCTGGAAGCTGCGCCTTCCCTTCGCCCCTGTGAAGGCTGCTGCTCCTGGCAGCTCGTGCTGAAGGCCAGGCCTCCTTTGGGCTTCAGGGGCTATAAAAAAATCAAATTGGAAGTAAGTTACCATTCTTCTTGCCTCCCTAAAAGCCCTCAAGTCATCAAAGTGGCTCATTTAGGATGCATTGAGTCGTTTTGCTCTATCAGGGCGGCCGTGTGGCTTTGATGCCGTCTGTGGCATCAGACAGTGACAACATAAAGCCATAAAACTCTCCCCAGTTTTCCCAATGCCTCCCTTTTCATCTTGTGAGAAGACATTTTTTGCCCTTAGGGTGAAATAAATTGTTGATGCAAATACAGTGGCTGGGGGCCGAGTCACCCATTGAGCTGTTTGCAGAACTCGGGTGTACCTGGAAGAATGAGAAATGGGCCTGGCTGGGGCTTCCCTGGGACGGAGGTGGGCTGGAGGTTTGATTTGCATTTTCCCCTAAAATGCTCTTATATACTGCAGCTCAGCCACTGTGACTAATGGCAAGATTTAATGGTCTTAAACTGCTCACTGAGGGCCCAATTCAATTAAAAAATGTCCTGCGGAAGCCATGAATAATCCTCTTGTCTTTGCTTTTCCAGTCTTCCAGAGGCTTCCACCGAGTGGAAACCGAATGGGTTTTTCCTTCTTTAATTTTTTTTGTTGACTCAGGCCCCGACTCCTGCCAGTGCCTGAGCCCTTGCCTGTCACCGCTGCTCACTGCCTCTCGTCTGCTTCCCGTCATGCCACATGGGAGCCTGTTGGGTTCTCTCACTAACGCTTGGGAAATGACTTCTGCTTCTTCACCAGTTTGACAGACTCTGGAGCGAGATGCCAGTGGACACCAAGGGGAGGCTGAAGTACCAGGACTTCCTGAGCAAGTTCAGTACGGGGAAGGCCGAGACCCCGCCGGCTTCCAGTGACTTGGGCCAGGCCCAGAGGGGAAGCAGTGTGCCCCAACTCTCCACCTGTGGCCCACAGGAAGGGCCCAAAGCACGGAGCCACCCCTGTGTGAGTGCAAAGCCTAGCCGCACCCCCTGCTGCCTCATGCCAGAGCTGCCTTCCTGTCAGGCTGGGGGACTTTCGGGTGGGCCTGAGGGTTTGCTCAGTGTGCAGGCAATGGACAAGGTGGGTGTCCGCGGGGTGGGGAGCACACAGGAGGTGGCTGGGAGGAAAAGGGCAGGAGAGAGCTGGGTGGAAAGGAGTGTGGGGAAGACATGGGGGGCAAGGTGGATGGTCAGGGTACGGAGGGAGTCGGCAGCTGTGGGCAGCGCCGTGGGCTGCCCTGGGCCAGGAGGGTGCCCCCTGCCCTATGGTAAATAGCTCCGTGCAAGTGTCCGACCTCGGCCCTGGTACCCAGACATCAGTGTTATACCCGTTTTACAGTTGAAGAAACTGAGGCTCTGAGAGGGGTCCCTCCCCTCAGTTATACATGGAGAACCCTGATTTTAAATCGAGGCCTATCTTCTTAACAGCCCTGACCCCCAGTGTCCCAACCTGGGTGTCAGAGTGTCCTGAACCCTGACATCCCGGCCTGGGCCACAGGGCACAGTCCTGACCCCTGGCATCCCGGCCTGGGCCACAGGGCATCCTCTCCCTGGCACAGTCCAGTACCCTGGATAGGGCTGCCTGGCCTATGATGGAGGAAGGTGGCCAGCCTCCTATGGCTCTTTCCTTGTCTGCAGAAAGGAGTGACAATATCTCAGGGAAGAGTGGTTGAGAGAATTCAATACCAGGCACAGGATGGAACCCCTGCCACACTGAGTGCTGATTACCATTCACTCATTCCTTCAGCACACATGTATTATGCGCCTCCTGTGGGCTGGGTATTTTCCAGAGCTGAGAATACCACAATGAACCTATTCCCTGTCCTCATGTGGTTTACAACCTAGTTGGGGCTGATGGGCAAGAACCAGGAAACATAGTGAGTTCTGAGTAGTAGTGAGTAGTGAGTAAGGTTAAAAGGCAGTAAGCAGAGCAGGGCGGAGGGAGTCAGGAGCTCCATGTCCCAGTTCCTGGAGCCTGTGGCAAGGGGGAACGAAGGTTGCTAATGAGCTGACTGTAAGAGAAGGAGGTTAGCCTGGGTTATCTGGGTGGGCCCAGTGACATCTCCAGGGTCCTTAAATAGGGACGAGGGTGGTAAGGGTGACATGATGTGGGAAGGACTTGACCTGCCATGGCTGGCCTTGAAGACAGAGGAAGGGGCCATGGGCCCAGGAAAGCAGACGAACCTCTGCAAGCTGGAAGAGGCCAGGCTAGAGCCTCCAGGAAGGAACACAGCCCTGCCAACACCCTGAGTTCAGCCCATTTCAGACTACTGCCCTCAAAAACTGTGGGTTTTACTTTGCCAAAAGCTGCTGGGAGCAATATACCAGAAATGGGTTGGCATTTATAATGGGAATTTGTTAGGTTAAATGCTTATAGTTCCAGAAATGGATGTGGCTCAAGCGATTGGGCTCCCATCTACCATATAGGAGGTCCAGGCTTCAATTCCCAGGACCTCGTGGTGAAGGCAAGCTGGCCCGTGTGGCAAGCTGGCCTGTGCAGAGTGCTGGCCTGTGCAGGAGTGCTGGCCTACATGGAGACCTGGTGCAGCAAGATGACACAACAAAAGGAGACACAGAGGAGAGACAATAAGATGCAGCAGACTAGGGAGCTGAGGTGGCACAAGAGACTGAGTGCCTCTCTCCACTCCAGAAGGCCCCAGGATTGGTTCCCAGTGCCGCCTAAAGAGAAGACAAGCAGACACAGAAAAACACACAGCAAATAGACACACAGAGCAGACAGCAAGCACAAAAAAATGAGGGGACAGGGGAGAAATAAATAAATCTTTAAAAAAAACAATGCTTATAGTTCCAAGGCTGGGGAAAATGTCCAAATCAAGGTATCAGGCGAAGCTCTTTTCCCGATGGTCAGCTGATGGCAATCCTGGACTCTTGCCACATGGCAAACACAGTGGCGGCTCTGCCAGTTTCTGCCAGTCCCTGCCTTCTCCTCCAGGTCACTTTCTCCTGAGCTCAGCTGTGGGCCATCAGGCACATGGCAGTGCCCCTTGTCTCTCCCTTCTCCTCCAGGCCTCATTGCTTCAGCTTTGGGCGGCTCTGTCTGTGGCTTTTCTCGCTCCTAGATTCATTGATTTCAACTTCTAGAGGCTTCTTTCTGTCTCTGCGGCTTTTTTCTGTGTCTGAGGTTTTTCATTCCTGCATTTATAAAGGTCTCCAGTAAAAGGATTAAGACCCACCCTGGGCCATGCCCTTCTAAAGTGATCTAATCAAGATGAAGTTCCCTTAACTGAATCTAATCAAAAGATCCCATCTACAATGGGTTTACAAGCACAGGAATGGATTAGCTCTAAGGACATGATCTTCTGGGATCCACCCTGCTTCAAACTGTCACACCATGAGAGAATGAATTTGCGTTGTTTTAAGCCAGTAAATTTGTGGCCATGTGCTACAGCCGCCACGGGAAACCAGACCTCAAGGGGCCTGGGGGGATTCGGCTTTCTCTCCCAGGGGGAAGTGGACCTTTGCAAGTGTTGAGGCAAAGGAGTGACCTGACCTGACTGGCTTTTACAAAGCCTACTCTGCAGCTGTGTTGGAAAGAGACTGTGGGGTGTAGGGGTTGGCACAGAGGGGACAGGCAGAAGCAGAGGCAGTGAGGAGGTCCAGCTGCCACGCAAGCAAGAGGCGGAGGTGGTCTGGATCACGGCGGTGGAGGGGGAGCTGGTTTGAAGGGATCAGATTCTGGATAAACCACGGAGGCAGGGTCAGCAGGGATCTCTGATGCGTTCGATGTGGGATGGAGAGGGAGGAAGAAGAATCAGGGAGGACGTCCACATCTGCATCCCAAGCAACGAGAAGAAAGGAGTTGTCATCTACTTTGACAGCAGAGGCTCAGATGGCGCAGAATTAGGGAGACAGGCCAGGGCTCCAACTGAGTGTGTTCTGACTCGAGATAACCACACGTTGAGGAGATGGGTGCAGATGTAATTCTGGCATTCAGGAGAGAATTCTGCGCTATGTCAAATTTGCTTCCTTGTTTTTAAATGGAAAATGTGATAAAACAGCAAACCTTGCTTCAGACTTGGTCCACATGGTTTCAAAATATCAGATACTCTGGGAGTGATCACGGGATTGAATGCTCGACGCAAAGGCAAGTCAATTTCCTTTCTTTGATACAATTCTTTCTCTGGTGAAAACAGCATCATCCTCGCTTTCCCCACTCATGCCAGGACTACACTGAAGTAGCATTTCTAAATATTTGAACCTTAGCTATATATTTACTTCCAAAACTATTTGGGTATTATGATTTGGCACAAATGTAGCCCACTAATGAAAATAAAAATCAAACTGTAAAACCGCCATCTATGTTTTCTCTTTCGTCTTATTTCTGAGAGAGATGATACCACCTGTAAAATCCTGAACCTCGCAGCCCGAGTCACGTCTGTGGCTTAGTCTTACCACTTTCATTTTCAGTGCAGATTAAAACACAGTTTTCTCTCCTCTCTTGCTAGACTCCAGCTAGCACAGCCCCACGGCCAAGCACTCCGCCCTTGCAGAACTGCGAACCCATAGAGAACAAGCTCAGAAAGAAAATTCAAGGCTGTTGGCGAGAGCTCTTGAAGGAATGCAAAGAGAAGGATGTGAACAAGCAAGGGGAAATCACCACCTCTGAGTTCCTGGGTTTGTTGTGTTGATGATACATTATCACCTCCTACTGGCAAGAGGCGGCTCTGGGCAGAAGTCCATACCCCTGGGGAGGGGGAGGGAGGAAAATAGTAGAAAGCCAGTGGAAACGTCTGGGTGGAGATGGCAGGCGAGTCACCTCCCTGAACACAACCCCAAGGGACAAGAACCCCTCACCACCGCGTCCTCCGTCCTCCGGCTGAGCAGCTTTGCAGGGCCATGGTAAAGTTAGCTCTCCATTGGATTTCAGCTTTAGAGAAGTCACGGGCTGGGTAGTGATGGCTTGGGCAGGGTACACGCGAAAGAGCTTTGCCAGCTGATAGCAGGTGGGGGGCCGTGGGAAAGGTGGAGGAAGGGGGGGGAGGGCGATGGGGCACGGCATACAACCCCAGGGGCCCTGCTCACATCAATATCTGCTCTTCCTCCTCGTTTAATTTTTCACCAGGTGGTACTTTGATAACCTTTTAAAATTAAACCAGATGGGTTTATACTTGCACTAACGGTTGCATATTACTTATACAACATTTTGCATTGCAGGAAAATAAATCTAGCCATGCCACTCCCCTCCTTAAAACCCCTTAGCTCCCTATTATCTTACAGACCCCTTTTAAAGGAAAACAATTTCTTGAGAACTTCCAATATAGATTTAAATTATTTTATGATAACCATGGTTAAAAGGTACAAACAAAACGAGGCGTAAACTCTTTCAGTTTATAAACTTTTATTTTTAAAAGACATAAACTAAATATAAAAATTATGAAATCATAATAATCTAATGTTCTTACGCTGATTTTATGTGACATATGTATTGCTGAAGCGAAACCACGGATGTTGGTTTTAATGTATGTATTTGTATTCTTTAGCACATTCTTTTATTTTTTATTAAAACAATCATGTGTAAAATACAAGGTTCCTGTATACCCCCCTATTCTTTACACCGTGCATTGGTGCAGAGCATTTGTTACCACTGATGAAAACACATTTTGATAATTACGTACTATGAACTGTAGTCCGCAGTTTACCTTAGGGTTCACTGTGCTTGCAATTCCATGGCTTTTCATTTTTCAATTTTCATTAACATGTATAAAACCTAAATTTTCCTCTTTTAACCACATTCAAATATGTAATTCAGTGCTGTTATTACGTTCACAATGTTGTCCTGCTGTCACTGCCATCCACTACCAAACCTTCCTCATCCCACAGGGAGACTCTACGTTATGAGCCTTAAGCTTCCCTTCCCTGCAGAGCAGGACTTTCTTCTGACATTTTGCTATTTAGTCTTTGTAAGTCTTGTACCTTTTTTTGTCCCTCAGATCTCCTATTAATGCTTACTTTCATATTTATTTGATTATTTGTATCGTACCATACTGAGTCCGTCTCATTTCTTTCTGGATGTGTTTTCCATATAGTTTCCTTGTAGTTACCATAGAGTTGAAATTTAACATCTTAAATATATAACAATCATATTTGATTGATACCAACTTGACTTCAACAGCATGTACATATACTTTTCCTATATCCCTTCATCCCCCCACCTTTTTTATACTTGTTACAAATTGTGCCTTTGTACATTGTATGTCCAAAACCATAGATTTGTCATTACTTTTCATGCATTTGTATTTTAGCACCTGTAGGAAGTAAGAAATGGAGTTACCTACCAAAAATTCAATGCAATAATGGCATCTGTAACTCCCCAATGGCTACCTTCATCAGAGGTCTTTGTTTCTTTATGCCGCTTTGACACGGTCTCATGTCCTTTCCTTTCAGTCTGAAGAACTCCCTTTTGCATTGCTTGTAGAGCCAGTCTAGTGGTGATGAGCTAGAGCTTTCTGTTTATCTGCAAATGTCTTAATCTCTTCCTCATTTTTGAAAGAAAGCCTCACCATCTATAAGATTCGTGGTTGGTAATTATTTTCTTTCAGCACTTTAAGGCAGACTCAAGCCCTGGAATTGCAGGGCAGTTGTCTCATTAGAGTCCTCCATGTACCCCAGAACATGAGTTTTACATATGTCATGTTGTCACTGGGATGAAAATTCAAGCCGTATAAATTCACAGTCTAATATACTCCTGAGAATGTCTTCCAAACCCCATGGAAAAACGCTTTTTCAGAAGGCCACGTGGGAATTCCTCCGTGAGGCTTTGGGGCTCCCCAAGGCCCAGCCCCTGCCAGGCTCACAGCCGAGCACATGGGCCCTTCCGCTGCAGCCCTCGCGCGCCAGCCGTGCTCTGCTCTGAGGCCACGCGTTTGCTCAGGGGCTCCTGTCCCTCAAATCTCCCATCAATGAATTTTCATTAATGAAAATCCCCTCCCTCCTCCCTCCCCACCTGCTCTGTAGGTCACGGCTTCCGCAGCGTCCTGGGCACCGTCCAGCTGGACGGTGCGGGCAGGACAGGCTGTGGGGTCGCCCTCCTCCTACCTGTGTCCATACCTGTTCTCACCACTGTGAGCCTGTTCAGCAAGGCCCGACCCAGGCCTAAGCCAGAGAAAGCTCCTCAGCAGTGTTGACTGAACGGACGAATGAGCGAATGGACAAGTCACCACCAACTGAACTGACCTTTTTTTTTTTTTAGCCCTTGTGGAGAAATTCAACCTGGACATAAGCAAAGAAGAGTGTCAGCAGCTCATTGTAAAATACGACTTAAAGAACAACAGTAAATTTGCTTATTGTGACTTCATTCAGAGCTGTGTCCTGCTGTTAAAAGCAAAAGAAACCTCACTGATGCAGAGAATGAAAATTCAGAATATACACAAAATGGTAAGCGGGTCGTGCTCAGAAAGCACATGGGGCTGGGGGGCAAAAGCATCTCATGTTTTGCAATTCACTGCAAATGTGGATCATCTCACTTCATCCAAAATGTGATGGGCTCAGAGACTCCGGGCGAAGCCGGCCAGGGCCCCGCCCAGCTCTCCTGCCAGGGGCTCCCTGGGCCTGGGTCTGCTCCTCTGTCGAATGCCCCCAGCTCACTGCCACTCCCCATCGACTCCTGCTCAGATCTTCTCTCTGTGCAGACAGTATCTGTCAAGTAACACTCCATCACCCTATTTTCTTCATTACTTAAACGCCCAGACAAGCGCCAGGCGGGTTTTCTGGTGAGCATGAGGCCAGCAGAGGCGGTGGAATGGGGGCCCACAGCCGCCTCTTAGCGCGTCAGGCGTGCGCCTGGGTCTCCGTCAGGGTTTTGGAACATGGATCACGGCTCAGATATTTACTTTTTTTGAAAATCAAAGATTTGCCTTCTCTCCTTCTGGAACCCTGCAAGGTCTGGAGGGCCCAGACTGGGCTCCGTGGACTGGCCCCCTGGCTCTCAGGCTCGGCCACGTCACACACACCCGACTGTAAGGGGCCCTTGCAGGGCACCCAGAAGCATGTGCCGAGCAGTCAAATGCAGGGTTAACCGCATTCAGGAGAAACAGGCGAAGCAGGGAGAAGCCTGACAAAGTTAAACATCAACACAAGTGAGACGGTGCATGCACTTGATCGCCGTGGTGGGGACAGACCTTCTCCCTGGGGCGGGGGCAGGTTGGAGCCTCGCGTCAGGTTTTGCTGAGGCTGCACCCACAGCGCACTGTCTAGCGTTTTCCTTTCCTGTTTCTTTGAGAAAGAATGAGGCCCTACAGACCCTTAAATAGCACCCCGAGTCCCTGTTCTCCACGACTGTAGCCTTTATTCTCTATCATGTATACCTTTATAGTTCTCCCCATCCCTGGGTCAACCACAAGCCTTCCACTGACTCACCTTTCTTGAGTCTTTCCAAAACATGAAACTAAGCAATGCTTTCTTTTTGTGTCCACACTCCATCCGATTCGTGGAACATGTAGAAGTAAGCTGAAGTGAATTCAGTACCAGGTCCAGCTGGCATTGTCTATGTGGGGATCAAACGGTGCCGATTCCAGTCACTTGGCAGCTCCACCGGAAGACCCAGCCCTGAGAGGGGCCGCCAGCCCAGCCCACCCAGCCTGGAGTGCAGCCTGCCCAGGCAGCGCTCAGGGTAACTGAGGGAGAGGAGGAGCGGGCCGATCAGCAACCGTCCCGTAGCGCCCACATGCAAAGTTTCTATATGGCGACATCCATCATTTGTGCAAGATCATGTGCCGTCTTAGCGCAGTTTCTAGTTTTAGACAAGCAGGAGCAAGTGTCGGAGGCTTAAGCCAAGTTTAAGGAAGAAAACGTAAAACAAAGACAGTCCTTCCTGGCTGGGTTTTCCGTTGCTGGAGGAAAGGGCTTCAAGGGCTAGGAACAGCTGGAGAGCCAAGGAGAAGAGGGCAGGGCCTGGGGGTCCCTGCCGGCTCGGCCGCCACCTCCTCTCTGGGGCACAGTTTCTCTCTCTGTAAATGAGGGGAGGGTCTGCCAAGCCCCTCAGGGATGGCCTAAGGTGCCCCTGCTGGGGTCCCCCTTCCAAGTCCTCCCCTGCCGGAGTGGCAGTGCTGGTTCTCGGGCGGGCTGCCCAGGGCATGGGGGACCACGGCGAGCCTCTACGGACCTGGCCAGAGCACCCCTAGCTCTGGTTTCGTTCACCCTGGATCCTGCCTCATGCTTTCCCAGGAGGGTGGGGCCCCTGTCTTCTCTTGTCACAGACCGTGTCCCCTCAGGCACATGTGCCCTGGCTGCCAAGCCCCCCAAGGCACAGTGGGAAGCCAGGTCAAATGCCGCCTGCAGGGGGCCTAACGGGCTCAGTGCCTCGTTACTCGTGACTTGGGAGGTGGCTCTGCATCCTTTGGCACCAGAGAGACGTGTCTTTGGGAAGAGAGCTTGGGTGCTGCTGTGGCTACTGTGCCCAGGGTGGAACTTCTGGACTGGTCTGGTGTAGAGGGCTAAGCCAGGAGCCCTTCCTCAAGCCAGAGTGGGGTGAGGGAAGAGCAAGGGGGCAGGGACTTGGTTGTCCTCCGAGCAGGCGCTTTCGCTGATTGGATGAATTGGCAGCGACCAAAGCCATGGGGCAGCTTGAGTTTGCATCATAGGTGCTAAATGATGTAAAAATTGAAAGCAATTTAATTCTGTGCTAATTTGTTTAATGTGGGGCCATGTTGAAATTAAACTTTCCTGAAATGTGTTACACATTATTGCCTACAGTTCACCTCTGTGGTATGCAGACATGTGCTGGGGCTAAATCATGCTATAATATCTTGTTTTCAATCTAATAAGTACCTAAATGAAATAATCACAGTGTAGTGTACTGTCTAATTACTAGATATAATTACAACCTCGCGATTTTTTTTAAAGCTCTTCATTATAATAACCTATACTAGGAGACCCAAACTGAAATCTTTTTTCCTCAAATTCTTTTGAAATCGCCAGGTGTCTACCTGGCCCCCTCCCCACCTGGGAGGAGGCCTGGCCTCTTGGGTTAGAGTCACGCAGAGCCTGGGTCAAGGGTCAGTCTCCCTCTTGCCACTTCACCTCCCAGGCCTCGGTTTCCCAGTCCGTAACATGGGGGTAAGGACCTCCCTCTTGGGGTGCTAAATGAGAGCGTGCTTTTAAACTGCCCCCAGAGAGACACGTGATGACCTCGCAGGGATGGTGAGTTCTTGCAGAGTCGCTTCCATGTGCAGCTGGGTGGTGGATGCGCCAAGAGGAGGCCGCTGACTGCCCACCCCGTCCTTCCTACGCGAAAGCTCCTTTCTCACCTCCTGTTTTGTCTTGTTTTTTAGAAAGAAGCTGGCGCTGAGACTTCCTCCTTTTACTCTGCTTTGCTGCGTATTCAGCCCAAAATCATGCACTGCTGGAGGCCGATGCGGCGCACATTCAAAACCTACGACGAGGGTGGAACAGGGTTTTTAAACGTGGCCGATTTCAGGAAGGTGAGCACACCGCGTGTGCGTCTGTCGCCTCTGGACGGGGAGCAATGCCAAGTGGCCGCAGCCAGCAGCATTTCCATATTCCAGGCAGCAGAGAAGAAGAGAGCAGGGCATGCCCCTTTCCTTTAGAGGAGGATTTCCAGAAGTCCCACGTAACATCCACATTTACATTTCACTGGTCAGAACATAGTCATGTGCCTTTCCTAGCTGCAGAAGAAGCTGGGAAATGTCCCCTTTTTGCTGGACACACCGCAGCCTGAAAATCAGAGGGAAGTCGACACTGTTTGGGCAGCTGGCAGCTTCTGCCACTCGCTGTGTTACTGTCAATTCACCATCCCCTGCACCTCGCTCCCTGCCCCTGCGGGTCCTGCCCCAAGCCTCCCCACCCCTGAAGTTAAGGCTCGTGGCCTGAGTCGGCCTCCAGGCCATTGGGCTTGTCTGGATGTTGACCAGCCTCGGCTGCCCTTCAGGAGGGTGACGTTTCTCAGCCCGCTGTTTGGGGGGGGGCAGTCAGCCCCTTCCACTTGCCCTGGAATTGCTGCTTCCCCCTGTTTCGCCCACCTTGCAAATGGGGCTGCACGAGGGCTGTGACCTGTTCAAGCACGAGATGCTGCGAGCAGAGAAAGGCAGCGTGAGAGCAGCTGTGGAGCTGGGACTCGCAGGGCTCGGGCCAGGCGGGCCTGGGGGCAGGAGGGGAGTGGGCCTGGGCGAGGACCCCCGCCCCCTCTGGGTGCCGCCCCATGGTGTCTCAGCAGGCCCCAGTGGCTCCTTTTCTCTGTCTTCCAGGTCCTGAGACAGTACAGCATCAACCTCTCCGAGGAAGAGTTCTTCCATATTCTTGAGTATTATGACAAGACACTCTCTTCAAAAATATCCTACAACGACTTCCTCCGGGCATTCCTCCAGTAGGCGGCAGCTGTGCCCAGCAAGGACAGACGGGCCCAAGGGCCCGTCCCCAAGACTGATGAAATCCGATAATCGGGGGTTGAATGAATTTTCCAAAGTGTCTCGGGAAACAAAGCCCAAATCCAGGCCACACCCTGTGCCCCCCTGGCCACGAGGCCCGTCTCAGTGCTGACCTGGCCTTGAGGCTACCCCACTGGGCCTCAGGCTCCCCTCACGCATTAGTCTCAGCAAATAAAAAAGTCTTTGCAGGAATGATTCTTAAGACTTTACAGAAACCATCAGTGATAAAACACTTAAAACCTCAGAATTTTGGAGGTTTTGCTCATAGCACCCTTGGCACCATCCTCTGAGTGGCACTTCCTTGGTTCCTTTGTCCTTCGACCTGGCCCAGAGGTGACACTTGTACCTTTCCGCTGTGCCCATCAGTGTGGCCGCATCTCTGCTCCCAGAAGCACCTGCCCGGCCGGCCTTGGGCCCGTGGACCTCTGCTGGGCACAGCGCTGCCAGCCTGACCTCGCCAGCCCTGGGCGCTGGGCGTGCCAGCCGCTGAATGGAACCACCCACCAGCGGCTGTTTCGAGAGGGACCTTCCTCGGAAATGACGGGGTTTGACAAGCTGAGAGAGGACGTTTTGAAAGCCCTGCTTTCTTTCCCACCCGTGGTAAAGCTGCTGAAAGAACAATGCAGGCAAGAGAGCAATTCTCTGCCTCCTTGGAAGTTCTGTAAAGAACTGGGGAGAGGTGGGCTGCCCTTGAGCTGGTAGGGAGAGATGCTGGAAAGCCCCGCCCCCCACCCCGGGCCCTGAGAGTGGAGGCAGCAGCTCTGGCTCCCAGCTCAGACCCCAGACCCACACTGGCCCAGGCTGCTGAGCCAAGCTCCCCGCCCTGCCCCCTCGCAGGGCACCCATTAGGCCAAAGCTCCTGTGAGCCGAGTTCTCCCTGTGAGGCTGGCGCTGCCTGAAGGTGCTACGGGCCCAGCTCACAGCACCTGCCACAGGCCCTTGAGTTCCTGGAAAATGTCAGTCTGGGTCTTGTTTGTTTCCATATGTCCCAATTCCCTCCTCACCTGAGACTGGACCCCAGACTGAGAGGGCGGTGGGCTCACAGGAGGCCGTGCTGGCTGATGGCTGGCGCGGGGGCACCGGGGTGAGGGGCCCAGGCCCCCGAGCACCCCGCTCTCTCCTTGTCTAATCCTGCTGCAGCTCCTGCTCTCCCAGCAGCAGTTTGAGGTGGGCTCTCTTCTCTGATTTGCATTTCGTTTGGCTTTTCTCTGTAAGCGACCTGACCTGGGACGCCCAGGCTCTGCAATTGTGGAGATTTGCTTTCAATCAAACTGTGTGGGGTCGAGGAGCTGGCAAACTGCTTAAATAAACACATCCGTATGCGTCATCGCAGCGGCGGCGCAGGCTTTGTTCTTTTCGAGAGGCAGCAGCGCCGGCACCCAGAGCACCCAGCTTTCAGGAGGGGTCTCCTCCCCGTTCCCCACAAGCATCCTCTCACTTTCTCTCCCAAGTGAGGACCTGGCTTTGGTCACTGATCAAGCTGGGAATCAGGAAGCAAGGGCAGAACTATCATGTCCCAGGGGCAGTGGGGGGGCAGTGGGGGGCAGCTCACAGCCATAGCCACGGTGAGGTCGTTAGCACCCCAGTTTAGAGAGGATACACTGAGGCTGATGCCGCGGGAGAGGAGGAGGCCAGGGCCATCCTGTGGGACCTGAGGATGGCGCAAGTGGCCGAGGCAAGGGGAGGGGACAGCTCCCTGCTTCCTGCCCCCATCAGGCATCTCCACCTGGCAGGGTGGGCATCCAGGGCAGAGCTGAAGCTCTTGCCAGGCCAGGGCTGGGGGGTCCCGGGATTCCAGAGGAGCTAGGACCAGGGGTGGGCCCTGGAAAGGATGCCCGCTGCAGGGGGCAGGGAGGCTCTCTGGGAAGCACTACATGCAGGAGAGCAGGGAGGGAGGGCCGGGTCCCCTCCTGGCCAGCAGCAGGAGTGTAGGGAGTGCGCCCCAGTGCCCAGAGGCCGCAGCGCCCCTGTCTGTCCCCTCCTGTTCCCCAGTGTCCTCATCTGCAAAACGGGAAGGTCACAGGGACCCCACCTTGGCTGGAAAATCCGGGCCCAGTGGCTGCTGCTGCAGGGAGAGACCTCAGTTCCTGGGAAAACAGGGATCGGGGTTGCAGGCAGGGGGTCCCCAGCCCGGCAGGCCCCACACTCCCCGCACATCTTCATTTCAGCCTCACGGAGGTAGCCACCATCATACCCCATTTTAAAGAGGCACTAAAAGTCACGGTGAGTGACTGCCAGGGCCAGCATCCAAGGCCGAAGGTCCCAGGCCTCCTCCTGGGGCTGTTTGTCCAGCACCCCGGTTGTGGATGGACAGGCTCCCTGTGCCGGGCACCACCGAGGGCCAAGGCCAGACTGCCAGGGAGGGCGGGAGACACTGGCCCCAGCACCTGCGACCCTGTCTCCATGCCCCGCCCCGCCTCTGCCTGGCACCCACATGCCTCCTCTGAGGCCCAGCTCCAAGGTCAGCTGCTTGGGGAATCCTTCCCTGGCCTCTGGCAGAGGCGGTGCCCCCTGCTCGAGGTCCCCTCGGCAGGCACGACACACCCCCAGCCTCATCTCCCATCCGTCCCTCACAGGACGGCTGGCCCAGGGCAGGCCCAGTGCTGGTCGGTACATGACTGAAGCTGCAAGCGCCCCCACCGCTGGCTGAGAGGCTGGCCCCGCCCCGTGCCCCCAGCCTGGCATGCAGTATGCTTCCCCGCTCAGAAGGAAAGCAAGTCCAGGCCTGCAGGAAGTGTGGGGAAAGTTGGGGAACAGTTTTGACATTGGGGACTTCCCTGTGGATGGGCCTGGGTGCTGGGACCAGCATAGCAGCACGAGGTGGCAGCTCCTGGCAAAGCAGAATAGCAAGTTCCAGATCTTTCCATGTATCTTCCACCAGTCCTACTGGCAGAATGAGCTGATACAACATCTGCACTGGGTCTAAACTGCAATCTCTTGCATATAAAAATGAATTGGGTGACAATGGGCTTGTGTTGAGCTCTAGAAAGGTTTGGCATCTCCCAGCTGTCTTCCAACCCTAGAAATTGACCGAATGTGCTCCCAAACCTGCAAAGTAACCTATTAAAATCCCCACCATGGTGGAGGGCTGGGATGCTGAAGGGCAAGGGGTGGGCTAGATACTCCCAGGGCAGCATGCAGGAGCCCAGGAATGCCGGCCCGAGGGGCCACGTGATCATGGCCCCCACTGTCTCCCACTGTGCTGGGGCCCTGGGAGGCCAGCTCAGACGGTGCTGTGCCCCTGTGCAAAGCCCTCCGTGGCTCCCCGTTGCCTGGAGGACATCTGTATTAGGTCCCGAGCCTGCTAAACAAAATGCCGCAAAGAGGGGAGCTTAAGTGACAGCAACCTATCGTCTCGCCGTTCTGGAGAAGTCTGAATTCAAGGTGTCAGCAGGGCCATGCTCCATCTGAAAACTGAAGGGAGAAACCTTCCTTGCCTCTTCTAGCTTCTGATGTTTTCCTGCAATTCTTGGCATTGTAGATGCTTCACGCCCGTCTGCGCCTCCGTCACGTGGCGTTCTCCCCCCTCGGTCTCTTCCTCTTCTTACAGGACACCAGTCATATCGAATCAGGGCCACCCAAATCCAGTTTGGCCTCACCTTACCTAATTCCATCTGCAATGACCCTATTTCCATGACATACTGGGGATAGCATATCTCTTTGTAGGACACACTACAACCCATAAGAGTAGGTCAAAGTCAAAAAGAGGTGGTCACAGCTCTGGTGGCAAAAGCCCCAGGTCTGCGGGAGCCAGAGGGTCCCAGCGCACAGCTTGGAGCCTGGAACTAGACGGGATCCAGCAAGGGCTGGAGGAGGGGAGGGCTCCAAGGCCTGCAGAGGCAAAGCCCAGGGGCAGCTCCACGCTCCCAGACCACGGCCTCTTCTCCTGCCTCCCCTCGTTCCAGGACCCCTCTGTCCAGGTCAGGGGTCTTCCCCTCTGGGCAGCCTTCCCAGACCCCATCCCAGGGATCTGGATCCCACTGTGTGGAAAGGTCGGAGCCCCGGCTTCACCATGGACGCTCCCTTCGTGTTGGCTCGATGGTGACCCCGACCCCGTTCCCCTCTGTCCTGTAGGGTGCAGCTCTTGTCTCTGAAGGGCAAAGGCGATTTCCCTGCTCCCTGGGTCTGAACACAGCCAGGCGACTCATTTTGGCCAGTGAGACGTTGGCAAGCATGAAGCAAGCACGGGCTGGAAGAGCACTTGTGGTTTTCAGCTGGGAGATGTGGAGAGCTGGAAGGAGCATCTTTCCCACCTTTAGAACAAGAGAAAAGCTGAACAAACTACAAATTAACGACATTTCTTAAACCCAGCAGAGAACTGAGGTCACAACTCACTCAATCTGGAGAGAGGCCAGGGTCTCCGTGCAGAAACAGGACCCAAGCTCTGGCTGGCAGGGCAGACACCACCAAGCACCAGACAAGCCAGCTAGGGGATTCGGCTAGAAAGTCTCACCTAATTGCTAGAGGCCAAGTGTGGGCTAGACCGGGAAGGGAAACCCTGGGGACTGATGGCATAGAGGGGCTTGCACCCTCCTGAGGCATTTCCTCCAGGAACACCCCCACCCAGGAGCTCCTAGAGATCACAGAGAATCCAGAGGACTCTCCCCTCCCCCACGGCTCTGGCTGGAAGAGACAACAGCAGCCGCCGCTGAAGCTCTGCGGGAACCCAGCTCCCCTCTCTCTCAAAAGAGACACAAAACCGTAACACGCAGGGGAAGGACAACAAAACTGTATCCTGAGTGAGCTGGGAGGGAGGGGGAGAACAGGAAAAGCAAAAGGTTCTACTCCTGGGGGGGGGGGGGCAGGAATACATGTCAGACCCCACAGTGCATCTGGAGAAAGGACAGAAGCACTTGTGAGGGCCACAGCCCTGGCCCCAGACTCACACTGCCTGTGACCGGCTTAATCCAAACGCCAGAGAATCCCCATCCCCCCACAACCATGCTGACAGCCATCAAATAAAAATATCAATGGAAAACAACTGGGAGATCTACAAGCCACAGAGTCTTCCCAGGAAGCCTCACAAAAGGAAGCCCCAAAGCCAGGCAGGGCACAAATTCCAAAGCAGTCCAACTCCTGACAAGAGCAACACGAACCCCCACCCTACAGTCCTAGCAGAAAGAAAGGCACACTCTTCTCCAAGCATAAAAATACTTACCTCAGCATCTACAAGCTTATACAACAGGTTAGCAAACTAGAGCCCACAGACCAAATAGGGTCTGCTTTTGTGCAGCCCATGAGCTAAGAATGGTTTTTACTTTTTTTTTAAAGGAAGAAGGAGGAGGAGCACAAGCAGCAGTAGAGACTGTATGTAGCCCAAATGCCTAAATTTTAAATATCTGGCCTTTTACAGAAAAAGTAGACTTCTGCTATCCAAATGTCCGGCTTTCAACAAAAAGTTATGAGGCATACCAAAAGGCAATACAAAAACAGTCAAAAGGTACAAAGCAATCATCAGAATTAGGCCCAGATGTTACACAGATTTTGGAACTCTCAAAAAATAAATTTTAAAAAATAGCTGATAAATATGTCAAAGTTCTAATGGAAAAGGAAGACAACATGCAAGACCAGATAGGAAATTTCAGCAGAAAAATGGAAACTATGAGAATCAAATGGAAATGCTAGAAATTAAAAACACAGTAACCAAGATGAAAATTCCCCCCAAAATATTAGCAAATAGAATCTGACAATTTATAAAAATAATACTTTACAACCAAGCTGGGTTCATTCCAGGAATGCAATACTGGTTTAACATTCAAACTACAATTAACGTAGTTGACCATATTAATAGACTCAATAAGAATAAAATGTGATCATCTCAATAGATGAAGAAAAAGCATTTGATAAAATTCATCATTCATTTATAATAAAAACTCTTAGCAAACTAGGAACAGAAAAGAACTCCCTAACCTAATAAGGAACATCTTGATTAAAACCACAAATAGCATCGTAGTGAATGATGAGAGCCTGAATGCTTTCCTCCTAAGATCAGTAATAAGGCAAGGATATCCTCTGTCAGCATTCCTATCCAATGTCATAATGGAAACCCTAGCCAATGCAATATAGCAAGAAAAATTAAAAGGAAAAATAAAAGAAATAAAACTATGTCTATTTGATATGACATGATTCTTTACATTGGAAATTCCAAAAATCCTACCAAAACACTCCTAGAGCTAATAAGTGAGTTGCAAGATCAAGATATAAAAGTCAACATATTCCTATGTACCAGCAGAGAACAGCTGGAATTTGAAGCTCAAAAGATGCTATTTATAATAGCTGCCTCCTCCAAATCTAACAAAATATGTGTCACATCTGTATGAGGAAAACTACAAAGTACCAATAGAAAGAAAGCAAAGATATAAATAAATGGAGAGAAAAATGGTGTTCATGGACTGGAAGAATCAATGTTCTTAAAATATCATTTCTCCCCAATTTGCTCTGTAGGGTCTGTGAAATCCTAAACAAAATCTCAGCAATCATTTTTGCAAATATCAACAAATTAATTCTAAAATTTTTATGAAACCAAGATCTAGAATAGCAAAAAACAATTCTGAAAAAGAATAACAAAGTTGAAGGACTCACACAACATGATTTCAAGACTTACCATAAAGTTACAGTAATCAAGAGGATTTGGTATTGGTGAAAGGATAGACACATAGAGCAATGGAACAAAACAGAGAGCCCAGAAATATATGCACACAAATATAGTCAACTGACTTTTGACAAATGTACAAAGGCAAGTTCAATGGAGAAATGGTGCCCATATGCAAAAAAAGGAACCTTGAAAAATGCTCCAACATTATACAAAATTTAACTCAGAATGCACTATAGATAGAAATGCAAAATATAAAACTAAAAAACTTCTAAAATGAAACATGAGAAAATCTGCAAGACCTTAGGTTTGGCAATGAGATACAACACCAAAAGCTCAAGGCATAAAAGAGAAATTGATAAAATGGACTTTATCAAAATAAAACCTTTGCTCTGAAAAAGACACTGTTAAGAAAAAAGAAAAGTCAACACACAGACTGTGAGAAAAGATTTTCAAACTACATATTCAATAAATGAATTGTATCCAAAATACAAAGAACTCCTAAAACTCAAAAAGAAAACAACCCAATTTTTAAAGGCAAAAATCTGAACAGATGCTTCACCAAAGAATACACGTATATCAAATAAGCATATGAAAAGATGCTCAACATCATTAGCCACTAAGGAAATGAAAATTAAAGTCATAATGAGATCACCACGCATGTATGTGAATGGCTAAAAATTTTTAAACTGATAATATCAAATTCTGGCAAGTATGCAGACCAACAAGAATATTCATTCATTGCTGGTGGGAATGCAAAACCACACAGCCATTTTGGAGAAGAGTTTACCTAAGAAGGGGCCTTGCAGGGTAGATCTAAGGTGATGGATCTGTTCTCTGGGGCACTGGGGTGGTAGATACACAATTCCACAAACTGTACCCACAAAGAGTGAACTTTACACAAGTTTAAAACAATCCATTAGGACGTCAGGGGATTCCAGGACAGCATGCAGACTGGCTAATGAATCTGACTGCATTCCAAATGCAGGATACAGCCTCGCTGAAAGGGGAGTGGGGAGAGGGAGCTGACTCGCCCAACTTTGGAAAACTGTGTTTTGATAGTAAAGCTAAGGCAGAAAGAACTGCACATAAACACCATACTCTGGTGAATATGTTTCCCACCTGAGTGCAGAACAGCAGCTCTGAAACTAGATGTAAACTAGGGTTGAACAAATATGTAAATAAATTGTAGACAGTAGGAGCCAGGGTTCTCATTGTCAGAGAAAGAAGTTACAAATAAGCAAGCTCGAAAGGCTGACATAATTCTTTATTGTTGGATTAGAGTCGGGTATATCAGTATGAAACAGTGCTGTTTAGATAGATAAATTAAATGAAAGGTAGGTAGATGATAAATACATACATACAAGTATATACACACACATAGGGGTAGATGTAGATAAATGTAGATAAGGATAGATAGGTGATATAGATAGATGTAGATGATATAGATAGGTGTAGATAGATGATATAGGTAGATGTAGATGAGATGGAGGTGATATAGAGGTATGTCTGTGTGTGTTCTGGGGTTAATATACTACACACATGTCCTATCTCTGTCTCCTGAGAGGGATGAGAAGCAGCGACGCTCTAGGGCTACTAGGGCACCTACTGCTCACAGCTTCAGTTCTAAATAGAAGGAGTCAGCCCCTCTGGGAAAGGACTGATTCTAGTGGCTGGGGCTAGGAAAATGCAAGACGAGCCTGGAACATCTTGTAAAGCCAGAGCATGAGGAAGTGAAACAAGTAAACAGAAGACGGGGCATGTCTAAAGGATGCAGGAGGCAGCTGGAAAGAGTTCCCAAAGGCCAACACTGGGACAACCGAGCAACAAAATAATGAAAGTATTGGATTCTAACCCAAAGAATAAAACACTCATGAGTCTATAAGGCTCTAAATAAATAAATAAGTGGCAGGGAAGAGACAAATCTTCCTTACAGAAAATTTCCAACACTAACTGAGGAAGGAATGAGGTTCTGGAATATCACCATGAGAAGAGCACAGCAGTGACTGCTGCAGGCGAGATCCACCGATAAATACTAAAATCAGTGGGCAAAACTTTAAGGAGAAACAGGATACTTGCATAGCTTCAAAATATCTCCCCCAAATATTTAATTACTTTGATGATTTTAACATTTTCCCACAAATTCTTTGATGCTCCTCCCTCCGGGAAGGGAAGTTTAACTTCCCGTTCCTTGAATGCAGGCTGTACTTGAGAACACGCTTCTAGCAACTTGAGAATGAAAAGAGAAAGAGGAGCACCTTTGCAGAGGTGAGACCTGGCATGTACCACCTTACCCAAGTGAGGAAGGCTAAAATCACCTGGAATGAGTCATGGTGAGAGCTGATAGGATGTGTTGAGAAGGACAGTTTACCTCTCAAAAATCCTCAACCCAGAATAATCATAAAACAATCATGAGAAACATCAAACAAACCCTAATCAAAGGATATTCTACAAAATGCTCAATCAATATTCCTCAAAACTGTCAAGGTCATCAAAACCAGGAAAGACTGAGAAGTTAACATAGACTGGATGACACCAAGGAGATGTGACAATTAAATGCAATGTGGGACCCTGAATTGGATTCTAGAACACAAGAGGGACATTAGTGTAAAAACTGGTGAAATCTAAATAAAGCCTATGTTGAATAGTGTTGCCCCAATTAATTTCTTAATGGTCATGAAAGGTGTTGACTTTAGGGGGAGCTGGGTGAAGGGTATACAGAAACCTCTGTACTATATAGCTTTTCTGTAAATCTAAAATTATTTCAAAGTTAAAAGTTTTTTTTTTTTTTAAAGGAAAAACAAGGAAACAAAAAAGCACTTGTATGACCTAAGTTGCCCTTGCACGTTTTTGTTATTGCCGTGAAAGCATGCCCAAGCTAGTCTGCTGAAGAGACACATGGAGCAAAAAAAAAGTCATCTTCACCACCTCTGCTGGGCCATCCTAGATCAGCCAATAGCCAACCCACCCCCAAACAAGTGAGTGAGTTCAGCCAAGATCAGCAGAGCCACCCAGCCAACCCTTAGCTGACTGCAGATGTCTGAGCCATAAACACATGTATGCCCTTGAGGTGTTGTGGTGGTTTGTTACACAGCATTACTGTGGCAATTGGTGATGAATGCTTCTCCTCGCCTAGGACCTAGCCCAGAGGACCCCGTGTTGCTGGCCTTGTACTGACTTCATCTCATCCCCTCCCTCTCATCCACCCTGATTCCACCACAATGGCCTTCGTTCTCTTCCTTAAAGTGGTTCAACCTGTTCCTGCCTGTAGTAGTTTGAGACTTTTGTGGACTCCAGGAAATTATGTTCTTAAATTATCCATTCCTGCGTGTGTGAACCTGCTGTGGGTGAGCCGTTTCGATTGGACCACTTCACTTTAAGGGCCTTTGATTGGATTGCTTTGGGGGGGCATGAACCAGAGTGGGTCTTGGTCCTCTTGCTGGAGTCCATTATAAATGGGAAGGGTTAAGAGGACAGCTAGAGAGAAAAGACCCAGGAGCTCATAGAGGGCCCCCCAGAAGCTGAGCGAGAAAGCCCCAGAAGCCAGAGCTGAAATCAATGGAACCCAGAAGAGAAGCAGAGGCCTCCGTGAGCTGGTCTGCAGAGAGAAAGCATTGCCTGGTGATGCCCCGACCCTGTCATTCTGCTTCCCCTACCCTGCCCTGTTGACCTCTCAGCGCTCATCATCTCTGGAATGTCTTCTTCCTTTCTTGCTTGTCAGTCTCCACCACAAAACATGACGTCCGCAAAGCAGAGGCCTCTCTGTCGCCTCCTCACACTACCCCCCACACCTGAGAGGTAGCAGGTACCAGAAAGCAGTGCCTCCCATCAGTGTCGGGTGATTGTCGAATGATGATGCTGTGGGTTCAAGTCCAGTGTGAACCAACAACTGCGTGACCTTGGCAAAGTCACCGATGCACGTTTCTTCCCTGTAGAACAGGGTAATACTTGCTCCTTCCAGGTATGGCCCACCTATGTGAGGCCATGTGGGAAAAAGGACTTTTTCATTGGTGTACGGCACTTCACACAGGGGCATGTTACCCCAGGGGCCTCCCCACTGAGGCTCTCAGCAGCCCTGGGGATAATATATATATATTATATATTTATATATATTTATATATATAATTTTCTCTTCTTTGAGGAAGAGCCAGTGACCCAGGAGGAAGAGCCTGCCCTTGCTCATGGGCTCCTCCCAGGAGGCCAGGTGGGTCCCACACACCCCCAACTTGCATCTGAACCATTTCCGACCAGGTAAGGGTAGAGCAGAGGCTGGCGGTGAGCAGACACCAAGAATGAGGGATGTTTGAAAGGTTGGGAAATATATCTTATTGCTTTTTTCCTCCCATTTCTCAAGTTATATATATTCTTTCCTTTCTCAAGTGACTACACAGCAAAAGTTGTCATGGTGCACTCAGATTGTTACTGTGATATAGGGACAAAGCACCCCAAATAGTTGTTTCCCCAGCAGCTTTTATGTTATAGCTGGTACTTACGATGTGCAAATATATCTTCATAAATCAATGCAAAACGTTACACTTGGCAGGAGTTCTCTACTCACACAATGCAGGCATCTTCTCTGTGGAGGTGCAAGGGTGTCCCCAGGCGTCCAGGCTCTATCCCAGGCCAGCCAGCTGCCCCCTCCCCACCCACACCTCCTCAGGAGGGTGCTTTGGTTGGAACAGAAACCACAGGCCTCATTGGATGTGTGACCAGGGCAGTCACACAGGGCCCCAAGCCCAGGAGGGTCCTGTACTTGGGGCCACCCTCTTGGAATTCTTAGTAATTGCATCTTTGAATTTATGTTTTGTAAGTGAAGTCAGTGGGACAATGGGTGTGCACTAGGGCATGGAGCCTTGGCTCATACGAGGTCCTACTTCCTGCCACCTCCCTGGGCTAGGCTCTTGGCCCCCCACTTCCTACCCTCTGGCACCCTACCACCACTGGCCTCTTCCCTCAACCCTGCCCTGCAACCCCTACTGCCCTCTCCCAGCGAGGTGACTAAGTCACGGCAGCAGGGGGAGGCCTGTCCCTGGTGGGTGCCTGGGCATAAACACAAGGAGGGTTGGGGTTGAGCACACACCTCGTGGGGTCTCAGGGTAGGGTAGCAGCCGTCCCCAGCCTGGACTGACAGCACCATGGCCTGTTCGACAGGCCTCTGCCTACCCCCAATCCAGGTGCCAAGACTGTCCTGGCATGAAGGTTGCATGTCATTCCTTGGGGGATTGCCTGTCCACTGTGGGCTGGGGCGACAGGCCCATGGGAAGGGGAGCTTGACTTTCCTGTCCTGGCAGGGGCCCCACATTTTCATTTTGCACTGGGCCTTGCAAACTACATGTGCTTCTCATTATTCACAGTATTTATGGCCTATCAAGTCACACTCAATTAGCAAATACTGAACCATGCTCCCAGACTTAGGCTGCTGGGAGCCTCTGGTCGTGCCGTTTTTGTTAACCAATCAATACCATTGTATTTCTGTATAAAAACGCCTCATTTAATGCATGTTGTTGATTCATCAACACTGAACTCCCAGCCAACAGCGCCAGAACTCACACCTGAAAGGAGCTTCTCTAACACACACACTTCCTCCCACGACCACATCCCAGCCTTCTTGCACTCAGGAACACTAGACAGCACTTCAGGACTACACCTGGGGGCCATTGTAAAAAGTGAGATCACCAAGAAAAAGCACAAAAACTGTGAAAATGTGGCACTAAAAGTGCTACAGATTGAGCGAAGCAAGCCAGACACAGAAGGACTAATACTGTATGACTGCGTTACTATGAACCAAATATGTTGTGTAACATATTGTTTGATTCAAAAAAAAAAAATTTAATATGGATTCATTACATTTAATTGAGAAATGTATATATTTACTCATCTGTGTTTACTTTTTATATTTTAATTGTTTATATTTTCAATTATTAAATGCACAAAATGAACTAAAAAAAAAAAAAAAATACTACAGAAAGGACACGTGTTTCCAGTACGAGAGCTGAAACAAGAAGGCCAGGCATTGCCTTGTTTGACCTCAGCTGGGAAGATGCACCTGGGGTGACTCAACTTTTTTGCCACTCTGCCCACATCCATGAAGGACTATAAAAGTTTGGGGTATTGGTTTTGAGGTTACAAATGCATTTTAGCAAGTAGGCAAATTTGCAACTATGGAGTCAGTTTTGTCACTCCGGCTCCCTGAGACCACCCAAGGCTGTGGTGATCTGCTTTGGTCCCCAGGCATGCTGGAAAAGTCCAGGTTCTCGGCCTCTTGCCTAAGCCAGAATCCGCAAACCCCCCAGGTAAGAGCAGTGTCATACTATTAGCTCTCCTCCTGGCAGTTTCCCCTCTCCAGAATTTTAGACCCCGTGGTCCCCTAACTGCACCCACAGTTTTCTGATGCATTATATAGACCTCTCCTATTTTAGAAAGAAAAGCAAATACCTCCTTTATCCACATTTCTAGTGCAGATATTGATGTCACTCTCTTTTTACAGTTAAACTTTTTAGCATTCTTGGCACCGTATCCAGTTCTTCACCCCTAGCCCACTCCTCCAATCTGACTCCAACCTGACTCAAGCCACCACTCCTGGTTCTCCTCAAGTTCACTGGCAGCTTCCCCATGACCACATGTCTAAACCCAGTGGGCATTTGCCGGCAGCTGACACTGTGACCACTCCCTCCACTTTGACCCACTATCTTTCCTGGGCTTCTCCCCTCATTTTCCTCCTCTTTCATTTGCTGCTGCTTCTCCATCTCTTTGGCTGGCTCCTCCCCTGGCTCCCCTGACCCAGAAGACGGGAGGGTCTTAGTGTTGAAGACCTAGTGCACCAGTCAGTTTTCTCACCCAGGGCCTCTGAGCTTTTTTTTATACCAACATTGTATTATAAAATGATTTCTTCTAAATTAAGTAACCTACAGAATCAATATCAATAAATGCTTAATTGAAAGTTTCTAAATTGTAATAATTTGCCAATATTGCAGCTTTCATTCCCTTATGTAGTCACATGTAAACTATATTAGGTGTATGGTGTGGGTACATTTTCATATGTTTGGTATAATTTGGGGAGGTGGCCTTCGAAGGTAACAGTGCCTGTGGCCAATGAAGGATTGAACCAGCCCTGCTTTCCTCCTCATTCCAAAGCTTCAGTGACACACCTCTCAAATGTGTCTGCCAGGCCAGTCTCCTCCTTCAGGCCCTCGACCTTTATCCCAGTTGCCTTCTCAGCACCTCCACTCAGATGTCCCATGGGGAATTCAAATGCAGTATGTACAAAAACAAACTCCTGCTGCTGACATGCTCCCTATCTGACTTGCCCCAGGTCTCTCCTAGCTTAGGAAACGATCCTATTGTTCCATCCTTTCCCTTCAATATGGCCCAGCCAGTAGTCCAGGGATCGTTCTTCTCACCCCCAAATCCGGTCCAGTACCACATCCAATAGATGTTCCTCCCAAAAAGCTCACGTCCATCAGCTTCTCCCCATCCCCAGTCCAAGCCACCATCATTTATCTCATAGGCCACTGTCAAAGCCTGATGCCACCAAACCCACCTGTAGGCCTTCCTGTCCCCCACACTTTCAAGTCTGTTCTCTCCACTGCAGCCAGATCCCATCATCCCCATCCTCTCACCACTTTCCATCCCATTTTCTGCACTGTAGCCCAATTCATCCTTTTAAAGTGCAAATCTGAATTTGGAATGTCCTGCTTCAAACCTTCCAACAGCTTTTGCCATCCCCCTCTGGGTTATGCTATGTGACAACAAACCTGAACTGTCCTGCGACTGACATCAGCAAGTGTGTATTTCTCATCTCACACGTTGGCAGTTGTGTTTCTGAGACAGGGTGTATTAGTCAGCCAAAGGGGTGCTAATGTGAAATACCAAAAATGGGTTGGTCTTTATAAAGGGTATTTATTTGGGGTAGAAGTCCACAGATACCAGGCCATAAAGCGTTAAGTTTCTTCTCTCACCACAGTCCATTGCCACGTATTAGAGCAAGACAGCTGCTGGCATTTGCCAGGGTTCAGGCTTGGGGTTCCTCTCTTCCCGGGGCTGCGTTTCTCTCCGGGCTTAGCTCCTGTTTCCTCCACAAGGTCAGCTGTAGGCGATGAGGCGAACGGCTTGCTTCTCTTCCCCTGGGGTCTTCTTTCCAACATCAAAACTGCTTCTCAAAAGACTGCTTCAACTTTCCTTTGCCTTGCCTTTTATATTCAATTCCCCACCCACCAAGGGGTGGGGCTCAATGCCCTAATCCTAACCTAATCATGTCCAGATTAACAGATCAGTTTACAAGCATGATCCAATTATATTTTTGGAATTCATAATTACATCAAACTGCCACACAGGGGATGGGACATCTGAATTTCATCTCCCCCTTGTTAGAGGGGAACGGCTCCCCCTCGCTTGCAGAAACCTCAAATGAGGCAGGACCCCTATAAACCAATGTTTGCCTTCCTCGTGACCTGCTCCCACCTCCACTCCTGGCCACCAGACCAGGAGGGCTGACCAGGGGAGTGCTGGGCCTGCCAAGGGAAGAGAAGGGGTTCACACTAAGGGAGCTGCAAGATCTGCAGGCAGGACAGGATGGGTCCTGCGGATGCTGGAAGTCCTAGATTGCCAGAGCTGCTATCACAGACACCGTGGCATGGAGACTAGAAGCCAAAATCAAGATATGATCCAGGCTTGCTTTCTCTTGGAGTCTGGAGCATTTTGATGCCGCCTGCCAGGGCTCCTGGGCTAGCACCTCTGCCTCCTGTTACGGGGCCATCTCTCCCTCTTGTGTGTGCTCTGCTGAGTTCTGGCTTCTTCCTGTGGCCGTCTCTGACTCCTGGCTTCCAGCTTCTTCTCTTTATAAAGCCTCTAGTAATATAGATGAAGACCCACCCTCAATCAATCGGGCCACACCTTAACTAAAAATAACATCTTCAAGAGGTGCTATTTACAACAGGTTCACACCTATAGGTATGAACTCAATCTACCACACTGTGGGTATGAGAGCAGAGTATAAAGACAAGCAAAGGAGAGTTTTTCCAATGTGGGGACACTCTCCCAAGACTCAGGAAATGACAAGATTGAGCACCTTGGCAAGGGCCCCCGGAGACGGGTCTAATGCACTACAGGCTCTTAGAAGCTTGGAAAAGGCAATGGTCCACATTAAATGAGGTAGAAATGCCAGAACTGTGAGGCAAACTGTGGAGGAAGGGACCAAAGGGCTTAGAGTGGACAAGCTAGAATGAGTCTGCTCTACAAGAGCAGAAATCCCACCAGCTGATCCCATCCTTTGGGAGGGCCCAAGGGACACCCCATCTACCAAGGCCATCAGTGGAGGGGCACCAGTATCCCCGAGAAGCTCAGTGGTGGCTCTCCTCACCTCACTGAGGCTGAAGAGGGGGGGCTGCTGCTGTAGGACTGGGCTCCCTATGGGGGAGGTAGAATCCTGGGACAGCAGAAACCAGATGACGCTTCAGAAGCGTGATGATCAGAACTGCTGTAATGAGCAGCAAGTTGAAATGGCCCACAGGGGCCACAGCAATGACTCGTCTAACTTGGCTCTATGGACAAGACAGATGAACAGCCAATGAGGGTGTTGCGTAGAGTCAAAGCCATTCAAGGACGGATGAGCAGAATGAGGGCAGCTGCCCCAATGGCAAGTAACAAGCCCTGGCCCAGGGTCCAGACCTGAGCCAGTTCTCATGCCTGGAGCCCATCACCTGAAGGAGAAGTGGGACCGCATGGAAAGATCCTGCACACCAAGGCAAGGCTGGGCAGTAGTGACTCCCCCAAACCTCCCCTCAGTAATGCATCCTGGGAAAAGGGGGTGTCTGATAATTGGACAGTTGTTGGATGCAGGGCTGGAGTCGATGCTGAGACCCAGGAAACCAAAGAACCATCATGGCATCCTCGGTAGAGAAGGGTCTATGGAGGTCAGGAAATAACTGTGTTCTCGCCCAGGTCCATCGTACCGTGTTTCCACTGGTCTATAAATCCACTTGATGGTCATTTTCTAGGTTCCCAAATATAGCACCGGGATGCATTTACTAATGTTAGACCCTGTCATATTGGCTCTTTAGCCTACAGAGAGGCTATTATAGTAGAAAAGGCCAAGTGAAACCCCCTAAATAATACCTCTTCCTGGCCCAACCAAGAGAGCAAATCAAAATCAAAATTGCTTCCTGGAGGCAATGGTGGAGATTAGTGCCACTCTCAAAGACTTAAAGGGGGCAGTCCCCAACATGTCTCCATTTATTTCACCAATCTGGCTACCTCAAAAATTGGATGGATTTTGGTAGTGGGCTACCAAATCTTAACCAAGAAATAGTCTTATTTACCAGCTGTGACAAATGTGGCATCTTTACTAAAGTAAATTAACACAGCTTTAAACACATGGTTTGTGGCTGCTGATCTGACAAATGCACAGTGGAGGTGCCAGCTTGGAGCTGACACTGCACGGAGGTGGCACACACCTTGAACCAGGGGCTGTTACGTGGTGCCATGGCTGCAGAAGGTAGAATGTGTGGGTCCTGGAGCAAGGGTGGCCAGGGGGAGTGGCCCTGATCACCAGCCCTCCCAGTGACCCACTTAGGGAGTTTATTCCCCCATGACCTTAGGCTCTGTGGGTCTAGAGGAGTTAATGCTTACAATGGGAATAAGTGAAAGTCCCACTAAACTTGAAGCTGTGGCTGCCTCCTGGCCACCCTGGGCTCCCCTAGTCGGTAGACTAGCAGGCCAAGGACAAAGTCCCTATGCTGGCAGGGGTGACAGAGCCTGATTCACCATGAGGGCGAATCCTGGGGCTCCCAGGCCCACATCTGACTGTAAATGGGTGGAGGCAGCAACGGCAGCCGATCAGGGGGCAGGTAGCCATGGGTTATGCCTGAGGACCCTGAGATCACCCTACCTGGTAAGCCACCTGGAGCTCAAGTGAGGGGGAATTTAGGACAGGTAGTAGGGAAGGAAGGTAGTGACATCAGTTATGGAGATTTTGACCAACTGGAAAACTGGAGAGGCTGTGCTTGCACGGAATGAACTTGAGAGAATCAAGTGGATATGAATAGTGCAGGGGCAGACAGTTTGGATACTTGGATGTCCTGCCCAGATCCCTTTACCTGGGCTGGAACACCCACAGCTCCCACCAGGAGAGTTGGCTGCTATACAGATCTCATCTACTTCCTTCTCTAAAAATGGCCCTGGGTGGACACCTCCTGTCCCTGCCCAGGGACAGCCTGCAGCCCATGACTGGCTAACTTGGGAATACAAAAGCCTTGGAGGTGGGTATGGACCAACTTTGTGGGGCAATTCACACTCCAGAGTTCCCCGTGGGATCATGCTAAAGTGAGAGCTCCCGCTGAGACCATCTCCTTGCTCAGCTCTTGCCCTGTCCCATCCTATTCCTTCACTTCCTTTCTTCCAAGTGTGCTCCCTTAATCAGTCCTGTACACTGGAATTCCTGTCTTGGGATTTGCTTCTGGGAAACACAACCTTAGACACTTGCCCTGTCTTGGGAATGATCCCCTGCCTTCCTCGCCACGAGTACGAGTCCTACAGCTTGGAAGGCAACATTCTGAGTGCTGGAGCCAGGCAGATTCTAATTGCAGCTCACACCCTCTCCTTGTGTGACCCTGGGTGAGTCACGCCCTTCTCTGAGCCTCAGTTCTCCCTCTTGTAAAGGGGATAATATCAGTCTCTACCCTGCAGGGTTGTCATGGGTCTTAAACAAGACAAGGCACATTGGGTGCTTGGTGCATGGAGGGGCTGCAGCACACATCACCATTATTTCCTATTGTTCAGTTCCCACCTAGGCTCTTTCCTCCAGGAAGCTTCCCCTGATTACTCCCATACACTAAGTTTGCTCTTCCTTGGTGCCCCAAGCCTGACTCTGACTTCCAGTCACAGGGCGAAGGGTCGGAGGGATTCAGCTTCTTTTCTGGGACCACATGAAACTTCCAATATGCACCATGAACTTGCCCGAGGGCAGGGGCCTAATCCCTCTGTCTTGGAGACCTTTGCAGTCCATGCCTTGAACAGGATGGTGGATCTGAAGGCCCCCAGGTCTTGTGTGACAAGACCCCTGGCTGGCAAGACAGGTTTGGATCTACCTGGGAATTGTGCATGACATTCGGTGACAGCGTTGGATGGAGCCCTTGTCCACAGAGCTTGTCACCTCCATTACTTTATTCAAAGGGCTGGGGGGTGGGGGTGGTTTCTTGGAAGAAAATAGCCTGGGAATTTAGTCTCCATGGAGGTTCAAGGATTAGCCCTATGGAGCCATATTGCAAGAAGGAGCAGTTGGGAGTTGAAGTCCTTGAGAATGGATTTGCCATAAGGGCAGAGGCAGCTTGCTGGATTCACCCCCCTGGACTCAGCTCTAAGGCTCATGGGCGATGGGAGAGTTATCTGGAACCCCATCCTGTTTCGTCCCCTTGCACCATAGGACCCCTGGGGAAAGATGGCTCTGTGTGCGCACGTGTGTGGGCACACACCCAGAGTGCCGAGCCACCCAAGTGAAAGCTATAGACACCCAGGCATGCTTGCTGCAGAACTGCCCTCACCACTGGTGCAGCACCCTGGCCAAATCAGAGTTACTGAAGCTAGCAGGAGCACGTGGGACCTGGTGTGCCTTCAATGAGACAACACTACCGGTGGCAGCAGCCACAGAAGGTCCTGCCCTGTCCGGCAGCCCTGTGGGACTCACATTGTCTGAAAGCAACAGTCAGGGGTGCCCCAAACTGAGCCTGATGGCCCATGGATGGGGAGCCAAGACTCAAATCAGGTTGTTGTAGACAACAGTGAGGCCTGGTGGAGAGGAACTTTGAGGGGGTGGCAGGTTATAGGTGGGGCCAGGAGAGGGCCACAGAGGAGGCTAATACTGTCATGGTCAACCCCAGGCCTCCCCGTCCCCATGACTTCAGTGATGACCAAAAAATGCAGGTCTCCAGACAGGTCCTTCCATCCACCTGCCCAGTGGGTATCCCAAGGGCACCTCCAGCTCGTAAGTCCCCAACAGGCAAAGAGAACTCTCAACCTCCCTCCTCAAACCTGTTCCTCCTGCTCCCATCCTCCCCCTCCATGACTGGAAGCCAACATCCATTGTCATCCCTTGGCTCATCCTCACCTTCACCCCCACATCCAGTCCCTCACCAATCCTACCTCCTAAATGTATCATCACCACCATCTCCACCCCCATAGTCCAAGTCAGGCCCATAGGAAGTGCTCAGTGAAAATTTGTGGAGGGGGTGGGTAGATGGATGGGTAGGTGGGTGGAGGGTGGGTGGATGGATGGATGGATGGATGGTTGGTGTATTAGTCAGCCAAAAGGGGTGCTGATGCAGAACCTAGAAATCTGTTGGCTTTTATAAAGGGTATTTATTTGGGGTAGAAGCTTACAGTCACAAGGCCATAAAGACTAAGTTACTTCCCTCACCAAAGTCTGTTGCCATGTGTTGGAGCAAGATGGCTGCCGGTCTCTGCGAGGGCTCAGCCTCCCTCTTCCTCCTAAGGCTCTGTGGTCCCAGCTCCTTCCATTCTCAGCTGTAGGCTGGCATAAGGCTCATCTCTCTCCCTGGGGCTCGTTTCTTTCCCGCCTTTCTCAGCTGTTCAGGATTCTAGTCTCTTCAGCCGCCAACTATCAGGCGAACGGCTCGACTCTCTCCTGGGGGCTCCAGCGCCAAAAACTAAACTCTCTGTTCTCCTTCTCTGTGTATTTACTTCCCTGCCTTCGACTGAGCATCCATTTATACAGCCCACAAAGAGGGGGGAGGGGGCAGGGACTCAAACCGAGGTCAAATAAAAGCCCTCATCTTGATTTAATAAAGTAAAAGTGAAACCTCTGAATCTAATACAATCTAATATCCCCAGAGGAACAGACCAGTTTACAAACACAATCCGATATCTATTTTTGGAATTCATTAACAATACTAAACTGCCACAGCTGGGTAGATGGATGTGTGTGTGGATGGATGGATGGATGGATGGATGGATGGAT
>JAKSZT010054301.1:6510070-6618427 GCA_026826555.1 Tolypeutes matacus | reverse complement strand
CTCGCCAGAGCTGCTCCCTCTCTAACATGCTGAAGTCACGGCTCTGCCATTTCTGAAGCCCCTCAGCCCCTGAGCACCTGCGAAGTCCCCCTTCCACGGAGCGAGGGAGATGTGGTGAGAGCCAGAGTGGGGACACTGCAGGGAAAGCTGCAGCAGCCTAGAAGCTACTCATTGGGCAAAAAGCCCAGGGGCCTCCCTGGAGCCCCTCGCCCCACAGCCGATGAAGAAAGCAGCAGAGCATCTCTAGTGCTGCCTTCCAAACACAGGAGCCACTTTTCAAAAATCCAATCAAATATTTATGAGGCGGGAGGAAGCCTCATCAGTATGAAGAGATGGCACTGTGGGCTCCCATGAAGCCATGGCAGAAGGTGGTCTTTGAAAGCAGAGCTTAGAAAAATATCAGAGACTCAACAGGCCCCTGGGAGCCGACCGAGGGGGAGCCTCCGCCTGACCCAGGGTCCTTTCCCTTCACCCAGCAATGATGAGCCTGGGAGCCTGGAATCCACCCCTGTCCTCAGTGATGCCCAGAGAAGTCGCTGTACTTGCCAAGGTCACAGAGCAGATCCAAGTAGGGAGCCAGGTCTTGGGCAGCGGGTCCAGGACTGTCATTGCCCCTCCTCCCTCCTCTTCCCTCCCCACCTCACCCCCACACCCTATCACCCACCCCACCCATCTCCAGGGCCTTCAGAATACTCCCAAACGCACAGGAGAGCAGGCCTTGACTTGGGGCGCTGGCAGCTCTGGTGCCTAGGAATGTTGGCTGACCCCAGAGCATCAGCTCTGGGAGGGTTGGGGGGCTGCTGAAGTTAGCGACAGACTCCTGGTTCTGCCCCGTGCTGGTCACTTCATCTCCCCCAGCCTCAGTTTCCCTCCCGTGTAAAATGGAATAATGGTGCCTGTGCCCCCAGACCATTCCCCAGGGGAGCAGGCAGCACCCTTCTTGCTGCAGGATTCCCGCTGCCTGGCACAGGGGACTGGGAGGGAGGGAAGGACAGAGGGTTCCCGAGGAGTCACTCGTACTATCAAGGTGAAAACGCCGTCTAAACACCCAGGAGCTGCATCATGGGAAAAGGTGCTATTCGAGCTTTTACTGGAATTTGGGGGGAGCAGGAAGAGTCTAATCAGACCCAGAATCATCCAGAGGAGACATTTCCCAGGACATCCGGTAGGCCAGCCCTCCTCAAGCCGAGCAGTTGGGAGAGGCGGGCGCCTCTGGGCGGCCCTGACACCCCCAGGCCCGGGACCGGCCCCTCCTGTGCAGTGACCGCTGTCAAGGGGTGACGTGCGCCCTTCCTCAGGTGACATCCGCCCCGCGTCCTCCAGCCTTAGGTCTCTGGCCGTGAGATGACCGGCCCCAGGCCCAGCAAGACCCAGCAAGGGGCTTGAACCCGGCGAGCAGCAGTCCCCGCCGGGGGGGGGCCAGAGGCAGGGCCGCCCCCCCACCTGGGGGAGGAGGGGATGCGGGGACAGCCCGTTCCCTAGGGCAGGCCCCGAGGGCACGTGGGAAACCCAAAAGGGGACGGAGGAATCAAAATTTCAGCTCGGCGGCGGGAGGCGGCTTTATGTCCTGAATTTCTGTCTTTCTTTCTAAAGTAACCATCGGAATAATTTTCTTACAGAATGATAGTTGCCATGACAACCAGAGCAAATTTTCCTTTTCTGAAACAGATGTCTCATTTAGTTGAAAATTAGAATGTGAACAAACCCATGGGAGAAATTAATTCAAACTTTAACAGAGCTGAATACAATGTAATCGCTTGGAGGTTAACCCCTTAACAGCTTTTTTGTGTGCTCGTGGCAACCTTCGAATCCGGTCTAATTAAGCCCGCTTAGCCAATATAGATGACCTGCTCCGGTCAATCATGAGGACGATTCTCCCCTGAAGCGTGAAGTCTGGGTCTCCAAAGGGCATCTCCCCCACATGGCTCCTCTGCTCCAAATCCCTCCATGGCTTCCCTGAGGCCCGGCCACAGGCCGCCTCTCCCAGGAGGTTCTCCTTGAGCACCACCAGCCCCCAAGCACAGGCCAGCCCTCCCTCCTCTGACTGCCCTTGTGTTGGCTCCTCGAGGGCAGGCCCAGGTCAAATCTCTCCCTGAATCCCTTATGCCCCACAGAAGACAAGGCCCAAGTGTGCAAGAATAAATGAATGAAGAATGCATGGAATATAGACTGAACGAACAGATGCTCTACCTGGCAGGCAGGTGGGAGCACACCCTGGGCAGTCGTGTAGCTCATCACCAACCACCACCATAGCTCTCACCATCTGCTGAGCACCCCATTATCTCAAACCTGCCCACAAGCCTCCCCAGGTGGGACTGTGTGCCCATTTCACAGATGGAGCCTCAGAGGCAAAGAGAGACACGGGACGCTCACAATGCATCCCAATCCCAGGAAGGCTACTGATGTGGGGGACCCCATCCCTGGGGTGGGGATTAGGAGGACTGAGTGCCAGAAGCTCTGCTGCTGGCCTGGGCGGTGCCCTCAGCCCCCGTGCAAGCCCTTTGGGGAGAAGGGAAAGGTTTTCCAGAGGACACCTCCTCCTCTCTACGAGCCTGAGGCCTCTGGTGTCCTCCATCTACAGGGGTGAGAGCTGGGAGGTGCAGGGACCCTCCCAAACTACACCTGGGGGGGCACCCGCCTCCAGACAGCAGCCTCTGAAACCTCAGAGGAGCGTGGCAGGACCTCAAGGCCCAGCCACACGCTCTCCACCCAGCTCCCTACCCCACTCGCTTTCCCACTGGGCACCTCCCCTCCACCAGGAGGCCTCCCGGCAGCCGGCCAACCTGAAGTGTCCCAGGTGAGGGTGACACCTGCCTCTGGCTCCATGTCTCTCCCTCGGGCAGCATCCCAGTGAGGCTGGATGCCCGTCCTGCAGGGACTAGGGGAAACCGAGACTCAGAGAGGCGAGCGACATGCTGGCAAGACCAGCCAAGGGGTGCTGCCTTGCCCCACACCGGAGGTCCACCTCTGTCTGTCCCGGGTGCACCCCAGTCCTGAGCTTCCACGTCAACCGCCCAGCTCTGCAGAGGGCAGGTGCTTTGCTCCCTCCTTCTGCAGGGCAGGGATGCCGGGCAGCCGGGACCGCCCCCGGCTCCGGGGAGACTGAGGCCGGGGCCCGCGAGGCACAGAGCTGCGAGGAATGCAGCGATGGTCCCCGAGGACTGTCAATCACACACCTTGCCCGGCACACCACCACTTACCGCGAGCCATGGCAAGATAAGTGGATCCGAAGAATGGGGTCCTTTGTCATTCCTAATTAATTTCCCCCACCCTCCCGATGTGCCGAATCATCCATCTTTTGTTTCGCTGGGACTCTGTGGAGGGGAGAAGGCAGATGATTCATTTCAAACATTAATCTCATGTGGAAGAGCGTGCATATGTGTGTTGAGGAGTCTTCTAGAAGGAAAAACGACGTGGAATCAATTTTCCCTGGACTAGTGGAAGAGAGAATGGATAGGAAGGGGCAGAGAACTCCCCTGTGTGCGTGAGTGTGAGTGTGTGTGTGTGTGTGTGCGTGCGCGCACAGGGGAGGCACAGTGACTGTGAGAAATTTCCCTCCATCAAAATTTGTCAACTGACTGTGAGGCTCAGAATTATAAGAATCTGCTGGAGGAGAGAGACGGGAAACGGGTGGCAATGGGGACTCTGCAGTGGGGAGGGCAAGGACCTGAGGGGGCCCTGAGGGACGGCTGTCCCAAATCCCTGCTAACTTGCGGCCTCCCCACGCCCTCCTGCTGCCATCCAGGATCCTCCCACGCGCCCGATGGGGGCAGGTTTCAGGCTCGGACCTGGGCAGCAGGTGTCACGGCTACACTTGTGCAGACGTGAGGGATTCCTGGTTTAATTGTGCGTGTGGTGGGAAGGGAGCCACCACAAGGTCTCTCCGTGCCCCTGACCAACTGCTTTACCTCCACCTGCCTCATTTCATCCCCGTGGCCCAGCCATATTCCTGTCACAAATGCAGGAGCCCAAGAAGACAAAGTCCCCAAAGGTGACAGGAGGCAGAGCCAGCTCTGCAGACTCACCCGGCCCCAAGTCCAGTTCTTTCTGGGCTCTGCACCCCCTGCGCTGGTGGGGGCGGCTCCAGCAGCTGATGGGTGGACATGCCCGGGCCAGAGCGCAGGGCTGCCCCTTGCTAGGGCTGCAAGCTTGGGTCACCACATGACCCTACCTCAGCCTCCCCTTACCCTGCTGTAAAATGGGGTGAAAATCGTCCTGCCTTGCCCTTCTGCAGGGCGGATTGAAGGGGGATAACTACTTACTGCAGCAGCTCACAGGGGTCTCAGGTATGAAAGGGGAAGGGAAGTCTTTGCCTCGCCTGTAGGAACAAACTGGGGAAGACCACTGCTTTGTGCAAGATAAAGTATAAAAATGCCACTTTAGATGCACAGCTGGACTGGCAAAAAGTAGGGGGGTCCCCCAGGGCCCAAACCTGGGAGGAAACAGAAAACCAAGGAAGAGAGAGGCTATGCTCTGGCTGTTGGGGAGGAGTGGGGAGGAGGTGCAGCCCCTGGACCCAGAGAACTGGGGTCTAATGGTAACGAGGACACAAGGAAAGAGGCCTCGGCTAGTGACCCACCCTCCATGAAGCTGGGCCCCCAAGGGCTTCAGGGAAAGAGGGACCAGAGAGGGGCCCCACAGGCAACAGGAAGGGGAACTGCCTCCACCAAAGAGGGAGACGCCTGCCCCGGGCTTCTAACCAGGGATTGTCCTCCAGCAGGTTAACCTGCGTGATTAGCTGCACACCGAAAGATCACCTGACAGTGACCCCTGGCCGGGCGCCCCCTCAGACTGAAGCAGACCCAATTCTCTGTGGAGGGGTGCACCCCCAAAATGGGCCACACCGGAGTCCCCCAGACAAAGCTTCCTGGAAGACGCTGGTGCAATCCTAAATCACAATACCCAAAACCTCAGCTAGAATTACTGGAGAGGAATAAATGTTTGTAAAAAGATTTCCCAAGATTATCTCAACAGAAAGGCAAGGGGCTTGGGTCAGAGGCTTGGCTCCGAGTCCCAGACCCGCCTGCTCCCACGCAGAGCCGGGGAAGCACTGAGGGCCTGGTGCTGCAGGGGAGGGGGAGGCAGGCCAAACGGAGGGCTTCCTGGAGGGGTGGCATTGTCAGGGGCTGCTCTGCTGGGGAGGCTGCTCTGGGCACGGCCAGGAACCCCCACAGGTTACAATCTGTTCCCAGGACCTTGGCCACACTCCTGCAGAAGCAAGGAGAGAATTAGGGGTTCATTAGATCATCCTTTTTTCTCTACAACGAAAAAAAAACATTTAGCATCTTGCTGCACCCAGTCCTGGGGGGCCTCCACCCATCCACCCCAGCGCTGCCTCTGCAGAACGAGCTCAAGCAACTGCTCTGCTTCCTGCATCAGTCTTCTCATCTACGGGACGAGGATGGGGTCCAGGCCCCACAGAGCGGGACAGGCATTGTGCCAACAATGGGGGACCCAGAGGTACGGCATCTCCGCCTTGTCATGGAGGGGCCACCCAGCCCCGGCCCACAGCTCCTCCGGCCTCCCCCCCTGGGCATCGGGCAGTAGGCCACAGGGGTTCAGGGGCTTGGGGAGCCACCAAGCCTTCAACACCTGCTGTGTGCCCACGGGTTACACATGGCCTCTCAAGGGGACCCTCTTATGCCACAGAAAACCAAGATTCTGAAAGGGGGAGCTCCCCAACGGCGGCCCTGCTGGGACCCTCTGACCTGTGTACTGGGGCCTGCGTCGCGCGGCCCCCTGCTATTCCAAGGCCCTGAGGCTCCTGACCCCCAGGCCCGGCCCTGCCCAGAGGTGGCGCCCAGAGGCCCAGCAGCGGCCAGCAGCCGCTTCCCAAAGTTCCCTATCTCAGCAGGTTTGGATTCCTTCTTTGAAAATACCAGCAGTAACGAGAGCAGATGGACTAGCTGCACACCAATTCCACTCCCTCCCGCACTCTTTAAAAAAAAAAAAAACCAAGGCCGTTTTCAGTTAAATGAGAACAAAAAATGCATCCAAAACCCATAAATGAATACGGTATGTATACGGGATATTTTTTTTAACACTTAGGGTTTTGTAACAGCTGAGTCCTTCCTCTCCTGCAGTTGGTTCCTGGCCGTCCTCTAAGCTGCTCTGGCAAAGGCTCAGGGCCGAGAATGCCCGAAAGGACGAGAAATGGGGTGTGTGTGTGCATGTGTGTGCACGCCCTGGGGTGGCTCCAGGACACACAGCCCTCCTGAGACCTCGGTCCTTGCCTTGCCCCACCAGAGTGTCTGCAGGGAGAGGAGAGGGCACCAGCTCCAGGGAAGCGGGGCAGAGGGGCATTTGGCCTTCAGGCTGGGGGTGACGAGGAAGCAGCACACTCAGGAGGCAAAGGCCATGGTGGGGGGCCTGGGACAAGGCCACAGAAAGACCAGGCCACGCCTGAATTTCACCCGTGACCCCATGGCCCAGCATTCACCCACAGGCCCTTCCTCCAGCCATCCATTTAACAAGTATTTATTATGATGAGGCAGCTCTGTGCCGGGCACTGGAGTTAGTTCTTGATCAAGAGATCCCGGTGCCTGCCCTGGTGGGAACTCACATGTTCTAGCAGGAAAGGGGACATGGAAGAAGCTGGTGGCCCGAGGAACGAAGGCAGCATGGCACTGGCTACGTGGACCAGTGGAGCAGGAGAGAGTTCAGACACAGAAGCTCCTGTCCTAGCACCGCGGATCAGCGAGAAGGACAAACTCTCTCTCCCAGGTACCTGGACAAGCAGGGGTCCGCGTGGAGAAAAGCGAAACGGGATTCCGACCTCACAGCCTCAACACTGCCTCCACACCAATGCTGTAATTTCTTCCAGGGCTGGAATCACAATATGTCTACACACGAATACATTTGACGGTTCTGAACCACAGTCCAGAACTTCTGTTCATTCAAAGACGCCACTGAGGCAGGGAAAAGGCAGGTCCCAAGAAAGGAAGAGCTGTTAGGAGCATGAGGCCTGGCAACGGTCACGTATTCTGAGTTCATGAAGTGGGCACTTGACGAAAGGGGAAATCCAAGTGGTCAATATACAGCTGAAAAGATGCTCGGCCACCATGGCCCTTAAAACCACCCTGAGATCCCAGCACAGCCGCCCAGCCCCGTCCCTGGTGGCCGAAAGGGCAAAGTCCTCCAACATCAAGTGCTGGCAAACAGGGACCGTCAGGTACCTCCGGCAGGGGGCAGAAACCGCAGTTACCACTTGGGAAAACAGTCCGGCGGTTCTCCTAAAGCTGAAGATGTGCTTCCTCCACGGCTGGGCCGCTCCATCCCTGGGAGGGGTGTGAGTGAGTGTGCACGCACATGCGTGTGTGTACAGCACATACGTAATGCACTGAAAGGTCCAAAAATGCTCACAGCGATATGATTTACCCTCGCCCCACACTAACGGTGTTTGAATTGGGGTGGAATGGAGAAATAAGTTGTAGAATATTCATACAACAAAACCCTACACAGCAATGAGAAAAACAAATTACAACTGCACACGACAACTGGGAAGCATCTTAAAAACAGAATATTGGGCGCAAGACATGGACACGCTACAACACATGCCATCTAAGTCCATTTTTACAAAGTTTAAAAACCAGGCCGAACTAAACTATCTCAAGGTTAGGGCTGCTGGACCCAGTGAAATGTGAATTTCAGATACACAATGAATAGTTTTGGGTATCAGTGTGTCCTAGATACAGCAAGGGACACACGCATATTACAAAGGTCCTCCCGCTGCCTCTCCCCAAGTCCCGGCCGCTGAGAGTGGTGGCAGTGTCCCCTCATGGGGCAGCCGCTACGGAAGCAGGATGAGAACATGCAGCCAGGCCTGCAGCCCACTGGGTCTGGTTTGGGCAAGGCCTGGTGAGTGGAGGCTGTTGGTCACTCTGGGCCCCCACCACCTGCAGCCTGAGCTCCTGGACGGCAGGGACAGGCCTCATCTGTTTTGGAGGACCTCGGGGACAGGCCTCAGAGCGTGATGCCGAATGAACAAGAAACCGGGGCCATCAACATCCCATCCGTAAGTCTCTAGCAGAGCAAGCCTTGGTGGTGATGCTGAGAAGAAAACCAAGGGCAGCGACCAGGAGTTGGCACTTTGTCCCACCTTCCCAGCTTCTTTGGAGGGTCGTCCAAAGCAAGGCCAGCCTGTCACACCACTGCCCTCCCAAGTCTAACACCAAAAGAACTTCCCCCGAGAGCATGCCCACGTACCCCTCTGCTCACAGGGCAGCCTGGGTTATCAGCCACCGGCCGAGGAACTCAGGCCTTCCAGGGGGAAAGGGCCGGGAGGACGACGGGCCTAACCACAGAGGCCCTCTGCTTGCATGCCCCCCGTGACAGGCTGCTCACCACCTGGCCAGGCCCCATCACCATTTGAGGCTGCTCTGGGCTAGTGGCTTAGTCAACCTCTGATCCTCGTCACGGTCCCAAAAAAGGAGTGTCTCCCAAAGCCACGGAGGACACCTCCTGCATTCCACATGTTAGGGGAGGGGGACAAGAAGAGAAACGCCCCGGCCATCTGAATTCAGTAACAGTCACAATCCGCTCTGCCACCCACACCCTTCTCATGAGCTGCCAGGCGGCCCGCGCCGGGGGAGCTGAGCGCGCCCAGCTTGAACTCCGACAGCTGGGGGTCACAACCGCCACCTCCCCCCACCGCCAGCGCCAGGGGGAACCTCAGTGGGGCCCAGAGTTTCTTGGGACATGCATGGCTTTGCAGTGGCCAGTTAATTCCACTCCCACCCGTGTGGCCTCGTATGCCCTGGTGGCTCAGGCTGCTGGGGTCCCAGGTAGGGCAGCGCTCCCTTGCAGAGATGGGAAACCGAGGCTCAGAGGGACATGACTTGCCGAGGCCGCATGCGTGGTGAGAGGCAGAGCTGCTGTGTCAGGGGCAGGTGCTCAAACGGCCCTGCCACCTCGGGTGGGACGTGCCAGGAACGACGGCCTGGCTGCAGGCAGAGGGAGCGGCCACTCGCTGGGAGCTCAGGGTGATGGCCACGGCCACCGGTCCTCAAGTGCCCCCCAGTCACCGGCATCCGGGGCACTGGAGGTTTAATGAGTCATCCAGGGACCCCAGCGGCTTGGCAGCCGATCCGGGACCCAAGCCCTGGGCTGCGGGGCCCTCGCCCCATGTCAGCACTGGGTTCCTGCCCTGCGGGCCAGAAGCACAGCTCCTGGTGCCCCCCGGGGCCCAAAGGTCGGAGGACGGAGGTCAAGTCAGGGTGCCTTCTGACCCAGCACCCACAGTCAGTCTCCAGCAGCTAGGCAGGCTCTAACCCCACCCCCAGCCCACCGAGAGGGGCAGATCCACAAACTCCTCCTAGAGGGGAGGCTGCAGGCTCAAGCCCTCCTCTCTTGGGGCAGTCAGGGGTCCCCAAGTGCTCATCCTCCCAAGGGAAGCGACTGCGGAGGGGAGGAAGCTGCCTGCGAAATCCCGGCTCCCGGCGGCCAGGTGGGGGGGTGACGGCTGAGGACCCAGCGGTCCCGGTGCTGATGGGCCTCCTCTCCGCGCTCTCCCGGGACCCCTGAAGGCTCCTGGGAGCCACACCCAGTGCTGCGGTTCCCTGAATGAGCTGCACTCCCCCCCCCACCCCCAGGCTCCTGGCCTGGGCACGGGCTGCTCCCTCTGCCTGCCACACCCTTCCCAGCCCCCGAGGCCGCGGGAATGGAGCCTAGCCTGGCCTGTCCACCTCTCCGCACCCAGGGCTTCCCCTTCCCAGCTCTCACCGCCACCCAGCAGCCCAGTGCCCGACATCTCCTCGCACAAGAACGCAAGCTCCACGGGGACACGGACCACACGGGTCTCGCTCCCGCCGTGAATCCGGGGTCTCGATCGGGTGCTTGAGTGGATGGACGGATGAGCGTGTGGCCCTGAGAACTCCACCTGCCCCCCAGGCCTTGAGGTCCTCCTCTAAACCCAGTGAGGCCTGAGCAGCCGATGGCTGTGCTGAGGCTCAAGGCAACACGCGTGGGGCCCTGTGCTGTGCCGGGTGGGCGGCGGGTGCTCTCGTAAGGACTCGGGGGTGTGCTCCCACCTGGGCCTCTGCTCCCAGCCCTCGCCCTGCCTCGGGGCTGCTGAAGTATCAGCTGGATGCAGGCTGGCCCCCTCCGGCCCCTACCCCAGGAACCCCTGTAATAATCACCACAGCCAACCACAGGGCCTTGTGCTGGGCCAGGCCTTTATCTCACAACTGCCCTACAAGGCAGGTAGAATCATCTCCCCACTTTACAGAGGGATCAGAGAGGCTAAGCCACTAGCCAAAAGTCACACAGCTAAACAGGGGAGGTGCCTAAATTTGAAGGTCCCTTCCCTCCCCGCCCTACCATTCAGTCACGGCCCTTGCTGTGCCTTCCCAGGATGGGGCAGCAGGTCTCAGGAGGGAGGGTGGGCAGCTGGGTCTGGCCACACCACCCAGGATTAACCGGGGGATGCTGAGGAAGCAGCTGCAGGCAGTTTGCTCACGTCAGTCTGAAATTTACTGAAACCTGCCCAGCCAATGAGCCCCAGTCTGGTTCCTACCACCCACTCCGAGCCCCAGACAGAGGCTCGGAGGAGCCAGGGGGTGCTACGTGGGAAGAGGGATGTCTGCTCACAGCCTGCACAGTGGGATTTCGACGAGATTCCCAAGGCCTCCTGCCTCACCCCACACCACATCCCTTCACACACCCCATGCTTTAGCCAGTCCAGAATGTTCTGCAGTCCTTAAATATGCCATGTACATCAGGCCTCAGGCCTCTGCACATGCCGGTCCCTCTGCCTGGAATGCCCTCCTCCTCCTCCTCCCTGAGGAGCGGGGGGCACTGCTCAGGGGCTTCGACTCCACCAGCCCCACGGCCCAGCATGTTGTCCAGGAGAACAAAGGGGCACAGTCCTGCAAAACAGCCCCCGAGGCACCAGGCCCCAACTCCCAGGGCCTGTGCTGCTCCCTCACGTGGCACAAGGGACGTTGCAGATGTGATCCGGGTAAGGATGCTGAGATGGGGGATTCTCCTGGATTGGTGGGATGGGCCTAAATGTATTCCCATGTGCCCTTATAAGAGGGAGGCAGAGGGATTAGCCCACAGCAGAAGAAGGTGCTGCAGTGATGGAAGCAGAGACAGCTGAAGGTATTACGCTGCTGGCTGTGAACATGGAGGAAGGGGGCATGAGCCACGGAATGCATGGAAGGCAGCTCTAGAGGCTGGAAAAGGCAAGCGATGGATTCCCCAGGGCCTCCAGAGGAAGAGTCCTGCCAACATCTGGACTGCCGCCCAGAGAAGCTGATTTTGGACTTCTGAGCTCCAGAACTGTGAGGATAACTTTGTGTGGTTTTAAGCCACTAAGTCTGCCATTTGTTTCAGCAGCAATAGGAAAGGACTACAACAGGCAAGAGGGCCTGGTGGGGACTGCAGCCAAGGACACAGTGTCAGGAGCAGAGCAGCTACTCCCTGGCCCTAGGCAAGGTTGCCAGGTGTGGATACTGCCGTGAGGTCAGAGCCACCTGCTCCTTAAGAGAACCTGGAAATCTAGACTTTCTGGTTTTAAAAAATATCCCTCAAGCCTTGGGCTGCATTTCTTCCTCAGATTGTGAGTTGTTCTTCTTAAAAAGTCAAACATAATGTGTGCTCAGGCATCAAGCAGGTGGAGATTCCTCCCCAGCTCTGCCCCTTCCTGCTTGGCTGCTTCAAGAAGTTACAGAAGGGGCCACATTTCTCCTTCTGTAACTTGGAGGAGAGGCCACCGCTGCAGGTAATGGCATCAGGCCTAAGAAGAGTCTGGCACAAGGCCTGGTGCCTAACAGGTGCTCAGAAACATCAGTCCTTTCTGCCTTCTCTGCTGAAGGACACGCCTTGCCTATCTTGAGCTCAGGTCAAACACCCCCTGCAATGGGAAGCCCTCCTGGATTTCACCAACCCCTCCTTGGAGCAGGGTCTCACGTCCAACCCCATCTCCTGGGTGTGGATCCCTTCTCCACCCTGTGGCCCCTCCCACTTTACCCCCCACCCCCCGGGGCAGGAGGCACATAGGTGACTTGTTCTCTTATAGTGGGCTGGCCAGAGGTAGTCCTGAGGCTTGCCCAGAAACCTTAGTTTTCTCATCTCTAAATGAAGGGGGTTGGCAGGATGGTCCCTAGCAATGCTCCAGTCTGGGCATTCGGAGCCAAGGGCTTCACCCCCCCACCCCACCCCCCAGGGAGGCATGTAGAGATGGGGCCCCAAGGGTCAGCCGTGGAGGGCCATCAGCCCAGAGAAGGGAAGAGGCCTTGGCTCGCCACGCTGGTGACACCTGCCAGGGTCAGGCAGAGGAAAATGGCCTGGGTCAGAGACCAGGACCCACGCCGGGTTCTAGTTCTGCCTCCAAATCGCTGAGCACTGTGGAAATCATGTCCCCTCCCTGAGCCTCAGTTTCCCCATCTCTAAAATGGACCTTGTGCTTTTTGCAAGATAACTTCCAAGCCCTACCAGTCTCTCCCTGACCTGGTCCATGGGAGATGATCCCTGAGCCACACGGCTGGCTACTCAGGAGTCTGGCCTGGGAATGCCCACTGCCTCCCGGGCACAGCTCTGAGCAGACAAAGGAACGACACCACGGATGCCAGCCTCCTGTTCTGGGGATCATTGGCTGACCACAGCTGTTCTGTCTGCGTTCTTTGCCATCCCTAACACCCACATCCCCTCAAAGATTGCTGTCATCTGGAAAGAATCTTGGAGACCCACTCTCTAGGATGCGATGACATCATCTTCCAAACACAGTTGTGGCAGGCTGAGAATTGGCCCCAAATACCCCAAAACCTATAAACATTGCCTTATATGGCAAAGAGGACTTTGCAGGTGTGATTACGTTAAGGATCTTGAGATGGGGAGAATATCCTGGATTATCTGGCTGGGCCCAAGGTCATCCCAAGGGTCCTTGTAAGAGGGAGGCAGGAGGGTGAGAGCCAGGAAGGAGAGAAACACAGAGGAAAAGGCAGTGAGGCTGGAAGCAGAGTTTCAGGAGCAGCCCGAGCAAGAAGCTGGAAACAGAAGGAAGCAGATTCTCCTCCAGAGCCTCCAGAAGGAACCAGCCCTGTAAACATCTTGGCTTCAGCCCACTGAGGTTGATTTTGGACCTCCGACCTCCAGAACTGTAAGATATTAACTAGACTCGTGTTGTTTAAGCCACTACCTTAGTGGCAACCTGTTACAGCAGCCAGAGGAAACTAATACAACAGCTAGGACCACCTTGGCCACAGAACTCTTTTAAGGAGAAGGTGAAATCAAGGTTATGGAAATGAGTAGCCCAGTGTCTGACACTGGACACTGTATAGTTGTTCAATAAATGCGAGTCAAGGTCAAACCGTTCACTTCAAAGGTGAGAAAGGAGCAGTCCAGAGAGGTTACTGGGCAGGACCAAGGTTTCTCCTGGGTCCTGTCCCAAATGTCATGCCTCCCACCCAAATTCACCAGTCAGAAATAATTTTGACACTTTTCTTCCCCTTTGGCAGTCACTCCATTCTGCCTTTCTGTCCAGATAAAATCTAAGTCTCTAGGCTTGTTCATCTTGATCTTCACTCCTAAAGACTCCCCATTCACTAAAATATAACAAAAAAAATAATTATTCCTGCAGAATTGCAGGCAGATCACTCATTCCAACTACCAATACAGCCACAATTCACGTAACAAAGGTATCTTGTCAGGTGTCAGCAAGAATGCCAGCTGCAGAAGGAGCATCTCGTGAAACAGTGCACACCGAGTGAAATTATTCCCCATTCCTGGGCATCTGGATCATGGAGATACTCTCTAATCTTATTTGTCATTAGGCAATGCAAGGCCTCTTACTGGATTAGTTTCTCTGAGAAAAATGACCCATTGGTCAGTCCTTACTTCCAGGAGGAGTGGGGTTGAGCCATGTTCTCTGACGGGGCAATTGCTCATTCTCTGAGATGGTGGGTACAGAACATGCTATGTAGTCAGAGGTGGATTTCCCCCCAAGTAAACAAGGATTGAGAATCCAATTTAAAATGCCACCAGGCAGCTTCTGGTCAACCAAAATGGCAGCATAAGACACTCCAGGGTGCTGTTTTACCAGAGAATCTTTAAACAATGAGGAAAAAAGCTGGCAGAGCCATCTTCCTCAAAACTCCAAAAAACAATTAAAGGGTTACAGTAACTGGGCAGGTGCCACATCAAGAAATCATAGCTCTAGAAACGGCAGGAGAACCTTGTGGTGCCCCCAACCCCTCCCTGGCACAGTGTGGAGCCAGCATGTACTCCCATTGTAAGTCCGTGGCCCAGTTTCAGAGGGAGCAGAGTGAAAAGGCACGTGAAAAGATGCTCAACATCATTAGCCATTAGGGAAATGCAGATCAAAACCACAATGAGATATCATTTCACTCCCACTAGAAATGGCTACTGTAAAAAAAATGAACAATAATGTGTTGGAGAGGATAAGGAGAAATAGGATCACTCATTCATTGCTGGTGGGAATGTAAAATGGAGCATCCACTGTGGAAAACAGTTTTCAGTTCCACAGAAAGTTAGGTATAGAATTACCACATGACCCGGCAACTCCACTTCTAGGTATGTACCCAAAAGAATTGAAAGCAGGGACTAAAGAGATATTTGCACACCAACATTCATAGTGGCATTATTCATAATTACCAAAAGATGGAAACAACCCAAGTGTCCACCCACAAATGAGTGGACAAGCAAAACGTGGTAGATGCATACAATGGAATGTTATTCAGCAGCCAGAAGGAACAAAGTCCTGGTACATGCGACAGCATGGATGAACCTCGAAGACATCATGTCGCGCAAAATAAGCCAGACACAAAAGGACAAACATTGTATGATCTCACTGATATGAAATAATTAAAATAAGCACATTCAGAAAGTCAGAAACTAGAATATAGGTTACCAGGGGCTGGGATGAGGCTGTGATGGGGAGTTAGTGTTTAATTGATAGAGAACTTCTGTTTGGGGCAACAGAAAAATTTTGGTGATGGACGGTGGTGACATTAGCACGACACTGTGAATATAATTAACAGCACTGAATTATATATTTGAATATGGCTAAAAGGGGAAATTTTAGGTTGTATATATGTTACTAGAATAAAGGTTTTTTAGAATCATAGGACAGTACAACACAAACAGTAAACTCTAATGTGAACTATGGACTATAGTCAATAGTAGAATTATAATAATTATAACAACATTGTTTCATCAATTGTAACAAGTTACAACATTAATGCAAAGTGTTAAAAATAGCGAAAACGGGGGGGGGGGGAGGCAGGTATGTAGGAACTTTGAATTTTCTGCATGATTTTTCTTTAACATACAGCTTCTCTAATAAAAATAAAAAGGTTTTATTAAGAAAAGGAAAATAAAATAAAATAGCCACCTGGCAAGCAGTCCCTGCCTCAACCTTTCCCAGCTACCCATGGAGATGCAGGAAAAATGAAAACTCCTAAGATAAAAACCAAAGGCTGATGTCAACCCCTGGACAGATTGCCAGGGGTGAGTGACTTTTGGTGAACATATGCTGGAAACCAAAGCTTGAGAGGGTGCTGTGCACACCCACTGGCACCCGGGCTACAGCTCTGAGAAGGGTTCTGACCAGCCCTGGTGAGCAGGCAGCAGCAGCAGGCCGGTTACCTGACAGGAAGTGAACACAGCAGTTTGGAAACAGTCCATACAAAGGAGAGGGAAGAGGCAGCTTGAAGGCTCAGCGCGAGGCAGACCTCTGAACATGAGGAGAGCTTATCCCCAGTGCCCAGAATGACCCCTGGCACATGAAAGGCACTTGGTGAGTCTTGTTTTGAATGAATAACTGCGGGAAAGAACCCACTCTTAGGACAATTCTAGAGAATTCTTAGGCAGCCCTTGGTGTTAGCTATATAATTGTGGCAGGCCTCTCAACGCTTCTGCCCTCATTTCTCATCTGTAAAATGTGGCCCACCTCATAGGTTGTGACAACTCCATGGATAAATGTCCACAGCATGTCACCACAGTATCTAGAACAGAGTAAGATTTTCCTAAGTTCTTGCTATTGCCACCTCTTATCCTTGATCACACACTCACATGAAATAACACACAGCCATAAGGAGAAAAGAGGATGAAAAGACACATGGTGAGACAGGAAAGGAGCCAGGAGAAATAAGAAGTATTACAAGGAAGCTAATCATACAACAGAAAAAAATTTAAATTGTCATGTAAAATATACCACAGATTTTAAAAAGATGAGGCAGAAAATTAAATTTTTTTAAAATTACACTGGCAGCAGTAAAGCACAGAACTGACACTGGAGGAAATAAAATTCCTCAAGTAAAGAACAAAGTCAGAAACTTTTCTCAGAACACCAAGATGCCAAGCTAAAGGACAAAGAGGAAATGACTAGAAAATATGATAGAGAGAATAGAGGTAAAACAAAATATGAATATACTCTAGGAAAAAAAAGAACTATGACAAAAGTGTTAATGAAACATAATTGAAGATAACATTATGAATGAACACATAGATTTTAAAGGCTCACTACATAGTAGGAAAATTTAATGAAAAGTCCAAAGTTTAAACATCTTGGCAAAATTTATAAATTACAGGGATAAAGAAAAACATCTACAAAATTGGGTAAATAATACACACACACACACACAACCTAGCAATAAAAGTAAAAATAATAACTAGTTTATCTACAATAGGACAAAAGTCAGGCTGACCTTAGATTTTTCTTCTGCCAGCAATAAATCCCAGAGCACTATAGAGAAATATCTACAGAGTTTAGAAGACAGGTTGTGAAGGAAAAGTTTTATGCCCAGACAAGTTGTTTGTATTTTTTTAATAGTAGAAAGACAATTTCATTTAAGCTAAGTTTCAAAAACATACCACAGCAATTCCTTACTTTAAAAATTAATTGAGAGGGAGTTCTGCAAAGACGGCAGATTAGAAAGACACAGGACTCACTCCTCTCACAAGAAAAATAGCTACAGGACAGGCAGAAATGGCCTGGGGGGGGAAAGTTCTAGGGTGTAGGACACCAGGGGAAGGCTGGATATGGTTCAGATGAGAGAAAGGCACAAGAAAGGAACCTTGACGTTAAGACTGTGCATAGAGCTGCCAGAGACCCTTCCGCACCCTACAAGAAGAAAGCATTTAATTCTCTGGTCTTGGGCCTATGGTTACAGACAAAGGGGGCCACAGGGATCCACCTCCCCAGGGAACAGGAGAGAGGGACACAGCCTAAGGCTGATTCAGCTTTTGACCCATGAATTTGCTCTGCTGTGTCCCGTGGGCCCTTCCAGTCCTGATGAGGCTGCGCCATTGTTTGCCTTGGGAGCTGGCATGGGACAAAAGAGATCCAACCCTCTCAAACGCCCTCCCTACTGACTGGGACTGGTTGCTGTGGATGCAAAGGGGAGAGGAATTATTTCCTACCCAGGAAGAGAGAGGGGGCTGCCAGCAAAGGTTGGAGAACTGTCTCTAAGAAAGTGAATTGCGAGGCTCTTAGCCTCCAGGCAAGAACCTCTGTCACTGTGATCCAGAGTGGGGCAGTGAACATACACTGACCAGGCTTTGAACTGAGAGGCCTGCGGAAGAGCACCATCTTCTGGCCAACCCAGGAAGTGCATGTGAGGAAATTAAAAGTAGATAAGAGAGGCTTTGCCCAGCCTGCACAGCCTCCCTCCCCAAAGCCTTTGGAAGCGAGTCAGTAACACATTACTGGGTCCAGGACCCAGATTTGAGCAACTAACAGGGACAATCCTAAAGACCTAGAACAGACTGAGCCAAGAATCAAAGAACAGCAGTAATACAGTCCCCTGCTACTAAATTCCTACAAAAGAGAGAGAGAGATTGAGCAACAGAGTAAACTCACCATTATAATCAGATGACTGGACATCACTAAAAAATTATAAGCCGAACTAAGAAAATGGAAGGAATGGCCCAAGAAAAGAAATATATCAAAGACCCAGATGAAACATAGGACTTGAAACAACTAATCAATGAGATTCATACAAATTTCCAAAATGAGGTGAAAGACAATATGGCTAAAGAGATAAAGGACATCAAGAAGACACTGAGCGAGCCAAAAGAAGAATTTGAAAACCTGGATAGAAAAGTAACTGAGCTCATGGGAATGAAAGACATGAGCGGTGAGATCAGAAACACAGTTAGGCATACAACAGCAAACGAAATGAGAGAAGAGAGAATAAGTGGTACAGAAGGCAGAGCAGCTGAAATGGAAGAGAGAAAAGAATGGAAAAAATTGATCAGGGGCTCAGAGAATAACACAAAACACAATAGCATACATGTCATGGGACTTCCAGAAGAAGCATAGGGAAAAGGGGCAGAAAGAATATTTGAGGAAATAATGGATGAAATTTTCCAAACAATCATGAAAGAAATGAACTTACATGTCCAAGACATGCAGTGTACCCCAATCAGAATAAATCTGAATAGACCTACTCCAAGACACATACTACTCAGAATATCAAACACTAAAGATAAAGAGAAAATTCTGAAAGCAAGAGAGAAATAAACCATCACATACCAGGAATGTCCAGTAAGACTAAGTGTGGATTTCTCTTCAGAAACCATGGAGGCGAGAAGACAGTGGTATGACACAATTAGGACACTGAAAGAGAAAAACTGCCAGCCGAGAATTCTTTATCTGGCAAAACTGTCCTTCAAATATGAAGGTGAGTTTAAAATATTCACAAACAAACAGAAACTAGGAAAGTTCATAAAAAAGAATCCACCTTTGCAGGAATTACTAAAGGAAGCCTTATAGCCCAAAAGAAAAAGGCTTGGAGGAGAGTGTAGAAGGCAAGAATAGCAGAAAGGATAACCAAAAGAATAAAAAGACAGACGAAAATAAGATGACATGAAAATCAAAGAATAAAATGGTGGAAGAAAATAATGCATTTATAGTATTATCATTGAATGTGAATAGATTAAACTCCCCAATCAAAATATACAAACTGATGGAATGGATTAAAAAACATGAGCCATCCATATGCTGCCCACAAGAGACTCACCTTAGACCCAGGCATACAAACCGGCTGAAGGTGAAAGGGTGGGAAAAGATACTTCACGCCAACAGTAACCAAAAAAGAGCAGGGGTAGCTATACTAATATCTGCCCAAACAGACTTTAAATGCAAAAAAGACATGAGAGATACAGAAGGCCATTATATATCAATAAAAGGAAGGAATAACTGTCATAAATGTCTATATACCTAATCAGGGTACCCCAAAATACATGAGGCAAACTCTGGCAAAACTGAAGGGAGAAATAGACATTTCTACAATAATCGTCGGAGACTTCAACACCCCTCTCACATCATTAGATAGAACAACTAGACAGAAGATCAACAAGGAAACAGAGAACTTGAACAATATGATAAACAAGTTAGACCTAATAGACATATACAGAACACTGCATCCAAACTCAGCGGGTTATACATTCTTCTCAAGTGCCCATGGATCTTTCTCCAGGATAGACCACATGTTAGGTCATAATACAGCTCTCAATAAATATAAAAATATTGAAATTATACAAAGCACCTTCTCAGATCATAATGGAATGAAACTAGAAATCAATAACAGACAGGAAAAAAGGAAATTTGCAAATGTGTGGAGACTGAACAACACACTCCTAAATATTCAGTGGGTCAAAGAAGAAATTGCTAGTGAAATCAGTAAATATATTGAGACAAATGAAAATGAGAACACAACATATCAAAACTTATGGGATACAGCGAAGGCAGTCTTGAGAGGGAAAGTTATGGCCCTAAATGCCTATGTTAAAAAAGAAGAAAGAGCTAAAATCAAAGCTCTCACTGAAAAACTGGAGAAATTAGAAAAATAACAGCAAACCAGTCCCAAAGCAAGCAGAAGGAAAGAAATAATAAAGATTAGAGCAGAGATAAATGAAATGGAAAACAACAACAACAAAAAAAAAAAAAAAAAAAAAAAATTAAAGAGAAAATCAACAAACCAAAAGCTGTTTCTTTGAGAAGATCAATAAAATTTACAAACCCCTGGCTAAACTAACAAAGAAAAAAAAAGGAGAAGATGCAAATAAATACAATCAAAAACAAAAGGGGGGAAGTTACAAATGACCCCACAGAAATAAAAAGGATCATAAGAAGATATTATGAGAAGCTGGAAGCCAATAAACTAGACAACCTAGATGAAATGGACAAATTCCTAGAAATGCACAAACAACCTGCACTGATGCTACAAGAAATACAAAAACAAACCAATCACATTTAAAGAGACTGACTCGGACATCAAAAATCTCCCAAGAAGGAAAAATACAGGGCCAGATGGCTTCACAGGTGAATTCTACCCAGCATTTCAAGAAAAAAGGCACACATATCCTGTTTAAACTCTTCCAAAAAATTGAAGAGGAGGGAAAATTACCCAACACATTATATGAAGCCAACATCACCCTAATACCAAAGCCAGATAAAGATATTACAGGAAAAGAAAATTACAGACCAATTTCTCTTATGAATATAGATGCAAAAATTCTCAACAAAATACTTTCAAATAGAATCCAGCAGCATATCAAAAGAATTATACACCAAGACCAAGTGGCATTTATTCCTGATATATAAGGGCAGTTCAACATAAGAAAATCAATTAATGAATACACCACATTAACATATTGAAGGGGAAAAAAACACATGATCATCTCCATCAACACAGAAAATGCATTCGACAAAATCCAGCATCCTTTCTTGACAAAAAAACTTTGAAAGATAGGACTAGAAGGAAAATTCCTCAATATGATAATATATGAAAAACCCACAGCTAACATCATAATAAATGGGGAAACGCTGAAAGCTTTCCTTCTAAGATCAAGAATAAGACAAGGATGCTCACTGTTACCATTATTAGCCAACACTGTGTTAGAAGTTCTAGCTAGGGCAATTCGACCCCCCAAAAAGGCATCCAAATAGGAAAAGAAAGCGTAAAATTCTCACTAGTCGCAGATGACTTGATCTTACATTTAGGAAATTGTGAAATGTTCACGACAAAGCTACTTGAACTAATAAATGAGTTCAGCAAAGTAGCAGGAGACAAGATCAATAGGCAAAAATCAATATTTCTGTACTCTATATTGAACAGTCTGAGGAGGAAACTGGGAAAATTCCATTTACAATAGCAACAAAAAAAAAAATCTCAAAATACCTCAAAATCAATTTAACCAGAGAAATACAGGATCTACATTCAGAAAACTACAGAACACTGCTAAAAGAAATCACTGAGACCTAAACAAACAGAAAAACATTCTATGTTCATGGATCGGAAGACTAAATATCATGAAGATGTCCGTCCTACCCAATACTGATTTATAGATTCAATGCAATACCAATCAAAATCCTAAAAGCCTACTTTACAGTAATAGAAAAGGCAATTACCAAATTTATTTGGAAGGGAAAGTACACCTAAATAGCCCAGACATTCTAAAACAGAAGAGCAATATGGGAGAAATTTCACTACCTGACCTTGAAACATATTACAAAGCTACAGTGATCAAAACAGCATGGTATTGACATAAAGGTAGACACATCGATCAGTGGAATAGAATTGAAAGTACAGAAATAAACCCTCATCTCTACAGCCAACTGGTTTTTGACAAGACTACCAAGTCCATGTTAATGGGGCAAAACAGTCTCTTCAACAAATGGTCCTGGGGGAACTGGATATCTACAATCAAAAGAATGAAAGAGGACCCCTATCTCACTTCCTACACAAGAATCAACTAAAAATAGATCAAAGATCTAAATATAAAAGTCAGAATCATAAAACTACTAGAAGAAAATGTAGGGAAACATCTTCAAGATCTTGTGGTATGTGGTGGTTTCTTGGACCTTACACCCAAATCACAAGCAACAAAAGAAAAAATAGATAAATGGGACCTCCTCAAAATTAAACACTTTTGCACCTCAAATGACTTTGTCAAAAGGGTGAAAAGGCAACCACCTCAGTGGGAGAAAATATTGGAAGTCACTTAACTGATAAGGGTTTAATATCCATGATATATAAAGAGATGCTATAACTCAACAATAAAAAGAAAAACTATCTGATTGAAAAATGGGCAAAAGACTTGAACAGACATTTGTCCAAAGAAGAAATAAAAACGGCAAAAAAAAAAAAAAAAAAAAACATGAAAAAATGTTCAGCATCACTTATGATTAGGCAAATGCAAATCAAAACTACCATGAGATATCATTTCACACCTATCAGAATGGCCACTATTAAAAAGACAGAGAACTACAAGTGTTGGAGAGGATGTGGAGAGAGAGGAACACTTCTTCACTGTTGGTGGGAATGCAGGATGGTACAACCACTGTGGAGGACTGTTTGGCAGTTCCTAAAGAAGTTGAATATAGACTTGCCACGTGACCCTGCAATACCACTACTGGGTATATACCCAGAAGAGCTGAGAGCGGTGACACGAACAGACATCTGCACACCGATGTTCATAGCCACATTATTCACCACTGTCAAAAGATGGAAACAACCCAGGTGTCCATCAACAAACAAATGGATAAACAAACTGTGGTCTATTCACACGATGGAATATTATGCAGCTGTTAGAAGAAATGAAGTCGTAAAACATATAACAACATGGATGAACCTGGAGGACATTATGTTGAGTGAAGCAAGCCAGACACAAAAGGACAAATATAGTAGTGATTGTTCTCTTATGAACCAAATATATTGTGTAAGCTTACGGAGTTAATAACTTGAATATGAATCACCAGAAAATAGAATGAGTTCAGAGAATGGAAAGCTGAGGGTTAACTAGTGCAGAATTGGTAAAAAGGATGTGTGTTAATCAGTGGAAATGAACAGAAATGGTGAAAGCACATCATAATGTTCGTAACAAGCAGTGCTATTATATGGGTGTATGTCAGTGGTTGAAAGGGAAAAGTCATGTAAATTATTGAAAGGAAAGCTAAAAGTAACATGGACTGAATAGCATAGTAAAACTTCATGTGAAATACAAATATGGGTGATAGTGCATATATAAGAATGTTTTGTTTGAAACTGAACGAACGTATGTTAATGTTACAAGATGTTAATATCAGAGAGAAAAAACGATTACACTAGGTGAAAGAAACCAGACACAAAGTACTATGTATTGTATGACTCCGTTTATATAAAATATAAATATAAATCAAATTATAAAGATGAAATTAGATTAGTGGTTATGTAGGGCTGGGGAAGGACTGGTAAGGGGTGTGGAGTTTTTCTTTTTGGAGCAATGAAATTGTTCTAAAACTTTTGTGGTGATGAATGCACAACACTGTGATTATATGAAGAACCACTGATCATACACTTTGGATAGACTGTACGGTATGTGAATATATCCCTACAAATCTGCTTTAAAATAAATAAATAGATAGATAGATACGCAAGAATAGCCAGAAATAGCAGCTAGGTATAGCAAGGGCATAGAGAGATTGGGAGGTGATGAACTTTTCGTTTGTATGTCTGTTTTTTTTGTTTATTATTATTATTATTATTGAAATAATGAAAATACTCTAATAATGATTGAAGTGACGAATGCACCGCTATGTGATGATGCCAAATACCACTGACTGTACACTTTGGATGGACTGTATGCTTTACTAATATGTATCAATAAAATTCAATTGTTTAAAAAATTGATTGATGTGAGCTGTACTCGTGAAAGTGGTTAAAACAGGAAATTTTTTATTGCATGTGTTACCACGATAGTTTTTGAAAATAAAAAATTAATTGATGAAATACCCCAGATGTTAAGAAATAAGGAAAATGTAAAAAATACAATAAAAAGGATGTCTAAGAAAACAATAGGTAGGAATATTTGAAAATGATTAAGGATAGGTACATCTACAAAACTGCATTATATGTTGAAAGACGATATTTATTATATGAAAATAATTATATTCTTATCAAATAGTAATCTGGGGTTAAAGCCCTAAGATTTTTCTAAATAAGAAGTCAAGAAATGGAAGAAAAGAAAATTCCTCATTTTACATGGGGAAGATTTAAAATACATACTATTTAACTTTTGACTTTCATAATCAGAGAAATATAAGCCCAAGGATATTTTTGACAAACTGTAAAACAATGACCAGTAGAATTTAAAAGGTTTGTATGCCTTCCAAATCACCAGAAAAAAAGATAATGCAAACAAATATAACCAATATAGTAAAAAGAAAAAAGAAAGGTTTCAAAAAGTATAAAACAAGAGAAAAGACTGAGCATATCAGTTATGACAATTAAGTACAAATAGAGCAATACTAGAAGACAAAGACCCATATTAGAGTCAAAATAAAATTTAATTACAAATTGCTTTAAAAGTATTTAAAGCAAATTACATGGAAATATTTTTGAAATGATAGGCAAAGTTTACAGAAAAAATACAAAAATGACGTTGGAATAAATAGGGGGTTGTATCATTCTCCCAAATGGAAAAACTGCATTAGTGAGATTTTTTAAAATATTTATGTACAGTTTTATCCTAACATTAATTAAAATCCCAATGAGGTTTGGAGGAAATTAACAAAGTAAATCTAACGCTCTGGAAGAATAAACAGGCAAATAATTAGCTTAGAAATTTTTGAAAGAGTGGGGTGAATTTACTATATCACATATTGAAGCATAAAGCTACAATAATGATATACAGGAATAGAGAGATAATAAATGATAATGTCTTTAAAACAATAATGCATTAAAAATGTGTTATAAACTAAAGGAATCATCACAAAGCCATGTGGAAAAGATGAATTATTTACAAATGATGCCAGAGAAATTGGTCATTAATTTAGATTCTTACCTCATACCTTGCTCTAGAATTAATAAATAAAAAACTTTTAGTTACAACAAAAACCAGAAGGAATGTATAACTGATCTCAAGATGAGAAAAACCATCTTCTCATAAGACAAAAACACAAAGGAAAAGGCGGACAGATTTCACAATTCAAGAAATTTTAAAGGGGAGAAAAAAATCTAAAAGAACAATGAGAGACTTACAGGACATGTCTGAGGACATATAAGCAACAGCTCCTACTGTTTTCATATAGAGAACACAAACAGGACCAAGGGCCAAAAGGCACAAACAAATCATTCACAAATGGAAGAAAAACAAATGCCCAAAGTGAAAACGACATTGAACAACCCCAGGGATTGGGGCAGTCACACGAAAGCAGTCAGACACGGCTCTCGCACGTGGCTGGGGCCGCGGAAGCTGGGGGCTGCGGAAGCCGGACACACACCGACCCCACAGTCACAGCCGCACCCCTGGGTGCCCACCCAGCAGGACTGTCCAGCCAAGGCGTGTCAGGGAATTTTCACTGCAGCCCTACTAGAGCCACGGAACAGCAGAAGGGACAAGTAGATTTGGGCGTATCGCAACGACGTGGCTGAATTTCACCAGCAGAGGCCACGCTGGATGATTCCTTTACGAAAAGGACAAAAACAGGCCAACAAATCTGTGCTGTTAGATGTCAGGACGGTGGTCATCTTGGGGTGGGGGGTGACTGGGAGGGGGACGAGATGCTGGTTTATTTCACTTTGTGAAAACCCACCGAGCTGTGCTCTTAGGATGTGTGCACTTTGCTGTATTTTAATAAACAAACCTACCATGCAGAGGGGGCAGACGATAAGGCACTGCTTTCAGGCGTCTTATTTAATGCTAATACTAAACGCTCAGAACATTTTTGTGGTGCAATATTCATTTTACAAACAGCGTGGAAAACTTTACGTGTAGCAAAGCCTTAATCATATGGTTTTATGTTAGGTGATAGATGGCTGGACAGAGAGAAAGAAGGGTAGACAGGGAGGAATGTGGACAGGTGGGTGAGCAGGAAAAAAGGCAGAAAAAAATAGCGAAGCCTAAACAGTCCCTTTTTGTCAGGCAGCTCGGAATTCATACAGCCAGGGGGCAAGAAAGACAAGGTTTATTGAGCATCTACTGTGTGCCAGGCATTGTGCCTCCCAGAGCTCCATGACCAGGTGGCTAGCAGTCCGAATGAAGGCCCTTTTTTACTGCATGAATGGGTGGACGAATGAATGAATGAATGAATGAATCTGCTGGGCCCTGGGGTAGGAGTCTGGCACGGATGACGCTGACGGCCCCAAGTGGAGTGCGGCTGCGCAGGCGTGGAGGTGCTCCCCTCAGGCCCCTCGTGGCCCCGGGCGGGCCAAGGACTGGTCGCGCCTCTGCACACGGTGGCCCCCGCCCAGCCCGAATGGCCCCCAACCCGGGGCTACTCACCCTACAGCTTCTCTTCAGGCACGGTGGCCCCTCCCAGCGCTCCCACGGCACGCTGCCCATCACCCAGGGCGGCAACGAGCCCGCCCCTCCACCCGGCCCGGTGGGCTCAGGTTCCTGTGTCGCCAGCAGGCCACGGCGCTCGACCTGCGTTCGTTTTCAGCGGCTGCCGCTCACTTACGGGAAACCCAGTCTGGGCCTCCCGTGACAATTCCACGGCCTCTTCTCAGTCGGGCTGACCAGCTGCCACCTCCCTGCCTGGGCACCTTGTTTCTGGTTGGGGTGCAGGCAATAGGGAAAGATTCTTCGCGCCACACAAAACTGGGCGAAAGCAGGGTTTGGGAGCCAGGGGGCCTGGGCTTGAAGGCAGGCTCTGGCCCTTCCTGGCTGTGTGACCTTCAGCCAGGTCCTCCCCGCCTCAGGGCCTCAGTTCCCTCCCCTGTGAAGTGGGGAGACAGTAGTTCCTGTGTGTGAGAGCCTGTACAGCACAGGGGAGATACGGGGAAACTGAGGCTCAGGCCGCAATGACCTGCCTGGGGTCACAGAGCGGAAGGCGGCGAGCGCCCCGCAGCACCGCGAGCCACTCACCACGGGGAGCCGTAGATCCTGAAGCCGCGCACGGTGACCTCCGAGTCCTGGAGGTAGAGGCAGTTGGTCAGCAGCGACTGCACGTTCTCATAGTTCTCCGGCTTCAGCTTGGACACGGACGGGAAGTAGTAAAAGTCCTGCTTGATGAGGTCGGCCATGAACTCCTGGTCGAAGGTCAGCTCGTGGTTGCCGGCGATCACGATCTTGTACTCGTAGGGCAGGCTGCCTGCGGGCCAGACAGACGGACAGACGCACAGCGGGCCACTGTCAGCCCCGTCCCACGAAACGGCACAGCCGAGGGAGGAGTGCAGGGGGAGGGAAGGACCGCCCCCCCCAGCCACCCGCCTATGCCCTCAGGCTGGAGGACACAGCCCCCAATTGCCCCCCCCCACGGCCCCACCTGCCCCGTCCCCTGCAGAGACCAGCGGGAGGAGCTGGCAAGGGCCACACGCAGCCCCGGGGCTCTCGGAGCTGCAGGCTCGTCTCAGGCCATCTCAGGCCCACTTCTCACGCCTACCCCAGGCTCCGCTGGACAGAAGCCTCACCCTGGACCTCGAGCCCTCGCTCTCCCCAGCCTCACCGTCCAGGCCCCCAAAGCCCTAGGTGGCCAGACCGCAGTCTCCACGTTTCCACGGGAATTGCAAGATCTTTGGAGACCCTACACTCAGCAAATTCCAGCATGTGCATCTGACCTGCATGTCATGCAAAATCAAAGCAAAGGCTCCATGGAATCCGAACAAAAATGGTACTGAACTGACAACGGTGTCACTCTGATGTGGCTGGTGGCAAAACCCTGGGCAAACTCGTTGAAGCCTCTCCTCCTTTCCTTCCCTGGGGCCCTCCTTAGCAGGTGTCCTGACAGGTATGTGCCCTGCCGCCCGGCTGGATCCACCCCTGGGCTGGGAGTTTCGACAGCCACGCGGCAGGACTCTGCCCACCAGGCACCCTCTGCATGCCCTGGGACTCAGAAAACCGCCAGCTGCCCTGCCTCCTGCCCCATCCAACAGCCAGCTGGACACCACCCCTGGCCCAGGACTCCCTGCCTCCTACCGCCCTCAGTGCCTGGGACACTATGGGCCTGGGGAGCCGGGATAGCCCCTGGGAGCCATTTCAGATGGAAAATGAAATGCTGAAGGCGACCCAGGAGGCCTAAGCACCAGTGGAACAGGCAAGCACCAAGGGGCATGAGAAAGCACCAACCTGGTCCAGGGGCCTTGGGGCCACTGGACATCCTGGTAGGAAAAGCGGTGATATCCACAACCATGTCACAAATAAGTGACTATGGCCATTTAACCGAACATCTCAGCACCACTATGAGACACTGAACTCTGCTAACGCATCTGTCTCAGCAAGAGTCGTGGCTTTTATCCCTCGAGTCCTCAGCAGGGGGCATGTGGGAGCCCCTGCTGCGGCCAGCTGCTGCGCTCTCCTTTCATCCATCGTGCACGTGGTGAAACTGAGTCTCGGGGAGCTGGGGTACGGCATGCGGGAAGACACCTAGCGGGGAAGGGATGGCCCCGTGTGACTGGAGGACTGCCCGTGGGAACTCCTCCGCGGGGCCGCCCCGACCTTGGGGCCCCAGGTCAGAGGACCACCCTGCACAACGCATTATCCCCATTCTCGGGCACCGAGACCTCCGCAAGGTCACCCACTTGGGACAAAGTGCCCCGGCTTTGGAGCCAGCTGAATAGTTCAAGCCCCAGCACTGCCCTCTTCCCTTTGACCCTGGGCAAGCACCTGGCCCCTCTGAGCCTCAGTTTCCCCGCTAACAAAGTGGGTGAGTGCCCCTGTCCAGCTGAGGAGCCTTCTCTGGCCCCGGGCGCCATCGCATTTCTCATCCTTCCAGTGGAAAGAGCTGGTGGCCGAGGGCAACAGAGACTTTTCCACCCTTGAAGGCGACATGAACCAAGCCCCAGAAACGCCTCTGCTTCCAATTCTCATTATTTGCCATATTGGAACCTGATGCCTCGACACTGGATCAGAAGTGACGGCATGCAGCCAATAAGCATTCTAGGAAGCTCATGCCCAGCCCTTGCGCAAGCTCCAAGAGCAGGGCAAGTTTTATGGCGTGCAATGCAATAAAATTCCAACTACTGCTGTGTCCTAAGTGCAATGAAACGCAAGCGTGGAACCCAATTAGAGAACTGTTCCCCCCTCCCCACTGGCACCTTCCCATTCTATCTGGCCACACACCCTACGGCAAGTGACGAATGGATGCCCACCTAATTGCCAAGGGTGGGCACAGGGAGCCCAGCGGTGAGAGAGTTTTCTGCAAAACAGGCAGAAAAACACAATCTGCTCACCCCTGATTCGGCCACCCTAGACTTCTTGGCGGCTTTGAGAAAACAGTTTTTTCTATTTGGTGATTATCACCTCTGAGAGGCCATTACATGAAAATGACAGGCTGTAGGCTCCAGCGTCTGACAGATCTGGGTCCCAGAGCCAGCTCTGGGCAATGTAACCTCCCCGTGCCTCGGTTTCCCCACCTGTAAAATGAGAACAGAAACGCCTACCTAGCAAGACTGTTCTGGGATTACAGAAGATGATAAATGGAAAAGGTAAAAAAAAAAACTTTGATGTTCAAAAAAATGACAGCTTCCCTGGACCAGAGCTGGCAAGCTAGAAGCCTGCAGGCCAGCCCTGCCCACAGATACATTTTGTTTGGCACAACTTCTTTCCTAATTCGAATTTGCTGCCAACATTAAAAATCTGAAAAAGTCCCAATAAAACCCTATTATTTCTGTTTTCTTAAAATAAATTAATTTTTAAATCACAAAATCCCGGCCCACTAATGAAACGCTGAGTACCTGCACACACACACTCCCCCATAGACAGGGCATGAACATCCTGTTTGCCCTGGTCTCCACCTCCCCCTACTGTCTCACCCAGCTCATCTCCCTGGAGGCATTTGGGTTTGTGACTCCTACCGTAGTCCCTGGAAACGTGAGGAAAGAGACCTGGCCCCACCCCTAGGGTGCTTCCAGTTAGACCTGGGGGTGTGCTCCCAGGCCCCTTCCACCTCCCCCACCCTCCTGCTTGTCATCAACGGCCACCCCACTGGGCGTGACTCAGCAGTGCTGAGTGGTCTGCTTCTGCCCCTAGCTGTCCTCTTCACCCGTCTCACCCCCAGCAGGTCCCAACAGAAGTCTGGAGAATGAAGCCACCAATAGGAGCTCAGTGCCACAGGAGCAGAGACAGCTCAGCATGGTGGGGAGCGAGGCGGTCGGCACGGGCCCGAGCAGCCACGGAAGGGCCGTGCGGCATGCGACTGTGACGCCTGCCGTTTCTTGCACCCCATCATCAAGGCAGCCCCCGAGTGAAGGGCTGGGATCTCGAACCCACAGACCTTCGGGTTAGGGTTTCCTATCTCTGCTGTGCAGCTTCTGTAGCTGAGGAAAACGAGGGTCAGTGGTCAGGAGACCTGCCCAGGTCCCCCGGCTCTGGGAGCCGTGTCCTGCTGACCCCGCCTTCTGGGTCAGGAACTCAGACCTCTTCAAGGCCACCAGGAGTCAGCGTGGGACCCCTCTGAGACCCCTCCTCATACCTGCAGGGGGAGGCGGCAAGAGCCCACCCATGCTGGGGCTGGGGGGATGGCCCCTGCCAATGGCCTTGAGCCCTGATTCATTGTCTCCACTTCACAGCACCCATCCATCCTACTCCAAGAGCCCAAGCAGAGCCGGCACACTGTATTTATATGGCTGGGGGTGTTACTTGGGCAAATTAGCTTACTCTGTACAGTTTCATTTGTTCTGCAGCTCCCAACTCCCTGGGGAGAGGGCACCGGGGGTACAAGAGGCTGCCAGCTCTGCCCTGTTCCTCCCACCTCAGCAAGGAGGGTGGCTGAGTCTTCTGCCCTCCGAGGGGATGAGGACAGGCTCCTGAACATAAAGCCAGGTAGGGGGGCAGGAGACACAGCATGCAGGTGTGACACCCTCAAAATTTTCTGGTCTCACCTAACAGGATGGGTGCCAGATGGCTTGGAGGCAGAGGGCACGTCCGTTTATGGATAGAGAAACCAGCTGGCACCAATGCCCCTCAGAATTGAGGACTCCCCAGTGGGTATGACTGTTGCAGACACAAATTACTACCCCCATTTTACACCCGGGGAAACCGAGGCTCAGAGTTGTTGCCTATGGTTAAGTTAATCAATAATAAAGTCATCGACAACTACAGAGGACAGTGGCCATTTTAGAGACCCCATGGCTTGGCTTCATCTCCCCCTGCCTCTCAGTGGATGGGTAGATAAATGGACAGATGGGCGGGAGGGTGGATGAGTGGACGGACAGACAGATGGGTAGGTGGATGGACAGGGAGGTGAGTGGGAAGGTGGATGGGGAGATGGACACAGGTGAGTGGGAGAGTGGATGGACAGGAGAGTGAGTGGATGGATGGACAGATAGGTGGATGGGTGGGTGAGTGGGTGGGTGGGTGGATGGACAGATAGGTGGGTGGGTGAGTGGGTGGGTGGGTGGGTGGACATACGGGCAAGTGGGTGGGTGGATGAACAGGTGGGGGGATGGATGGGTGGACAAATGCATCTATCAATCAATCCATCCCTCCTTAGACAGCTCTAACTCTCTTCTTTACACCCACTGACCTCTATCTCCTTGGACACCCCTCCCCACTCCTCCGATTGTCTCTGGCAATCATGTTTTTCAGATTCGCCTCCCTCACCCAAAGTCCCGACTGTCCAGCTGGACCTCCTCTCTTGCAGACAGGGATGGGGGCATCCGGAAGGAAGGCTCTGGCGTGGCCTGGCCAGCACAGCATGGAGGGAGCATTCCCCTCCTCTCTTCTCGGCTCTAGCCTGGGGCTGGCTTGGCTCCCTTGCTCACATCACCCTGCAGCTCGCACCAGGCTGACCACAGCTGCAAGGCCTCACGGCCAATCGCCACAGGCTTTTTTGCTTAGCTTCATCTTTCCCACCCTGTATTTGGGCAAGGAGTGAAGGGGATGTTTTGGGGACTCCACCCAAGTGATTGATTTGCTGGGTCTTTGACGGTAAAAATTAGATGAATACAAACTCTTCCTCCTGGTGTCTGCCCAGAGGGGATTAGCATTGCTCCCGTGGCCCCCAGGGGGCCACTCCGGCACCTGGACAGAAGGTTCTCCCCTGACAAGGTGCCAGGAAGCAGCTGAATCCTGGGTGAGGGGTGCCCTGCAGACAGGTGTGAGGCTTAGTGGCATCAGCCTAGACTAGAACATGCTGTCACCCGGTGGGCCAGGACGGGCTCAACACCAGGGACGCAGGAAGAAGTGCGGCCTGTCCAAAGGGCCCACCCAGGCTGGGCACCGCGGGCGGCGGCTCAGGTGTGCAGCAACGCCGAGAGAGTGAGCAGGTGGGTTACATGCCTTTTCTCACCCAGCTTCCCACATCAGCCCTACAAAGCTGAGACACGCAGCCACCCCACCCCAAATCCCCATCAGGCAGGAAACTCACTTTCTTCTCTGACGCTGGACCTGTCAAAAGGAAGAATAAAGCCAGCCCGTGCCATGTTCCAGAGCCTGGACAAGACACAGTCGGGGACCCAAGGATGGGCAAGACACAGTCAGGGCCCACAGCGGTCTGCAGAGCTTCCAATCCCAGCCACTCACTAGGCAGAGGAGGAGACAAAACCTCAGAGAGGGCAAAGGACTTGCTCGAGGTCACACAGCAAATCAATGGAGAGCTGGGGATTGGAGAGAAGGGAAGGGTGCCTGAAAAAAGACCACCCCAGCCTCTAGCAGGACGTGCCCGAAGAGTGGAGAGCTGGGGACTGGAAAAATGCGAGGATATTCGGGAAGAATGGAGCAGGGATTTGAGCAACTGGAGGTGACCAGGAGGCATTGCTGGGTGGGCCAGGATGCTGATCTCCAACATCTCACAGGCGCACAGCCCAGGATGCCGGCAGCACCCCACCTCCCCTTGCTTTTTAGAACTGGTGGAAATTGTTATGCATCTTTATTCTGCATAATAGTGTTCAAGCTGTCTTCCCAAAATGCCTCCTTTCCTCTCAGCCAGATTATTTGAGATACTGGCACTTCCTAACCATGCATTTCTTGGTGGTAAAAAGACCATTAGGTATTAATCAGCAGAGCAGTAGAGGATGGCTGCAGCACTTTCATGTTTCACTTACCAGATACAGACAAATAGATACACATATACATATAGCTCCATATGCCAGCAAGTGTACACAAAGCCATGGGGAAACAAAGAGGGACTCGGAAGGAAATCTCTACTATCTGTGCTTCCAAGATTAATCTCCCTCCAAAAGGTTACGATTCTTTATCGCTAACAGTTACCCATCCCATTTAACAGAAAGTGCTGTCTCCAAACGGCATAATCTGTTAAATTCAACAAGATATGGGCAAGCTTCTCCGTCATCTACGCCGTTCCCGGAGCGGCATATTGAGCCCGGCGGAGTTTCAGTGTTCTCTAAATGCAGCGACAATCAGGAAAATGCCCACTTACGGCTTCTTCTGCCCATTCCCATCTCACTGAACACAGCGGAGGGGGATGAATAAAGAGATGGCATAACGCTCTCTGATTGCATTTTTAGTACGTCTTTGACAGTTCTGTGTTTAAACACTTGCCGGATGTCGGAGAGATTCACAGGAACATGCTCTGTATATGGTGCACGGTCTAGAATAACAGCGGGACGGGGCGACGGAGTCACGCAGCCAGGCATGCAGGGAGCAGGCGGGCCGGCGGTGCAAGGAGAAGGGCAATTCTGCACAGGGGGCAGAGGTCTGGACTTCGGCAGCCAGTCCTCTGGTCAGTGCTGAGTTCTGGAAACAGTGCATGGGCTGTGCCTGCAGAATTTGGCTTTTGCTGCCCTGCATTGATCCTTTCCCTGTGCCAGCACTGATAAGCTTCCTTTAAATGCTTCCAGACACCCCTCGGAGGAAGGGCCTCCAGGCCCGTCTCCCAGATGAGAGGCAGTTTAGCGAGGGTTAAGGGACGAGCTGCGGAGCTGAATCCCAGCGCCACCTCCTGCTAGCTGTCTGGACCGTAGTGAGAACCGCAGTGCCCTTGTCCGTAAAATAAGAACGCATGAGGCTCTCCCCGGGGTTCCTGTAACAATTCGGCTGGTTAAGACTTGTAAAGCACCTGGAACGGCACGCAAAGGTGTCAGCCACGGTGATCGTTCCACTATGCGGCTGCTGTCAGCTACTAGACAATCCATGAATGCTGGCTGGAAAGCCAGACATGAGAAGAGAGGCTCGGGAAGCTCAGGGCACCCCGCCAGAGCCACCCCGCCGCCCACTGGGTCCGGGGCCGCTGGCCCAGCGCTCGGTGCCGAGAGCCCCCCCCCCGTAGGAGAGACCCCATCCCGCCAGGCCAGCCCACGCCGGCCCCGCGACGGAAGGCTCTGGAATCATGGCTCAATGCTGGTGCCCATATTTAAAAGGCAAATGCGATTTTTCTTCTGTTCCATCCTAATAGCCAAAATGTTTAACTTTCAAACATTTGTTTTTCCTGGGAAATGTTTTAAAAACAGGAACATTCAGTCCTAATCATTGTCAAATGCTTGTTTCCGTTGCTACTGCACAGTGCATATGACTTTGGGCTGAGAGGAACAGCTGAGAGGTTTCTGTGTTCCCTCCCCGCCCCAAAAATAAGACGTCAGGGTACCCCCCTGGAAGCCACAGCCTGGCAGCACGCGTGGCCCTCTCGTGGCCCTTGTGTGGGAGCCCTGGAGGTAGCATGCATCCAGAACTCAGGGCTACGGCGCCCCCTCCAGGCCAGGCCCTGTGGTGCTCGGACCTGATCCCCCACCCTGCACCCCTCGGCTGTTTACAGCCCCCCCTGACATTTACTCATGAGTCCCACCCACTTGAGAGGCCAATCCTGCCCTTCTATATGAGCCAGCTCCAATTCAGCTCACCCTTATCCTTCCACAGGCGCCCTCTCTTTAGCGGGGTGCTGGTGTTCCCTGACGCTCGGGGCTGGTCTCCCACAGCACTGACCAGCTGGGCTATCACCGTCAGCTACCCTTTCCCCACCCCACCCCCCAGCCTGGGAGCTTCTTCTGGGCCTGCCCGATCCTCTTGCCCCAGCCCAGGGCCTGGTACCGAGGAGGTACTGGATACACGCTCGCAGGCTCCATGCGGTGTCGTTACCCCCCTGAGGACAGGTGATGAGGGTCAGAGAGCCAAATGACACCCCAAAGTTCTCCCGAGCAAGCCCCTGTGGGAAGTCCTGGAAGGCCAGTAAGTTACGGAAAATGGTAACACTCTTCGTTCAGCAGTAGACAAGCCTCCAAGCAGTCGTGGTTTTCATCTATTCAGCAGACACTGAGCGTCCACTGAGCATCAAAGCCCATGACGCAGAGCTGGCACCATGAGGCTCCGGAAGAGTCCTGGACTGGGAGTCGGGAGGCCTGGGTTCCAGCCTTTCCCCTTCTCGGTCCTCAGTTTCCCCATCTGTATCATGAGGAGATCGTTCGAAGGTCCTGACCTTGGAGAACTCCTCCAGCTCCCTCAGAAGCCTCCAGGCAGGTGTGTCAGGGTGCTGGAGGAGGGGTACCCAAGGAGGGTGTTAGACAGAGGGACCAAGAGGGCACTGACACAGGACGAGGCTTATCTCTGCCTCTTGCTGATATGCCATGAAATTGACAGCAGAGAAATAAATAAAGGTATGACCTTCCAAGGGCAGAAGTTTGGAAGCTGGAAAGATAAGAAGGAGTGGACTGGCTTAGCTGAGCAGAGGAAACAGAAACCTAAGTCCTGCATGGGGCAGGGGGTGGGAGCCACAGGAAACCAGCCAAGCAGTGGCCAGAGTCCCAGGGGCTGTGGAGTGGCCAAGGAACCTGCACAGGGAACAGCGAGGCCCAGACACCCTCTCCAGTTGCTCGCAGCCAGTGATCAATGCCCACCACCCCCAATCCCAGCAGAAGACAGAGGTTTTCTCTGGGAATACAAGGGTTCCCCAGCACCCCAGGTGGGGCCCACCTGACCCCAGGGAGGGGGGCAGTGAGGTCCAGGCTGAACAATAGGAGGATAAAGTGAAAGCACAACCTCATGACCCCAGGCCTGGAGTCCCCATCTACATTCCCTATTCAGCTCCCAAATTCTGGAAGGCGGACTTTCTGGGGGACTTCTCTCTGGGGAAAAGGATAGGTCAAGGAGAATTAACCTATAGATATCGACATCAGGGGTTCCCCAAAGACATGGCCAGGTCCCTGACCTCACACCCCTACCCCACACACACACCTACACACACAGTTTCCCAACAGATTTCAAAGATCTGGTTCTTACACGTGCATAGGATCCTCGGACCTCTGAGGAAGACCTCCAACCTGTCAGCAGAGTCAGAGGCCAAATCAGAAGAAAAGGGAAACAGGAAGAAAGAGGGAACCAAAAGAAATCTCAATATATATATATATATGTAATTAACACCCTTGGTGAGATACGAGAAGATATTGTACCCATGAAATTCAAGCAGGATGTTCTTACAAAATAAATAAAACATAGCAGAATTTTTTTAATTGGCAAAAATGTAGGAAGATGAGGTTGAGGAAATCCCCCGCAGACTAAAACAAAAAGACAATGAAGTAAATAGCGAGGAGAGAAAAGACAAGAAAGCCAGAGAATCAAAAGTAGAGGTCCGGTATCATATACTATGGGTTGTAGAAAGAGAAGTCAGACAAAGGAGAGGAGAGGAGAGAGAAAAATAATATGAGAAAATGTCGCAGAATTCAAGGCAAAAATCTTCTCAATGCAAAAAGTTGCCTGAGTTCCCAGAATAATAAATGAAAAGAGACCCACACCTAAGACATGTTCTCCAGAAACAAAGCAGTTCACATAAAAAGGATGAGGAATCCGTACGGCAATGGAATTCTCAATAGCGACACTAGGAGCTAAGAGAGAACAGAACACAACCTTTCAGTTTCTGTGGAAAAATTATTCACAACCCAGAATCCTAAATCCAGACAAAATATTAAGATTGAGGGCAGAATGAAGACATTTAATTTCATTTCCCTCTTGTGCATTTTTTTCTCAGAACACTACTAAAGGGTGTGTTCCACCAAAATGAGGGCGTAAACCAAGAAAAAAGGAAACCCTGGAATCCCAAGAACCAGGGGCTCCAAGACAGAAGAAAGACAAAGGGAGATGATGGTGAAGGAAGATCCCAGATGACAACTGTGTGGAGAGCAGGGAGAACAGGTAGGCCAAATGGCAGCAGGGGATCAGAGGGTACAGGAGGGGTGCCTTTACAAAAAAAAAATTAGTTGATAGATTATCTAGGATATCCGAACAAACTGAGGAGCAATTTACAGCTCTGCCTGAGACTTGGGGATAAACTATGATGGGTAGATAGAAAAACAAGCAAATGATTTTTTTAAAAAAGCATTAATGAACTACTTTAGGAAAAACAATAAAGTGTACAACAAATATTTAACCAAAAACTATGATAAGGGGGTCGGATGTAGCTCAACTGGTTGGGCGTCCGTCTCCCATATGGAGGGACCCGGGTTCGATCCTCGGGACCTCCCGGTAAAAAAAAAAAAAAAAAAAAAACAACTATGATAAGACTATATTAAAAAGAAAAGGAGAGAAGATGGAAGGAGAGGGAGAAGGCTAAATCTCTAAATCTTCATTTTTCATTGTGAAAAATCAAAAAGTAATGTCTAAATTTTAAAATCATGTCTAAAATTTAAAAGTCAAAAGTAGCAATACAAGTTTGTTTCTTAAACATACAGAAGTAAATAAAAGCAGCAGCTGAAAGAGTTGCATCTCGGAGTGGGAATCAGGGCTGGGGAGGGGGCTGGGGCAAGGGACTGCTCTCTTTATCAAAAGCTTTGTACTACTTTTTGACTTATAATTCATGTATTACTTTAATGAATATAAAACTTTAAATATAAAGAAGGCATTGGGAAACCAGATACGCTTCATCCACTTCCTAATTCTGCCTAGGAGCAGCCTGATCTCTCAAAACCTAGAACCAAGTCAATTTGAGTCATATTAGGACCAACTGAAAAAGAGAACATTGGCTGATTCCTCTGGGATTCTGAAGGTCTACCTGCTGGGATTACTCTGGTGACCAGGTTAAAAGGCGGGTAATCTGGCTGAACAGATCCACACCTGGGTAGGGCAGGTAGCTAATGAGTGTATCACAGGTGTCACCTGCTGTGAGTTGGAAACAAGCTGCTTCGTGCCCTGTTTCTAAGCCCTACAAGAGTCCCATAAAATAAGCATTGCTGTTTGGCAGATGAAGAAATTTGGTCCCAAAGAGGTGAAATTAACTACACAATTGGTAAGCAGAGGAGTGGGAATTTGAACCCAGATCTGTTGAGCTAAAGCCCATGATTTCTCCCTTTCTGTCACAATCACCAAGTCATTATATATGCCAGGAGTTTTAAATTAAGCATCCCTTTAAAAAAACTATTGCCTTATATTTGAGTCCTTACAAAGTCTCCCTTATATGGCGACCACTCAAGGACTTTATTTTCAACAACATAACACTTTGGGGAAGACCTCCTGGCTGCTGTGAACAAGTGTTTAAAGATCAGTTTAAAAACAATACAAAGGAAGCACTTCCAGAATGGCAGAGTAAGGACCTCTGAAAATATGTTCCTCTATGAAAGCAAATCAACACTGAAAAAATTTGTCAAAATCAACACAATTCTGGAAATCAACCAAAGGCCTGCAACAATCCAAGGAGTGTATATTCAAGAAAAACAGCTGAGTTTCATGGCATTTTAACTCGCCCTATTTCCATCCGCCTCTCCCCAGCTCCACAGTACCCTCAAAAATCAGCAGCTTTGACACCATGGTAACTATGAAAACCAGCAGCCTAGCAGCCACTGCAAGTGGCAGAATGGGTTTGGGGGTTCGCTAAGAAAAGAACCCATCCCCAAAGAACTGACACCATTTGACATGTAAAACCCGTTCCTAGGGCTTGCCTTTATTGTATCTGATTCAGAGCTCACTCAAGGAGGAAAGCCTTTACCCCAGAGCATTTGTTGAAAACAATCAGCCCTAACTGTTCCACAGCACAGCATCTTAAGGTGGTGATAGCAGCTGGGGCAAATAAGAGGTTGACAAAAAAACTTAAAAAGAAAATCTGGGGAATGAGATGTCCACAGGGGCTTTGAAAAGCTCTGGCATATTCCTGGAAATCTAGAAGAACACATGCACGAGCAGGGCTGTGCATATGCCCAGGGAGGACCCAAGAAGGCCCTAATCTCCTGCCTCTAAATCTTGAGATTCTGTGCACACCAGAAGCAAAGGCCAAGACAGAGCTGTAAACTGCCAGAGTGCTGAAGGCATGCCCCAGCAGAAAGGCTGGGAGTCCCTCAGCAAAGGCTGAGAGATTTGCTGGTGCAAGGCTTATAAAGAAATCTTTCTGTCCAGTCATTAGCTGACAACTAAACTAATGGAGTAGCAGTTGCTAAAAATGACCAAAAATACAATCTCTACAGAATTAGTTCAGGAAAGACACTAAACAAACAGTGACAGCAACAAACCTTGGTCGGCAGGAGATCTGATGTCCATGGTTGGTCCATTATATTATTTAAACTATCCAGTTTGTACAAAAAAACAAAAAAACAAACAAACAAAAAAAAAACCCTGATACACACAAACATGAAAGTATAGTCCTTACAAAGGAAAAGTCCCTCGATCAAAATTGTCTCTGAGAAAGCCCAGATATTAGAGTTAATAGACAAAACATTTCCATCGATTATTATGAGCATGTTCAAAGAATTAAAAGAAATGGTGTTTAGAGAATTAAAGGAAGTTATGAATGATGTCATAATAAATAGAGAATATCAATATAAGAGCGAGGATTATAAAAAAGAATCAAATAGAAACTCTGGAGTTGAACAATAAAATGAAATGAAAAATTCACTACAGGAGCTCAAGAGCAAATTCAAGCTGGAAGAAGAAAGGAGCAGCAAACTTGAAGATATGTCTGTTGAGATTACTCAATTTGAGGAACAGAAAGAATATAAAAAGAATGAATAAAAATGAGCAGAGCCTCAGACACCTGTGAGACACCACCAAGCCTACTACTCTAGGCATAATGGGAGTCCCAGGAGGAGAAGAGAGGAGGAAGGGGCAGAAAGAATATCTGAAGAATTAATGGCGAAAAAAACTCTCAAATTTGATGAGAAACATTAATCTACACATCCAAGAAGCTCAACAATCTCCAAGTTGGATAAACTCAAAGAGTCCATACTTAGAAACATTGCAGTCAAACTTTCTAAAGACAGAAAGAGAGAGAATCTTGAAAGCAGCAAGAGAAACAACTCATAACTACAAAAATTCTTCAAAAAAATTAACAACTGACTTCCCATCAGAAACCGTGGGGGCCAGAAGACAACGGGATGACATATTCCGAGAGCTGAGAAAGGAAGTCTATATCAAGAATTCTATATCAAGCAAAACTATCCTTCAAAAATGAAAAAGAAATTAATACATTCCCAGATAAACAAAAACTGAGAGAATCTGTTGCAAAAAGAAATACTAAATGGCATCTTCCAGGCTGACTTGAAAGAATACTAGACAGTAATAGGAAATCACATGAAGAAACGAAGAGAACTGGTAAGGGTAACTGCATGGAGAAATATAAAAGAAGTAGAAATGTATTTTTATTTATAACTCTTTTCTTCTCCTATCTGGTTTAAAAGACAATGACATAAAGGAATAATTATAAAGCTGTACTGACAGGCTTATAATGTACAAAATGTAATTGGCATGATAATAACAGCTCAAATGAAGGTAAAGGGAATGGAGCTATATTAGAGCACAGTTTTTGTACCCTAATGAAATTAAGTTGGTGTAAATCAAAACTGGATTATTGTAAGGTAAGACATTAATTGTAATCCCTAGGGCAGCCACTAAGAAAATAATTTAAAATATATAGTAAAAGAAACTACAAGCAGATTAAAATGGTATGCTAGAAACCATAGAAAAGAGGGCATTTATAGAGGAATAGAGGCACAAAAAAGACATTAAAAATATAGAAAACAAATGGCAGGTGTAAACCCTACCTCATCAGTAATTATATTAAATGTAAAATGCTTAAACTTTTCAATCAAAAAGCAGAGATTGGAAGCATAGATATTTTAAATGGCCCAACTATATGCTGTCTACAGAAGACACACTTTAGATTCAGACACAAATTGGTTTAAAGAGAAAGAATAGAAAGGATATACCAACAAATAGTAACAAAAGACAGCTATTCATTTATGTAAACTAAGTATCTTTTAAAAAATAATAGCTATTGTGGCCATACCAATTTCAGACAAAACAGACTTTAAAACAAAAATTGTCACTGGAGAAAAAGAAGTACATTTTCTTATGATAAAATAGTCTATCAGCAAGATATATCAATGATAAATAAATAGGCACCTAACAAAAAGCCCCAAAATATGCAAAGCAAAAACTGACAGAACTAAAAGGAAAAATAGACGATTCAAAAATTATAGTTGGAGACTTCAACACCCCACTTTCAATAAGGAATGTAACAACTGGGTAGAAGATCAGTAAGGAAATAGAATAGGTGCACAATCCTAACAACCAAGTAGAACAAAGAGACATCTACATTACACTCCACCCCATGACAACAGAACACACATTTTTCTCAAGTGCACAGGGAACATTCTCCAGGATATATGATATTGTAGGACATTACACAAGCCTCAAAAAAATTATAAGGGTTGAAATCATACTAAATAGGTTTGCTGACCACAATGGAATGAAATTAGAAATCAATAACAGAAGGGAATTTGAGAAAATGACAAATATATGGAAATTAAACAACACATTACTAAATAACTAGTGGGCTAAAGAAGAAACCACAGACAAATTAAGTAATATTCTGAGATGAATAAAATAAAAAACACAACACACCAAAACTTATAGGGTGTAGCTAAAGCAATTCTTAGGGGTAAATTTATACCTGTAAATGCGTACATAAAAAAGAAGAAAGATCTCAAATCAATAACCTCAGCCTCCACCTTAAGAAACTAGAAAAAGAAGAGCAAACACAAAGCAAGAGAGGAGGGAAATAATAAAGATTAGAGTAGAAATAAGTGAAATACAGAATAGAAAAGCAATAGAGAAAGTCGAAGAAACAGGAGTTGGTTCTTTGACAAGATCAACAAAATAATCAAGAAAAAAGAGAGAAGACTCAAATTACTAAAATCAAGAGTGAAGGAGGGGACATTACTATCAACTTTCTAGAATAAACAGGATTATAAGGGAATACTATGAACAACTGTATGTCAAAAATATTAGATAACCTAGATGAAATAAATTTCCAGAAAGACAAAAATCTATGGAAACTGATTCAAGAAGAATAGAAAATCTGAGGTGACTTGTAACAAGTAGAGAGATTAAATTAGTAATACAAAAACTTTCCACAAACAAAAGCCCAGCATTAGATGTCTTCACTGATGAATTCGATCAACATTTCAAGAAGAATTAATATCAATCCTCAGAAAGTCTTCCAAAACTGAAGAGGAGGAAACACTTTTTTACTCATTCCACTAGGCCCTAATACCAAAGCAAGACCAAGACATCACAAGGAAAAAAAACTACAAACCAATAACCATTATGAATACAGACACAAAAATCCTCAAAAAACTACTAGCAAATCACGTTCAGCAACATGCAAAAAGGATTATAAAGCATGACCAAGTGGGATATAGCCCAGGAGTGTGAGGTTGGTTCAACATATGACAATCAATGCAATACACCATAATAACAGAATAAAGGACAAAAACCACATGGTCATCTGAACAGATGCAAAAAAAAGCATTTGACAAAATAAACACCTTTTCATAATAATAACACACACCAAACTAGGAATAGAAGAGAACTTCCTCGACCTGATAAAAGGCATCTATGAAAAACCCACAGCTAACATTATACTTAATGTTGAAAGACTGAAAGTTTTCCCCCTAAGATCAAGAACAAGACATGGATGTCCACTCTCACTACTTCTATTCAACACATACTGCAGGTTCCAACCAGGGCAAAAAAAGTCAAGAAAAAAATTTCAAAAGCATCCAGATTGGATGCTTGCAGATGACATGATCTCGTATATAGAAAATTCTAATACACACACATACAAAACTATTAGAACTAATAAGAGTTCAACAAGGTTGTCAGATGCAAGATCAATATATAAAATCCAATATTTGTATGTACACTAGCAAAGAAAATTCAAAGGAAAAAGAAAATAATTCCATTTACAATAGCATCAAAAAGAATAAAATACTTAGCAATAAATTTACCAAGAGAAGTGCAAAATGTGTGCACTGAAAAACACAAAACGTTACTGAGGGAAATCAAAGAAGACCTAAATAAATGGAAAGACATCCTATGCTCATGGATGAGAAGACTTAGTATCATCACGGTGGCAATACTCCCCAAACTGGTCCACGGATTCAACGCAGTATCTATCAAGATCCCGGCTGGATTCTTCGTAGAAATTGGCAAGCTGATCCTAAAATTCATGTGGAAACTCAAGGGACCCAGCCAAAATAATCTTGAAAAAGAACAAGATATTAAAAGTTACTACAAAAGCACAATAATCAAGAGAATACATTCCTGACATTAAGGACTGACATACAGATGAGCTGACTAGAATTGAGAGTCCAGATGTAAACCCTTACGTGGGTGGTCAGTTTATCGTGGTCAAGTCATGTCAATGTGGAAAGAGCAGTTCTTTCAACAGAGGGTGCTGGGACAACTGCACGGCACGTGCAAAAGAATGAAGTTGGATCCTCACCCCACATTACATACAAACGTTAACGCAAAAGAGATCAAACGTAAGGCAAGAGCTGCAAGTATAAACCTCTTATAAGAAAAAAATTTTCCAAAAGGTTTTGCAGGGGCCTTCTGGCTATGGGAAACCCATTTGAAGGGGGGTGGGGGTGGAAATGACCTAAAGCAATACTCTTTGCAGCAAAAACTGAAATAAGTATATAAAAATGATCAATACCAAAGGCTCCTGGTTTTTTAATATTTCTTAGTAAAACCTAGTGTTTGAAAGCCAAATAAACATTTTGGAGGTTAGAAGACACTAAAATAAAAATCACGTTTCCACCTCTCTTCTGCATCCCACAATCCTTTTTTTTTAATTATTAGAGAAGCTATAGGTTCCACAATCCTTTTACTCAGCCCCAATATGTGCCTCTTCTGTGGTCTCACGTGGGGCACAGAACACAGAGGTTGGAATCTGCATGGAGGTGGTGCCGAGTCTCATGGAATCACATAAAAGCAGCAATTTCTTTTTGTCTTTCCCTGTTCAGGAGTAAGGGAGGAGCTCGGGCAAGGCTGATAAGGCAGGATGATAACAGAAATAGGCGTCAAGGATGAAAAGCAGTTCCCGGGCAGAGGAGGCAGGGAGGGGCCCCCCAAATAGAAAGCGTGCCGCGGGGAAAAGCTCAAGTATTTGGCAACTGCCTAGAAGCCAGAAAAGACGGGGGGTGGGTGAGGGGAGCCAGCCTGGAAGGGACAGTTGGGGTCACACCAGGAGGGGCCCCAACGACCAGTGGAAGGGTGTAGACTTCACCCAGGAAACGCAGAAGTGCTTTAAGGGGGCAGGTGGCACGGCGGGATCAGCGAACAGAAAAGCTTCTATTTGAACACTAATATGACAAACGTTCGTTTGGAAAGTGACTATTTTGAGAGGTTGAGACGTTACCAAAGAAAGCCCAGCTTTGTCAGCTAAATGCTCCCATTTTGGTGTCGTGGCTGTCAAACCAGCCCAGAATTAGCTCCAAACGGCCTTCCACGAGCTCTCAGAGCTTCACTTGCATCATGCGCACTCGAAAAGGTGTGAAATTCTTCTTCTCTTAAGAGAAATCCAAGAAACAAACCTATTACACACACACACACAAAAAAAATCTGCCATTCTTTAAAACGCATCTCAAAGAACTAAATCCTAACTTTTAAATGCCTGGTAAATAAGGAAGGCATCCTTGGATGGCATTAATCATAGAAATTTAAGCTGCCGTCAATGGAGCGTCTAGTCCAGGCCAGGCACTTAAATACATTCACAAAACAACCACAGCCACGCCAACAGCTGCGTTTGCCACGTGGTGATCCCATGCCAGGTCCTGTGCGGAACCCAAACCACCCACCGCTTCATCGAACTCTCCCAATATCAGCCACCTTTTGCAGATGAGGAAACTGAGGCTCAGAAGGGAACAAAACGCCCGGTGGCTGGGAAGAGGGGAGCTAGGACCCAAACGCGCGGGCCCCACTGCAGTGCCTTTTCCGGTCTTCACAACAACCTCCAAGAAGGTGTAGCACTCCCACTTGACAGCACAAGTGGCCACGTTCCTTCCACTGGCCCCTCTCTCATTTCAGGAATTAAACCCAGCCCGGACCACAGACCTGGCTGCAGTCCTGTGGACACACCACAGCTCCCTCAGAAGCCCAGCCCAATCCTGCGAGTAGAGATTCCCCGGGACCCCAGGGAGGGGCCAAGGCCCGCTGCAGGGACCACCGAGTGGGTGGGAAGTCGGCCGTTTCCTGGAGCTGTTTCCAGATGTGTCCCAGTGCAGACACCTCACTTTCAACAAGGCCTTCTCGGGAAGCCCAAGGTTCAAACCCGAGCAGAACATGGCTGGTCCCATCGAGGCCAGGTGGAAGCCAGAAAAGCTCCTCATACACCACTAAGACCCCGCAGAGTCCAGGCTGTGAACCACAGCCACTGGGATGAGCCCTGCAGGGGTCATGCCTTCCTGACCAGACCCCACCTGCACTGCAGCCCGCTCAGCTGCACCCCTACTCTTCCCTCGCGCCCTCGCTGCAATCCAAGCTGCACGCACTTTCTGCTTCTCAAATGCACCACACGAGGGAGGGACGGAACCAGCAAAGAGTTTGCCCTGTGCCCGCCCTGAGCTCCCACTTGACCTGCACAATCTTGCTCAGTCCTCACAACAGCCCTGTTACATCCTCATCTTGCAGGTGAGAAAACTGAGGTCCAGGAAGGCTAAGACACCTGCCCGCGGTCATACATCATGGACACTGGTTTGTTTGTTTGCGTTTCAGTGTCTTTAAGAAATAGCAAAAGCTGGTCACAGCTCTGTACAGTTTTGCAACGTTTGAGTGAAGGGAATGTAGCAATGCCATCGATATGCATGTCTGAATGCCACTGTCTTGCCAAAGGGAGAACACTAAAACTCCTGTCAGCTTATCTGTTTTAACAGTGGTCCATGACAACGCTTTTTCCCATTTCCACTAGGCCATAAGCACAGTCCCAAAAGTTACTTGAAAGAGTTTCGATATTTTATAAATACTTAGTATTTGTCCTTTCATTTGGTCATCATCCCTTCCTGAAAAAGCAGGGCTGTTTCTAGGAAGCATGTTTGAGTCCCATTCACTGCTGTTTGTATCAAACGGGCCCCAGCTCCCTCTCTGGGAGTCAGATGATGGAAAACTGGGGTGCTGGGTGCCAGGACGGGGCCACAGGCTGGTGAGGTCCAGGGCCATGGCGCTGCAAATCCGTGAGGGACCTCCGATGCCCACGCACACACCACAGGCTGTGGGTAACGGGACAAGCACCTTCCTTCATTTAACCGCTATGGAGCGGTTACTAGAGGCCGGCGCTGTCCGTGGTGCTGGACGTGCAGCGCACAAGTTAAAAATAAACCCAGGTGAGAGGGACGCGGGTATCGGGGTGGGGGAGCTAATCCATCCAGGGCCGTCGGGGAGACCTCCAGGAAACCACATCCCCACACTGGGTCTTGGTTTCCTCGTCTCTAAAGTGCAGATAACACCCCCCAGGACACAGGCTGTTTCTTGTGAGGGAGAAGTGAGAGAACAATGTGAAAGTGCCTGTAAACTGTAAAGTGCTGTCCAGAGGAAGTCATTATTGTTCAGTTCCCCATGCAACTTAGATATGAGGCTTTGTAGTCAAACGTGGTTTTTTGCACATGAAATGCAGGACTTTGAAAGTTTTTGGATTATACCAGCCACTTAAACCTGATTTTCTTTAATTGACCCTGAAGACATAAAGATTATTCCTGGCCAGAAATATCCAAACAGTTTTGGAAAGGAATTTGCTAATAGAAAGGGCCAGGATTTTCTGGATACACAACGGAAGATCTCACATTAAAAAAAAAAAAAAAAAAAAAAAGCAACCTTAGGTATGTTAAACTATGCATATATTTTAAGAACACAGACCATGGGTTAGAAACTTGACTCCACTTTTATTTGCTGTGTGGTCTTGGGCAAGCTCTTCACCTCTCTGAGTCTCGGTTTCTTTGTCAGTAAAATGGAGACAGTAATAGTGGCATGTCTGGTTGTGCTGTCCAATACAATAGGCCTTAACCCCTGTAGCTATTTTAATTCAAATTATTTGCAATTCAATAAAATACAAAATTCAGTTTTGCAGCCACAAGAGCCACATTTCAAGTGCTCAGCAGCCACGTGTGGCTTGTGGCTGCCATACTGGACAGCGCAGGTGCAGAGCCGTTCCAGCATCTCAGAAAGTTCTTTGGGAGAGCACTGATCTAGCGCTTTACTACTCAAAGTGTGGTCCCCAAAAGAGTCTGCAAAAGAACAAAAGGGGTACTGGAGCTTGTTAGAAATGCAGACCCTCAGGCCCTCTCCACACCTGCTGTACTAGTTTCCGGGGCTGCCGCAACAAATGCCACAAACAGTCGCTTAAAAGAGCAGATGTTTACTCTCTCACAGCTCTGGAGGCCAGAAGTCCAAAATCCCTCTGATGGCTCTGGGGAAGAAGCCTTCCCTGCCTCTTCCTGGTTTCTGGAAGTTCCGGCAAGCCCGGCATTCCCGGGCTGGTGGCCGTTCCCCTCCAGTCTCTGCCTCCGTCTGTACGTGGCCCTGTTCTCCGGCTCTCCGTGGCCTCTGCTCTTCTTAGAGGGTCACAGTCATGGGCTTAGGCCAACCCCAATGCAGTATGATCGTATCTCGATCCTTGGCTAGTTACACCTGCAAAGACCCTATTTCCAAATAGGGACTTGTTCTGAGGGTCCAGGTGGACATGAATTCGGGGGAGACCCTATTCATCCCAGTACATCTGCTGAACTGGAATCTGCATTTTAACTAGATTCCCTCATTCCCCAAGTGATTCTCAAGACCTTGAAGCCTGAGAAGTGCTGGTCAGGCAGCTCGAATGAGGCCGGGCGGGCGGCACGGGGAAAGCGGCAGCTCTGTAACGGTGACGAGGCACCTGCTAGCTTCCGCTCCCATCTCCGCACTCACGTTCTCTCAAACCAAACCAGCCACAGAGCTTCTGACAAGGTTTATCTGAGTCCAGGTGCAGGACGCAGGCGGGGGATGGGGTGTAGGCAAGGTAACGATGGAATTTTCCAGAGACCTCAGAAACGTATGTGCACACTGGGGACCGACTATTTTAATTCTATGCCAACAAGGCCTTTTCTGGCTTGTTGACTATTCCTGTTCTGGAATAAAATCCAGCATGAAAATGACATTTAAAAAAACCGACAGGCTTATTTCATAACCAAATACAATCTCTCCATGTTTGTAGAGAAAAAAAAACACACCAGCAAGAAAAATCTTCCTTCTTCCAACTCCTGAATGACCAAACGGAATTTCTCTACCAACCAACAACTTCCCCAGTGGCTCTGGCCACAGACTCAAGTGGGAGCTGAGTGTCGGTGCCCTGGGAAAGCCTCGGAGCACATGCCGTTTGTAACATGTCATCTCTCCTAGGTACAACCACCAGGCGGGGAGGAAGGTCTTGCCATCCTCCACTGTGCAGGTGAGGAACCAGCGACCAGAGCATGTAAGTCACCTGTCCTCGCTCTCACAGCGGGGAGGCAGGTGAGCCAGAAGCTGAGTCTAGACTTGACCCTGACGTGGCCACAGGCTTCCATTTCACCATCGTCAGGGTCCCCTATCACCCCCTGGTGTTTCTTGCTTGTCCTCTCTTGAGTGGGAGTCTCGGTGTTTTTGCACCCTGCTATCTCCCCAGCAGCAGCTGGCACAGGGTCTAGAACGGGGTAGTTACCTGTAACAGTTTACTGAATGAATTAATGATTGCAGACCACGGGCAAGGAGGATCTCCTGCCTCAGGCCCTTGATTAGCCTTCCCCTTCGAGCTGGAAGGCCTGCCCCCCCATTTGTCCAAACATGGTCCCAATGCCAAGGCCCACCCCAAGTGCCACCAAGTGCCACAGAAAAGATGGTGCCCAGAGGGTAGATATGCCCCAGGGTCCTTCAGGGGAGATGGAGATGTTGATTAATTTTAGACTGCAGTAAGTCAGATATGCACATACACGTGTGAGTAACCACTTAACAAATCAAAAAAGAATGCAGAATTTCCAAACCAGTAGAGGGGAAAAAAAGAAACTTCAATCAATCCAGAAGAAGGCTGGGGGAGGGGGGGGAGAGAAAGCGCAAAATGAATGACAGAAATGGATGTGTGTTATATAATGGGAAACACTAAACAAATATCTGTTCTTACTCAAATCCAAAAATCTCTACCAAGGTCCTGCTACACAAAACACAGAAATGACAAGACATGGGTCTAGTCCTCAAGAAACTTGTGGGTTCCCAGGGCCCGGGCTCCCCTAAGCTTCAGCGCGCAGCCACCTGCGTGACCTAGACCTAAGTTAAAGGTTAACGACCATCCCCAGAGGGGAAAGGATCATGGTGGAAAACCATGATCTCCTCAGAGCGGTGAAACTTCATTCCTGAGGTAACGTCATCAGACCCCGCCCGTGCCATCACAGGCCCCTAGCAGGAACTCTGTTCTCGTACCCTGTGGAATGTCTTTGTTCTGAAACCCTCATATCATCCCTCATTTTCCGGCCTCTTTGTGGAGCCCTACCTTCATTCTCCAGACCACTGCCACCAGAGACCCTCTCCTGTCCATAAGTCCAAGTAAAGCTAATGTCTGACTCAGTGCCAGATGCGTTCTTTGGTCTCGCGGCAGCCCCAACCCGTGCCGTTCAGGAGCTGGGCTGGAACAATTGGCGAGCCAGCCAGGAGACGAAGGACCGCCGGCAGTAGCAGGCACGAGCTCAGGGAAAGGAGAATCCATGGGGGAAATTCCAGGTTGGCCTATAACGTCCATGTGGGGAGGGCTGGCTGCCCTCCTGTACGAGTGGGGATCGCCAAGAGAATATGGGGATGCCCTGAACTCCGGCAGGTATACTGGCCATGCTACAGCAGGCAGCAGAGCAGTGCACTTAGATAAGAAATGGGAGACCGCCGGAGAGCAGCAGCTCTAACGGGCCCCTATGAGGAGGCTTGCGGTGGCTACTGAGGCATAACAAGCAGCAAAAACCTCTATGCGCCACTTAGAAGAAAAGTTAAAGCTAGAAAGGGATATGCACCCGACACAGGCAGAGATGAAAGACTCCTTAGCCTATCACCTGCACCGAGTTGATGACCAGTTGAAACCCTGGCTTGTAGATACGCTCGAGCTAGGCGCTGCAAGCTGCCTCGAGTCCAGGTCTGGAGGACATTAGCCACCCCTGGGTGGGTCCCTAAGGCATGGAATCCCATGAACTCCTCCTCAGATGGGAAGAAAGAAGAGGAAGGACGCACCCTCTAATGCAACAGAAGTGGAAGGCGTTACAGGAACAACCCCCTGGGGTCCAACATTTCCCAGAGCAGAAGTTACACGTGACCACGAGGGACTACACCGCTGCTGAGTTGGGCAATTTGGGGCAAAGGTACAGGCCGAGATCTAGTGGGTCCTGCCTCACTGGCTTCTAAGGTCACAGGACAGTGGAGAGGGAGCAGCTGTACTCTCTGGAGTGGAAATGAGTGAACTGGCATCCGTTACCACTCGCCCTGCTCTGTGTCAGCTTTGCACACCGCCTCCAGCGAAACAGAAACAGCATCGCTATTGGTACGGCTGGCTGGGGGATGCAAGGCTGCCTGGCCTAATAAAGGGGCTACACCCCATGGCACCCGTCACTGGCAATCCATGGAAAAGGTACAGGATGTTTTACAGGGACTGAGGCTGAAACATGCCATTTATGCCGCCGATTTCGTGGGGTCTGACACCAAAGCTTTTACTGCAGGAATGAAAGACACTGTGCTGCACACTGCTCGCAGCCACTATGAGGGACCTCTGGGGTCAGTCCTGAGCCCCTAGTGGGGCAACCTGAGTCGCGAGCTGCGCAGGCCACAGCAGACTTAGGGGAATCAGAAAGGCTGCAGAGAAAGGGAGCTGGGGTCCGGGTGGCAGGGAAAGCGCCCCAAGTACATGATGGTCCTAGTCGTGTGTCGGGCAAGCAAATGTGGGTAGATCTTACTGCTGTGGGCAGCCAGCTAGAAACCACAGATGGGCAGCCCAGGGCGGCTTTAGTGAGACTTAGGGGCAAGCTCCCTAAGGACAAGAGATTTACAAAACTGTCCCCTCAGAAAGCTGATGGCAAAGGGAAAATAAGAAAAAAGCCACCCCAGTTCCAGGAACCTTCCACTGCCCCTAGGGAAGGCTGGCAGGCACCCTTCCCCCTACCATAGGGGAGGGGTCAAGATCCCCGCGGCGTGAGGACAATGACTGGAGACCCCAGGGATCTAGGCCACACGTAGGGTTAACTATTTATTGGTCGCCTACTAATCAGCAGAGAATATTGGCCTTGGCAGACACGGGAGCTGAATGTACTGTAGTTCATGACAATGTAGTGTGATTCCGTGGGCCAGTGCAGGCTATAGATGGCTATGGGGGGAAAAAAACTATGCCAAGCAACAAAATTTAGTTTCACAAATTGGACTATTAGCTCCCCAAAGATATACAGTGTAGATTTCGCCTACACCCGAATACATTTTAGGAATTGACATTCTCCAGAACACCACCTTACAAACTACCATCGGAGAATTCTGCCTCCAATGCAGAGTAATAAAGGCAAAGCTGAGGGGACAAGCTAAATGGTCCCCAGTGAAGGTGTTTTTGCGCCAAAGCAAAAACTCCTGGGGGTGGGGGGGACCAGGAAATTACTGCTACAATTAAGGAATTAGAAAGGGTAGAGATAATAATAACTACCCATAGTCCCTTCAAGGGTCCTGAATGGCCAGTAAGAAAGCCTGATGGCACAGGGCACATGAGAGTAGATTACCGTGAATTAAACAAAGTAACGCCACTGCCGTATGCAGCGGTCCCGAACATTGCTGGTTTATTGCAAGAAATGAGTACGCAGTTATGTCACCATCACTTTGTTTTAGATCTTGCTAATGCTCTCTTTGGTGTCTCCTTAGACAGTCAAGCCAGCCTGCATTCGCCGTCACGTGGGGCAGCCAGCAGTGGACTTCCGTGGTGCTCCCCAAGGCTGTGTGAGTAGCCTGGCCATCCTACATGGCCTCGTGGCAAAGGATCTGGCCACGTGGGAGAAACCTGTGGCTGGAACCCTATTCCCTTATATTGATGATATTGTGTTAGCCAGTAATTCTTTCAGAATTAAAAGAAGCATCAGAGACAATAGTATCTCATCTTGAAAACCGGGGATGGGAAATCAATTGGGACAAGCTGCAAGACCCTGGCTGCTCTGTCAAATTCTTGGGGGTTGTTCGATGGGGTAACACAAAAGCTATACCCTCTGCTATAATCGATAAAGGGCAATGTTTCCCCACACCACAAACGCCAGAGCAATTGATGGCCTTTCTGGGCTTGTTGGGGTACTGGAGACCGCCATCCCTCATTTAGCTCAGAAATTAAAACCATTGTATGTGTTAATGAGGAGAGGTCGTGCATGGGAATGGGGGGACCCCCAGGAGGCTGCTTCTGAGGAAGAAAAGAGGACAAGAGCCCAGGCTCAAGCACTGGGGGGTGGACCCTGACTTGCCCTGTGAATGGGAAGTGGCCAGCACCGATACTGGCTTTGGGTGGGGCTTGTGGCGAAGGCAACATTTTAAGCAAGTACCCCTTGGGTTTGGGCGACAATTATGGAAAGGGGCTGAATTACCTTATAGGCCCTTGGAGAAGCAGCTCTGCGCAGCATACAGCGCCGGTTGCAAGTACTATAGAAGGTTTAACCCCGAGTGCCCGGTCACTCTGAAACCTGCCATCCCTATCCAGGGGAGGACTGCAGATACTGGGAGCAAGCCTCGCTCTGGCAGTGCACAATCAAGCACCGTAACGAACTGGAAAGCTGACCTGCTGCAGCAGAGTGATTTCAACACCTGCCCATTCCGAATCGAAATGAATGAGGTCCTAGGCCCAGTATCTTACACGGAAGATTCTTCAGCCCAAATTGAAAGCCCTAAGGTGGCCGCTGAAGTGTCCGCTAAAGCAGGCACAGGAACAGCTCCAGAGACTCATGGTGCGTGGACTGCTCGGCTAGTGGACAGCCCCCCACGTGGCCGGCTGTGGCTGTGCAGCCCAGCACTGACGCCGTCTGGTGGGAGCGGGCACCCTGCAAAGCGCTCAGTGGGCTCAGTTACGAGCCGCGTGCACGGTTACAGCCCAGGAGCCCGGGGACGCGCTGGCGATCTGTGCTGATAGCTGGGCCGTCTACACAGGCCTGACCACCTGGACGGCAACTTGGAAACAAGAACAATGGACTGCCGTGGGCCACCCTCTGTGGGGGAGAGATCTACAGAAGGACATCTGGGTCACCTGGCAGCGAAGACAGGGAACCATCTGTCACGTCCCCGCCCACGCCTCTGGCACGCCCCTCGGGAAGACGCCCTCGGGAAGGTCGGCAGCCATACCACTGCGACCGGGGAAGCAGTGGGGTGGCGCCGCAGGAAAAGCGGACGTCGGACGCCCAGACCCTGTGGCACTTGGCCCAGCAGTTCCAGCTGCCTGTCACTCGCCAGCAGCTCGTGGACCTCACCCATGAGTGTCCAGTGTGCTCACTCCGGTGACCACGACAATTACCTCACCGGATGGGGCATATTGGCCGAGCACAGACCCCGGGAACATGATGGCAAGTGGGTTACATCGGTCCCCCTCCCGCCTTGGAAGGTACACTTTCACTGCCGCAGACGCCGCCACGGGACTCCTATCAGCCTCCCAGTAGGAAAAGCCAGACAGTGGCCACTGCTTAGAAAAAGAGCCCTATATGGGGTGCCAGCCTAAACCGACAGCGACGAGGAGCTCCAGTTACCATCACCTCACACAGTCTTGGACAACGGACCAAGATATTGCTTGGACTTACCATTTACCCTATAACCCCACCGGCGCAGGCCTCATAGAGGGGATGAGTGGCCTTTTAAAGGGATAAATAAAAGGCGATAGGGGATCTTTACAACAAGGGACTAAGAGGCTGTGTGCAGCTTTGACCTGTTTAAATTCAGCGCAACGGGATGCAGCTCCTGCTCCAGTGGAAAAACTCACAGCAGGACCGATGCAGGCTGGAGAATGCAAGTTAAAGAGCCAGCGCCCTACAGCCCAAAAGGGGAAGTAATAATGCCTCAAACTATACAAACTGAGAAAATGAGGTCCTTTGGCCATCGTACTGGCCTATGCAGCCTCTGGTTGGGAATCTTAAGCCCATGGGAAACAGGAGTCACCCAAAACACTGGTGTCAGACCACAATTTATACCAAAAATGCCAGTAAAAAATCTTTATTAAAAATCCAGAGTCTCATTCCTGCTGGGGCACTATGTGTATCTACGCGGACTTTCCTTACACCTAAACTAGTTTTCGATGTCACCGTAGAAAACGCAGAGAATTCAGAAGGGGAAAGTGCCTGGAATTGGAAGCCTCCTCGGAGTCCCCTGCCTGGCACTCTATCTCCTAATGGAAATGTTGCCTGCATCCTGTTAGACCAGCATATTCTGTCCCTTACTGTTCCCCATAAACATCTTTCTTTTCGCCCATAGCGCCCTAGCCAATACTGTCTACAGCGGGCTTCGGCAGTAACCCATGCCCACAACTGAGCCCACCGTTGGGTTTGCACAGACTTACCGTCCTCGGGTGCTACTGGCCTTCCTAGGACCAGACCTCCTGCAAACCGGACGGCGTGGAAAACGTGCTGGCATGGCAGAATACAACCCATCGACAAGTTTGGAACAAGACCTTCTCATTTAAGACTGAAATCCAGCGGGCATCTGGGAATGAGACTCGTAATTATGTTTTTTCCCTTGTAAGGGGGCAGGTGAACACGCCCAGGCCTTCATTAGGATTTGCTGTGCATCCCGGTTCAGGGTGGTTAGTGGCTGAGGCTGTCGCCCTAGGTCGCCTCGCCCCGTCTGCACGTAACGACAAGAGGAAATCTGTGTTGTGGGGTGGTCACCCCTTGAGTTGTGTAATTTTACTGTCAAACTAGAAAATAATAGTCTTCTTCAACAGCAGACCTCTCACCACTCAATTGCTGGGCCATCCCCTAAAGGATGGCTATGGACTTGCGGGCAAAACGGGTGGCTGTAGCTGCCCTCTAACTGGACCAGACGATGCACGTGGGGACCGCCGTATGTCCCTGCCACCCTATATGACCCGTCACCCGAGACTCCTAAAAATTGGGAAACGATGGAGGCTAGATATAAAGTGCGCCCCCTGGTGGTTCTACCCACTGGCCATTTGGGCACCAGGTGATGCTGTGACTGTGATGACTGCTTTAGCCAATCACACTGCTCAGGCCGAAATGACTCCAAAGCAGCGATTTCCTCACTAAACGAAGAAGTCGCCCAACTAGGAAAGGCAGTTTTACAAACTGGGCTGCCTGTGGATATTCTTACAGCGGCACAAGGGGGGACCTGCACCCTCACTGCTGTCCAGCGTTGTTGTATATTCCTGATCACTCCCGTGGTACTTCGCAAGCTCGGAATCGAGTGCAGGAGCACAGCACATTGATCAATGAGCTACTGACCCCCTGTCTGCTTGGTTGGCTTCCCTTGCTTGGCCCTGGCAATATGTTTTTATAGGTCTGCTAGTTCTGGCTGGAGGACTCCTGTGCCCCTGTCCTTTAGACCGCTGCTGTGGAATGTGGATGCAATGCATGTCCTGCGGCGAATGTAGGCTATTGCGTGGGGGTGGATTGTGGGTTCCCAGGGCCTGGGCTCCCCCAAGCCCTCAGCACGCAGCTGCCTGTGTGACCTAGGCCTAAGTTAAAGGTTAACAACCACCCCCGGAGGGGAAAGGATCACAGGTGGTAACGTAAACCATGATCTCCTCAGAGCTGTAAAACTTCATTCCTGTGGTGACACCACCAGACCCCACCCGTGCTCTGTTCTCTTACCCTGTGGATTGTATCTGAAACCCTTATATCATCCCTCATTTTCCTGCCTCTTTGCAGAGTGCCATCTTCATTCTCTGGACTGCCGCCACCAGAGACTCTCTCCTGTCCGTAAGTCCAAATAAAGCTTATGTCTGACTCAGTGTCAGGTGTGTTCTTTTGTCTCGCAGTGGCCCCAACCCGTGCCCTTCAGGTGTTGGGTTGGACCAGAACTCACAGCCAAGTAATGAGGAGGTAAAACACAGCTGGCCTGTTTCTACCTCCCAACAATCAGAGCCATTGGCCAAATACAGCTCCCCTTTTCACTTTGGCCCCCAGGAAGCTCAGACCCCAATTCCCAGCTCAAAGAATCCATGTGTGGATATCAATAATCTAGGCCCACCCTCTGAGCCTCTCTGATTCATTTTTCTAACCCTGGCTCTTCATTTATCGTTGATATTTCACCATTCTATTTTTCTTGTTGTTTTTATAAACCACCTCAACCATCTTTGACACAAGATGAAATATAAATCAACAAACCAATAGCAAAATAGACAAAAGAACACCAAGGAAGAACCTATAGCCACAGTCCAGACCTTTCAGAGACATGCATCTCTATCTCATTTTTTAAAAAAAATTTTTTTAATTAAGGCAGAGATTTTTAGGATGATGGTCTTTTAAAAAATAAGAAGAAAAAAAAAATCGCACTGCAAAGCAGCAGTTTGAAACCCCCACCCAGCCCAGAGGGTGTCATTTCACAGGCATCCTGTTGTAAAGAGCTGGTCAGCACTTAGCACCCTCCCAGCCTCTCAGCCTCTCAGGGTCTACACATTGACATGGAAATGCTGCAGTGGTGACTGGCCAAAACCGCTGCTCTACAACTTAGAATTCTAGATTGTTCAACTTTACTAGAAGTTAATTTTCTCCCCTTAGCCCCTTAGAGTTGGGCTTTGCAAAGAAACTTATTTGGATCAAAAATATAGAAAATTAATTTCTAAAAACGAATACCAAATCTCTGCTGTGCATTCATTGACCTGCTTTCTCTAGTGGACGACATTTATCAGTCATTTGGCCACTGTGCTGACATGTGACCCACACCACTCCACACCACCTAGCTCCCCAGAGTGCCAGAAACGACATGAAGCCCGGGAACTAAGAAGAAGAAAGAGGAGGAGGAGGAGGAGGAGGAGGAGGAGGAGGAGGAGGAGGAGGAGGAGAGGGAGGAGGAGGAAAAGAAAGAGGAGGAGGAGGAGAAGGAGGAGGAGGAGGAAGAAAAAGAGGAGGAGGAAGAGGAGGAGGAGAAGGAAGAGGAGGAGGAGGAGAGGCGGAAGAGGAAGAGGAGGAAGAGGAGAGGAGGAGGAGGAAGAGGAGGAGGAGGAGGAGAAGGAAGAGGAAGAGGAGGAGGAGAAGGAGGAGGAGGAGGAAGAGAAGGAAGAGGAGGAGGAGAAGGAAGAGGAGGAGGGAGAGGAGAAGAAGGAGAAGGAGAAGAAAGAGAAGGAAAACCCTTTTTTAAAAAATGTAATCTTGAGTCTTTACACGAATATGTTCCTGAAAATGAATCAGATCTTGTTGTCTAACTAATGAGCAAATGAACCAAAATCCATTTTAAGATCACGTCATACATTCAATGATGATATTGCTAAGTGTTAAAAAAAAAAAAAAAAAAAAAAAAAATGATGGTTAGATTTTTTGACTGAAGTGACCACATCACAAGTTTTCTCTCCTTTTCCCACTCACTCAAACATTTACTGGCTGCCCACCTCGTGCCTGGCAGCTGGGCTCTGTGGATGCCAGCTCAATAGCTCACCACCAGCCCCCAGACCTTCCACAAGCAAATCCTGCTGGTTTCACCTGCAAACTACGCCCTGTGCCTCCCTATGGCTCTTCAGCCCCTCGGCTGATGCCCCCTGCCTAAGTCTCCAGAGGCCTCTTGGACACACATAAAGTCCACGTCCTCACCTGGCCCGAGCAAACCTGGCATCCCTCCCAGCCTCCGCCCCGGGATCGCTGGGTGGGCTCCAGCCCCTCGTGCCCAGGGGGATCCTGTTCCAAGCTTCCTCTCATCCTTCGGATCTCAGCTCAGGACCTCCACCAAGGGGTCAACCCGGCTCCCCTATGCCAAGAAACGTCCCACCCCAGTCACTCGTCTCGCCCCGCTTACCGGCCTGGCTCGTTGTCCTAATTACCCCAAATGACCCTGTCCAATCTTTTCGTGCGCCGCTGACCGTTCGTCCGCAGGCCCAGGCAGGCAGGGCCACGTCCATCTTGGTCCTCACTGAATCGCCAGCACCCTAGCCCCTTCCTCAAAACCTTTGCTGAGCTCAGACCCCTCCATCGTCCTCCAGGAGGCACAGGCTGGGGAGAGGCGGACGCTCGGCAAGTCCGCGTGGAGCTGTGCCGGCCCAGGAGCGTGGCCCAGCGGGGCCTGCTGGGAGGAGCCTCAGCTCCCTGGACGAGGGTTCAGTTCACACATGGCGCAAACGTCACACCTTATTGCAGTGGCTACTCAGGGGAAGAAGCCAGGCCACCGGCTGGCCACGGGGCACAGCCAGAAGTGGGCCCTGCCTCCACGAGCGCCATCCCCTGCAAGTGCAACCACGGTCAGTGCAAGGCCTGTTGCCCCGACCGGCCACTGGGCCACTCCAGGAAATGCCCCCCCCCCGCCCGCGCCCCTGCATGAGGGCAGGAGAGTGGAGTGACGGGGAGGCCTGGCAAAGCCGATGGCATCTGCCTGTTGACGTGGCCTGGTCCAGGGGCACATAACAAAGGAAAGGCCCTGTGGTCACCTGGGGGTTCCCTCCAGGGCCTGCTACGTGGAGCTTGGGATGCTGACCGTGCAGCCGCCACAAGTAGCAGCCACGCGGCGTGATCTTACAGAGGGTAAAATGAGGAAAGTACGAAGGGGCGAGGCCTGGGGCGACGTGGCGTCAGTCACGCACACAGATGCAGTCCACCCGGCAGCTGAGCACAGAAGGCCACCTCCTCTTAGATGGGCAGCTGGAAGGGGAGCGGAGCACGAGGATGGAGCAAAAAGTATAACGGAATTAGGTGGCGCTCGGGCTTTTATAGGGCAGTGAAATTCTCCGATATGATACTATGACGGCAGATGCGTGACATTATGCGTTTGTCAAAACCCAAAGAAGTGCACCCAACAAAAAGTGGACCCTAATTTAAACCACGGACTTTCCTTAATAATAACAGGCCGGTATTGATCCATCAATTGTAACAAATGAGCCACACTAAGGCAGGACGTCGGTAACAGGCGGAACGGTGTGTAGGGAGGGGGTGTATGGAAACTCTGCTTTCTGCTCGATTTTTCTCTAAACCTAAAACTGCTCTGAAAAAATAACAGTCTATTAAAATTTCTTTAAAAATAAAGGAATAAGACAAAAACGGACTCGCACAAGCTGCTGGGGACAGTCCGCCAAGAAGCTTCTGCAGCTGAGGTTGCCCTCCCCCCAAGAGAAGAGAGGACGCTAGGGGAAGCCAGAAGGGAGCAGCCCTGGAAGCCCCCGCCTTGGGGGGGTGGGAAGGGGACATGGCTGGAGGGAACAGTCAACCTCCAGCTGCATGTGGGGAAAAAAAGTCTTTTTTGCAAATAATTCCTGCACCTATGAACAGCGCCACACTCCGGCAAGGGGAGGGCAAGGCCCCCACCCTGCTCATCTCTGAACGTCCCCCCTCTCCCCACCTCCCCGCCGCATCACCTCCACCTGGCGCCCTTGACCTGAGTGACGAAGAGGCCAAGCCGCCGCCTGCAGCCCACTTCCGCAGGCAGCCCCCCTGCGGCCCCCGGGCCTTAAGAGGGCGACCAACGAGGCAAGCGCCAAGGACACCGCCTGCAATGGCTGCTCCACCTCCTTTTCTCTCCCGGCCGCGCTCACAGACTTTAATTAAGGGTTTGCTTGCAAAAGACCTAGTTCTCGCTAACTGAACCTGGGACCCCTTTCATGCTGTATAGCACATCATTCTACGCTACTATCACTTCTGCACACGCCCCGGCCTCTCCTCCTCCCCGGCCTGGCTCTGCTAAGGGCAGTGCCACCCTCGGGGCTCTCGCCCGCAGGAGCCGCCAAGCACCCTCGAGGGGCCACGGGGCGCGGGCAGCAGGGGCTGCACGCTCGGGGCCTGCGCGGCTCAGCAGGTGACAGGGAGGAGTGGCCGGGACAGCAGGGAGGACGGACGCTGCGGGGCCAGGACGGAGGCAGCGCGTGGCAGCTGCCAGCAGCCGCAGAGGGAGGGGAGAGGGGCACGGGAGTTCTGCAGGGGAGGGTCTCGGGCGCCCCACTGGAGGGTGGCGCAGCCAGCCAGGATGGGCCGGAGGTTCGGGAACTGCGTTTGGGACAAGGTGAGTCAGACGCGCTGGTGGTCGCGCTGGGGAGCCCCCGGGAGGAGGCATCTCAGAAGAGGCCCCTGGGTCTCAGGGAGCCACCTGGGCTGCAGAGAGGCGGAGGTGCCCACGGGTCAAGCCAGACTCTGGCGGGGGGCCACACACAACGGCCAGGAGGGCTTCCAGGGCCGAGTGCCGGCTGGAGCTGAGGACGAGGCCTGGACCCTGCCCCCCAGGGGCTGACGGCTGCGGGGAGGGCGGTGTGAGGACACAAACAATCCCCGCCACGCGGTGAGCGCCACAGCAAGGCCTGAACGGGGAGATGCGGGTACCCAGGGAGGAGGCCCCCCGGGCACGTCCCAGTGAGTAGGACTCAGGCAGGGGGGAAGAAGGAGTATTTTCACTGAGGGGACAGCACGAGCCAAGGCCCGTTGATTGGTCCATTCGTCTTGGGGGGGTGGGAGTGGGGGGCCAAGGCAAGTTCCCCATAGTCACAGCTGTCACTTACTCAGGGTTTCGCCTGTGCCCAGCCTGTGCTAAGCACTGTTCAGTCCTCCCCACAGCCCTCCAGAGTAGGTCAGGAAGCCTCTCCATTTTCCAGATGAGGCACAGAGAGGTTGAGTAATTTCACTGTGGTCACACAGCAAATAAGAGGCCGAAGCAGGAATTGAAGACAGATCTGCTTGACTTCCAGGCATGGGCTCTTAACCTTCCTGCCATCCCACCTCCCCGCAGAGACTCGTCTCATTGCCCCAACCAGTCAGTGAGCTCTGTGCTGCCTGCTTATTGCTCAGGCACCATTAGACTTGGAGGCGCCAGCAGGTTCTTTGCAATTTTGTGCAACTTTTCCTCTTCCTTTCATTCTTTATAGATGGAAAGCCTGTCCGTAGCAATTTTTAGCTGCTCACTGGGACATTAACAAACCAAGCTGGAGTTTCCATTTCATGAATATATTTGGGATATTAATGGCCAAAGGGAAAGAGGGACCTGTACAGAGGGGCCTTGTCACCCCCAATCCTGTTCCTGGTCCTCAAGGCCTGGGAGAACGAATGGGGCCTGTCCTCCTCCCCAAACCCCCCTTGCTGAAACCCCCTTTGCTCTCAGTGCCCCAGTGGCCCTCTCTTTCTCTCTTTCCCCCTCGGGGCCTTTGCAGCCGTGCTCTTTGCCAGGAATGCTCCCTGCACCCAGACTGCACAAGGCTGCCTCATGCTCACCATTCAGGCCTCCCCCGCCCCGGCTCACCTCCTCCAGGAGGCCCTCCCTGACCACCCAGGAAACAGCCGCTTGCTACCATCACCCACCGCCCCGGGTCACACTCTGCTGGCTCCCTTTCTTGCTGGCACGTGTATTTATCAACCCAATGTCTCCCCAACACCAGAATGTGAGCAGAGACTCCATCATTAGCTCCCAACCCCTCCCAGAACTAGGACATGCCCAGCACACAGTGGGCCCTCGAGGAGGTAGGCAGACTGGATGGGCGACTCTTTCCTTCCTGGCCGTGTGAACCATCGGCTCAGCTGAGCTCATACATCAACATTTCTCAGAAATACCCACGCGCTTTTTCGCACATGCTGGTCTCCCTCTTCCCCCCGCCCCACCCCACCCCTCCCAAGGCTCAGGTCAAATGTCTCCCTCCGTGGAGGCACCTGTGACCCCTGTCCCCACCTTGGGGGGAGGGCCTGATCTGGCAAATGCCAGTGCAAGGAGTAGCAGTAACATTGACACAGCACTCCACAGTTTATAAAGCCTGACCGCTTCCCCCCATCCCAACGAAGCCCCAACCAGGGCCAGGGCAGCGTGGCCACCCCACTAAAAGTGAGGCCACAGAGGCTCAGAGAGGCCGCATGGCTGCTCGGTCGCCCAGGCAGGAAGCAGAATCCAGACCTCCCTGAGTGCAAATCAGAGAAGTTGCCCCAGAAGATCAAGTGAGGCAATACGCAGGAGACACCCGGGGGGCGGCTTTTTAGTCCCCCAGCCTGGGCTTGAGCCCCAGCTCGGCCCTGCTAGCTGTTACCTTGGGCAAGTCACTGCTCTTCTCCGGGCCTCGGTCTCTGCTCTGTAAAGTGGGGTGAACAAGAGCTCTGGCCTCGTTCGGTTCCCAGGATTAAATGACTTAATCCACACGAAGGGCAGAGAGCTGTGCCCGGCACACACTAAGGGCTCGAGAAGCACCAGCTGTACAGAAAGACGCACCCGTCCAGCTGGACCCAATATGTTCACTGCCCACCCCTCGGCCTTGGCCACCAAATGGTGCCGACTCACTGGGGGTCCTGAACCGCTGCCGCACAGAGGTGGGTCTCGCTTGGGGCAGTGGGCGGCTTCCCCAAAAGCCAGCCGCGGGTGGACTCTGGCTCCACTTGCACTCTCACTCCCGTGCAAATTCCAGAGAAGCCTCAGCTTCATCGAGGACGAGGACGGGGCTCCTTTTCCTTCCGTTTGAAGCCTGTCCCCACTTGAGGGACAAGAGCTGACATCTGTAAACACTTGTAGGTGGCAGAGGAGAGAGGCAGAGGTGAAAGAGCCCTTGTAAACGGAAGACCCCTTTGTAAATTCACAGTTTCCATTTGTCACAACCGAGGCAAATAAAAATCAACCCAACTACATGTGCAAATTATGCAAAGCCCCCCAGCCCCCACGGCACGCTAGTCTTACTTCTGCTGAGCAGCGAAGGAGAGAGATGCTTTCCACCTGGCCAGGTCCCCACCTTCGGGGCACGGTCCCACCAGGCTTCACCCCTCTTCCAGGTTCCCCGCCCACCCGCCTCGGAGAGGCTCTGGAGGAGGCGGCCGCACAGGGGGAGGTGAGATGCCCACAGCAGCGCCCAGCCTCCCACCTGCCTCAACCTCCCTGCAGGAGCCCTCGCCCGCCCCAGCCTTCACACGTCTCAGCCAGTCAGGAGCCTTGATTAGAATCCCATCTGGAAAATCAATATTCAAAGCTCCAGGCCTGCCAAGCGGAGGGGAAGGCCTGGCTTGTAAATATTTGTCTCCGCTGGCAGAGCAGGGCCCCTCTCAGGCGGCTGCCCGCCTCGCCGCTGGCCCTCTGCTGTCAGCAACCAGCCAACTGCGCAGCAGGACGCCCCTGGGGAGGCCTCCCGGGCCCACCCACACCCACACCTCCGCGACAGCAGCCGGCAGGGGCCGCCCGGAGGGCCGTGCATCTGTCCCCAGGGTGGCTCAGGCACCCCGCTGGGAGGTTTCTCTGGATTCCAAGGCAAAGCGGCTTTTCCCAGGGGGCACCCCAGGTTTCTCTTTCTATCTTCGTTTGGAAACAAGCAAAAAAGCCAAAGACAAGCCCCTGGGGGCGTGTGTGTAAATCATCACCCACTATTTCTCCCAGCCCACCGCCCATCCAGGGCAACAAGCGCCACAGCCGGCACCCACAGCTGCCCAGCCAGGGGCCACGGGGGCCTGTGGCCTCCCCTCAGGGGGGAAGCCGTCCCGTGGGAGAGAGGCGGGCAGCTGGGCTGGCACACGCAGCCATCCATTCACCCCACATTTACTTCCTAAGCACCCTCCTGCGCCAGGCACTGGGGCTGCACACACGGCGATGGAAGCAAACCTGGGAAAAGGCCTGGGAGGGGGACTGCCTGGCCGAAACGAGCCCGAGCAAATCGAAAGTTTCAGCAGAGACAGGCGCCAGGGTGGGAAAGGCCCAAAGGGGTGGGGAGCACACGCAGGAGGGTATGACCAGGTCTGGAGCTTCCGGAAAGATCCAGCCAAGGAGTGGGGGGGACTGGGCCAAGCAAGGGCAGCTAGGTGGAAGTGTAGCCCAAGACCGGGGGTCACCGGGGGTCCTGCCCGGCCCACCGGACCTGTCCGGGACCCCAGCGGCAGGGGGGACCTACCGAGCCACTCGTTGAACTTCTTCACCTCGCTCGGGAGCCCCAGCTCGGTGAAGTCGCCGGCGTGGATCAACACGTCCCCGTAAGGCATCTGGATGGGGTCGGTCCTCGAGTGGGTGTCAGAGACGCAGACGAAGCGGGTGTAGCCAGGCGGCTTGGGCGCGTCATGGGGCACTGGGTCCACCCTGCAGGGAGAGGAGATGCTGGGGTGACCGGCCAGCCAGCACGCTCAGAACAATTCCACCCCCAATGGGGACCGAGCCCCCCGCCTCCAAGCCGGGCCCATCCTGGGAACGTTGTTTCCCTGAACCTCAGTTTCCCTCTCCGTAACACGGGGACCTCAGAGGGTTGTCGTGAGGATTAAATGAGACAACGAGGAGAAAGACTTGACACAGCGCCCGGCGGTGCACCTGCACGCAGCTCGGCCTGTGGCACTCACCTGCTGCCTCCCTGAAGCAGCGTCCTCCACCCTTTTAGATTTTCCTACTCGCCCCTCTCCCGTGAACTTTCAATACCGCCCGTTCACCGTATACCTGATCCCATGCTGTGCGCACGCCTGTGCTTCCTACAAAAGAGTAAAGATGGTCACCCCCCAGGACCAGTTTTCACCCCGCTGGAGGCACTCTCGGCCCGCAGAGACTGCTGAGCTGACCTCACGGCCCAGTGGAAGGAGCTGACGCCCCAGCATCGCCGCACACGCACGGGTCGCAGGGGAGCGACATGCGACGCGCAATTCCATGTGAACGTGGGAAACAAAGGCACTAAGGCTAGGCCGCAATTTTTCAAAACCGCAAGGCAGACGGGCTGATCGCTTCTCGAACAAGGGCCTTCCAGAGTCGCGTAAGGACGCAGTCCTGGGATCAGAAGACCCGGGTTCAAATCCCAGCACCGCCTCTCACCAAATGGGTGACCAGCAAAGCACCTGCCTTGGTTTTCTTGTCTGTAAAATGGACGTGCCTTGCTGTCAGGGCTTGAACTGTGTTCCCCCAATAAAGGTATGTCCACGGCCTCACACCCAGTACCTCAGGCCTCTTATTTGGGAACAGACGGAATCCGTTAAATTAAGATGGCGTCACACCTTAGCCCACCGTGGCCAGCGGCCTTGTCAGAACAGGAGGGACAGAAAGGGAAGAGGCCGCGTGCTGACAAAGGCAGGGATGCCGAGACGCGCCGGGGACAGCCCGCAGCCCCCGCGAGCGAGGATGGGGCCAGGCAGGATTCTCCCCTATAGGTTTCAGGGAGAGCCGGCCCTGCCCACGCATTGGTTTCTGGATTTCTGGCCTCCAGAATCCCTCTTGTTTTGAGGAATCCAGTTGGTGGTACTTTGTCCAGCAGCCCGAGGAGACAAATCCGCTCGGAAAACGAAAACGAGCTGCACAAGCCTTAGTGCCTGCGCCTTGGGCGCCCGTCACAGGCCTCTGGGTTTACTGATGAGGACAAGCAGGTGGGCCCGGGCGTCCAGGGACCGAGACACCGGCCCCCGGCCCCCAGGTCCAGGCTCACCCACCACGCTTCCCCGCCCCTGTTGTCTGATTTTGCCCGGCTCAAAACTCTTAAAAATAACGCACTGACATTTCCACACGCAGCCCTCTCCAAGTGAAGACGCCGCTCAGGAGTTGTGTTTCCATCTAATTATGCGGCAAACCGAAAGCGGTGCCATATCAGTTACATAAATACTTTTAAAGACATCTTTCTAATTATCCTTTTTTTTTTTTCCAGACAATATACTTCGAAGAAATTTAATTAACACCTTCCGAGAGACAGACGTGGGTTCAGCATGCTAATGCGCAGGAAGCCTTAGCATGCTCAGTCCGCCGCAGCGGCGTCTCCCCACAGCGATGGGCCGGGGTGGGGAGCTCACTGGCCCTTTCTGGGGGTTGTTAAGCCAAGTTGGAATTCCAGCAGGTCAGAGCTGGGCAGGACTGGAGAGAAGAGCAAGAGTCCCCAAGAGAATCCAATGAGGACCAACCAGGAAGGTGCCGGGAGTTCCTCCTTTTCCCTCTTCATTCATTCATTCATTCAACAGAGCAGGTACTGAGCCTACCAGGGACGAACCAGACCTGCCTGCCAGGAGACTGGCACTGATGGCAGAGAAAAACTTGGCCAGACAGTGGCAGTACAGTCACCGGCTCTGACAGACTGGGTGCCTGGCCCAGGGCCCAGGAAGCTTCCCGGAGGAGGCCACACTGGAGGTGGTCTGGAAGCTGAACTCTCCCTCCCAGTATTTCCTGCCACTCCTCTGTCCTCTGGGGCTCCCGATACTTTTCACTCCCACATGACAGCCATGCAGGTAGCCGGTCTCGAGGCTGCGCGCCCTGCCCACCCCCAGCACAGCTGATGGCACCAAGGGAGTCAGTGGCTACTGGGCTGGCCCAGACACACGAGGGAGCCAGATGCCCTCCCTCTCCTCTCTCCCCTCTCCTCCCCTCTCCTCGCCTCCACTCTCTCCTCTCCTCTCCCTGTCTTTCTTCTCCCCTTCTCCCCTCCTTGCCTCTTTCCTCCCTCCCTCCCCCTTTCCTTCCCTCCCAACTTTCTTCTCCCCTCCCTCCTCCCTACCTCCTGCCCTCCCTCCCTCTGCCCCCTCCCCCTTCCTCTGTCTCATCTGACCCAAGAACCAAGAGTAAATCTTCCAGGTGGCCAAGGAGCTGAGGCTGTGGGAGACCAAGGCAAAGAGACAAAGAAGGGGAAGCCACCCCTGAGACCCCAGCCCCACAGCCCCCTCCTGAGAGGCCCCTAGCCGCAAGCCCAGAGCCCCCTCAGCCAGCAGCGCCCTCCGAGGGCTAGGCCTGCGCAGGAGCCTGAGCTCTTTAATTAACTCCACTCTTATTTCCCTACACCCCAAGGCTTCTGAGCACAGTGAAGATGCAAACCCAATCATCACGAGAGAGGAAAAATCAAGACATTTCTTTCCCTGCACCGTCCTCCGGCTATTTGGATGGTAACAAATGTTCAACCTTGAAATAACAGCAACAATGGGGTGGATTTTTCCCACGTAGGGAGAGCTCACCATGTGCTAAGCCCTTCACAGGCGTCTGCGTCCTTTGCCTCTCAACGACCACCTGAGGGGGCTGCAGTAGTACCCCCATTTCAAAGATGAGCAAACTGAGGCTCAGAAAGGCTGACTTGCCGATGACCTCAGCTGTGGAAGCTGCTGGAGCTGAAACTGGAAGGCAGCTTTTGGTTCCAGAGCTCAATGGACTCTGGAACTGGACTGGACCATCTCCAGGCCTTCCCTCATTTCATTCACTCCATCAGTGAACAAATGCTTACTGAGTGCAAGCAAGCACCAGTGGACAAGACACTCGTAAAGGCCACCCACGGGAAGCTCACAAGGAAAGTCGAGATACGGACAAGAGCGCATATGAGAGGTGAGAGGGCTGGCGGCATTGCTCAACCTCTAGATCTAGCTGTGCCTGAAGCTGAATCTAAACCTGAACTTCTAGCTAATTACAGGAGATGGTAAATTCCTTGTATCCTTAAGACAATTAAAGTTGGGTTTCTGACATTTGCATGGGCAAAAATCTGAGTTACAACACCCCTGTGGGGTCACAAAGCTGAGACAAGTTAGCTCCAGAGCCAGGGTCCCAACTAATAAAGAATTTGAATCTGGGTCTTCGCTACAGGAATTTGGGCATCTGGTTGCAACACCTTCTCGTGACAAGAAAGCAAAAGCAAAAGGGTCATTTGCTGATGAGGTTCTGCACGATGAGAATAGCTACCTGGTCAAAAGAAATGTTCCTTGTTCCTTGGAGCCAAACCCCACTTCCCTGGAGCCTCTGCCTGCTGGTCTCCCTTTGGGTGGCCAGAGCCAGGCTGCAGCTCTCTGATACCTGAAACCCATCACCACCTGCTCCCCCCACCTTAGGGTCCTCTCTTTCCTCAGCCTAACACTGGATCCGCCCATGGGTGGGGGGCAGGGACAGTGCAGAATAGGGAATGCTACAGCTCTGCCCTATCCTCCTGACTGCATCCCGGGGCCCCCAGCCTGCTGGTCACTCTCTGGCCTTATGAGTGAAAACGTCATCGCTGCATGTCCTGCAGGGCACCCCTTGCAGCCCACTTCCTGCGTCCTGGCCTTATCCTTGGGGCCCTTTCTCCCATCCCGTAAGCCATCAGCCCCCTTGAAGCAGAGGCCATTATCCCCCATCATCCCCATTCCTGGGCACACGGGAGCTCTGGCGGTCCAGGCAGTGATGGGGAACTCACCCTTGCAGTGAGGTTCCAACACCATGACCAGCCTCTAGTCCAGTCCTTTCATTTTGCAAACAAGGAAACTGAGGCCCAGGGAAGGGCAGGGACTGGCAGGCTCAGTACCATACAACACTGTCCTGACTCCCTGCCCAGTCCTCTTCCCACAAGCCTCTGACCCCCAGGCAACAAGGAGGTACAGACCCTCAGTCCCAACCACATGGCCCCACTGTGTCCCCCGAAACCGCCTTCCTTTCCCCCTCCTGTCCTTTGCTTTTGCTGGTTCCTGCTCCCAGAATGACCCGCTCCATTTAGCTCACAGCAGGGCTCACCCTCCACGCCCAGACGTCACCCCACTGTCCCCCGGAAAGGCCCCCACATCCAACACCCACTCTGGGCCTAGCCACCTGCCTTGCCACTTTCTCCCTTTTCTTTCCTTATTTCCATTCTCTGTGCTGGGCCCCTGCCTCAGCCCTCATGCTGGTGGAGGGAAGAGATACTGGAGAAATCATCCCGCAAAAGACCGTATAACCACAGACAGATACACAGCCATCAAGGGCGGAGGCTCTGAGCCTGGCCTGGGGAACAGTCAGGGAGGGCTTCCTGGAGGAAGCGATGCCTGAGCTGAGATCTAAAGAGGGCAAAGAGTGGGAGGAGCATCCTTCGGGCAGAGGGAACAGCACAAACAAAGACCCGAGACAGGAGGAAAGATGGAATATTCCAGAACCCAGAGCCAGACTACTGCATCTGGAGCTCAGTGGACGAGGGATACAGGATATGTCTTGAGGCACAGGTGAATTCCAGGCTTGGGTCCTCTCCCCCAGCCTTGGCCCTTTGCCCACCTCAAAACCATCTCCTCCCCAGGCCTATCTCACTCATCTCCCAAGACCCCTCAGCACGTGGGCCTTCCAAAGTCTCGGCCCTTCTCATCTGTGGGAAGGGAATGGCCGTGCTGGCCTGGAGGGAAGAGGCGGGAGACAGGGTACACAGAGGCAGCCCTGCCCCTGCCTCCCGGGTGACTCGAGTCGGAGCTGCCACGACCGACTCCCCAGGGGGAGAGATGCAGACCTCGTCCTCCACAGGCTTGCTCCTGCCTTCTCGCTGACGGCCAGGCCACTGGTCCACCTGCACACCAGGGCCGAGGGCTGGGGCCTGGAGGGGCGCTCCTGAGGGGTGAGGGCTCCTTGGTCTCAGGACCCCACCCAGAGGCCCACTTCTGAAGATTCATTACCCAGTGAAGGCGGCCTCGTTCCTGGCAGGGTCTCCGGGGGCAACTGCATAAATCACACGGCTCAATCTGAGGCCACGCTTGGACCATCACTGCTGTTATTAAATACAAATTGTGGATTTATTAAATAAGGGCCTCTCGCTCCCTCACCCCGAGACAAAGCCCAGGGCGCCGATGAATCGTGCATCGGGAAGTGGCATCCATCCGCCCTGCCTCTCCCTGGCGGACTCGCCACGGCAACCCACACAGCCCCTCCTCCCAGCAACCCACCCGCCTCCCCATGCTCAGGGCATGAACAAAAGGAGGGAGTGGCCCCCCAGTCCCTATGCCGGCCCTGGCTCCCCAGCAGCCAGCTTTCCCTTTCATTGTGTAAAGTTCTGTTCCCAAGCCTGGGTGGTCCAGGCAGGCAGAGAAGGAGCACTGGACAAGGAGTCCAGAATCCTGTCCCACCCAGGGCCCTGCCCAAACCCCCAGCTGCCCGGGAGCCCCAACTGCCAACAGAAGCCAGAAACCCTGCCTCGGGAAGGGGCAGCCCAGAGCAGTCCAGGATAGGAGTGGCCAGGCCGGGGGTGCCCGCGCTCTACCTGCTCTAGCTCTGGGACCACGGGGAGGCCACTCAGCTTTTCTCCATACCATTTAGATCCAACAGCACCACATGCTATGGCACACCTGTATTACCTGTTTGCTAACTGCCTGGCAGCCCTCTTGACTGGGGACACTGCAGAGGGCAGGGATGTATCTGCTCATGCCATGTCCCAAGTGCCTCGCCCAGGCCCAGTGCGGCTCAACAATACTGAACATTGCCACATGGCCCACCCCATTCCAGGTGGGTTCACTTATTTAAGCCTCATTATGATTATCAGCAGCAGCATTCTATAGCTGGGGAAACTGAGGCACCAGGAGGCGTGAACCCACAAACAAGAGGCAGAGGGAGGATTCAAACCCACACAGGGCAGCTCAGGGCCCGGTTCCTAACTGGGGTGCTTCCCGGCTGCTCACAAACGTCCTGAATGAATGAATGAATGAATGAGCACACGAGCCTCCCTCCTTCGGTCATTTGCCACTCTTCCTCAGGACACAGCCCAGCTGGCAAGGGCCTGCAGCCCAGCCAGGCATCTCTGGAGTTCTCCCGGCCACCTCCGGGCTCCTCCGGCCTGCTGCCCCTTCTGCCAGGCCCTCTTCCCCCACAGCCCCCCTCTGCCTGCTCCCCACTCCTCCTCTTCTGGATCTCCCAGGGGCTGTCAGACACCTCCTCAGCCTGTCCCCAGCCTTCCGGTTCTCAGACTGCGCATCTGCTCCCAGGGCGTCTGCCCACCAGGCCGGAGGACCAGGGCCACCTCCCTCCCTGCAGCAGGCCCATGAGGCCTCGAGATGGCCAGAGAGCAAAGGAGTAGCGAGCCTGAGGCCCTTCCTGCCCACACCCGCCAATCTGGCATCAAAAAGGAAATCAGAAGCGGTTTCCCAAACAAAAATCTACCAAAAAATAAAGTAAGCAGCTACTGACAATGCCAGCCCCGTTGCCCCCGCGGAAAAAGATTTGCTGGAGCAGGTGCCGCTGGGAAGGGGGAGTCTGGCACTGGAGCCCACCCCCCTGCCTAGCGTCTGCCTGCCTTCGGGAGGCCTTTCTCCCATGAACAACGTCTCTGCACCCCATTTACAGCAGAGGCTGGGCCAGCAGGAAACGGCCAAGACGAGAGGCAGCACCCACCCCACGCGCCAGCCTCCAGGCCTGGGCATGGAAACCCCACGGATCTTTTGCTCTGTGGTCCATGTGCCAGCTTCTTCAGTGTCCCTGAAGGGACAAGGCTAGGGCCCCATGTTCACACTGCTGCCCCAAGAGGCCTCCCTAGCCCCAGAAGAAGCTCCTGGAGGTCAGGAGCACCTCCTCGGGGCCCCACAGGCCCGGGGAGCCCCCATCACCATGTGGCCGCTGTCACTGGGGAGCTGTCACCAGGGTAGGACCAGGAGTCTGCCCGCTTCCACTCCCTGCTGCCTGCATGGGTGTCGGCAACAAGTTGGGCTGATCGGAGAGGGGTGTGCACTCTGCGAGCCCACCACAGCCTCACTGCTCAGACACCCCCAGCATTTTCCACCAGAGCCCCAGAAGCAGGTGGCAGGGCCTCCGGTCCTTTTGGAAAAGCATCTCTGCTTTCCCTATAGAAGCTGGGGATCGGGATGGGGGGAGCCAGCCAGCCCCAGGCTGGATCCTACCTTCCAGGGGGGTTGTGGCAAGTCCCTTCCCTTCTCTGGGCCTCAGTCTCCCCGAGGAAAGCAAATTAGAGCAGGGGTCACAAACCCAACCGCCAAGAGGGGCAGCCCAGACGTTGCCATGAGGACGTGTGGGCCTGGGGCTGCCAGGCCTTCTGAAGTTTCTCGAGCAAATCCAGAGTCTGGTTTTTAGATATTTGGAAAACATTCTCCTGGCCAAATGAAACAGGGCTGCGAGCCAGATTCGGCCCACAGGCCATCAATTTGCAGCTTCTCACTCATTCCTCCCCACTGGGAGCCTCTGAGATGCTAGCTTGCCAGAATGCTTTCCGTCAACAGCATTAAGCACTGGAGCCCAGGAGCCAGGAGGGACCCCCAAGCCTGGAGCCCACCCTGAGGAGGTCACCACAGCCACGCCCACACCGGTCCCACTGAGAGCTACCCACTTACATCTGCACATGCGGCGGCTGAAAGCGGCCCTGGTTGATGTTGTAGAAGGTGAAGGCCTGGGTGGGGTTGGAGCTGTACTCGTCCACCTCGACGATGAGCCGGCCGTGCTGGTGCCTCCGAGCGGCCATCACGTGGGACTGGGAGAACGCCATGCCCAGGCCGCCGGGCAGGAGAGCCAGGGCCTCGGCCTTCAGGACGCCGCCATCCCACCTGGAGCGCCACATGGACCTCCGCGGGCTACCCGGGCATCTCCCGCCGCTGCCGCTGCCGCCGCCCGGCCCCCCGCCAGACCTGGAAACAGACCGGGGAGATGGAGCAGAACCGTGCAACAGTTAATCTGTTGGGATTTGCTTTATTTAATGTCAGATGAAGACTTAGAAAGAGGGAGAGGGCGGGGGGCAGAGAAAAAAACACAGTCGTACAGCTCAAAAACTCATTACAAATCTTTCCAACTCAGCAGTTTGATGAATATACTTTGGTAAAAAAGAAAAAAAGGAAGGAGGGGAGGGGACCAAAAAAAAAAAAAAAAAGCCCCACAACGCTCAGCAAGGATGCATGCATGGTCCAACATGTTCAAATACTTAAGACATTTTTTATTTCCCTTCAATGAAATCCTCCGCAGCCCACAGGGTGACGAAGACAGAGCAAGACAATGGCTGGTATTTTGTAAACAGGTAAGTTTGGTTTTACTTTTCGGAGTTGGGGAGTAGGATGGCTTCACCTCCGTCCCTACCCTCTCTCCACATACCCCCAAACACACCCACACGGCCCCACTCCCACCGATCCCCTGCAAGTCTGAGCAGGAGACAGCACTAGCGAGAATTCCTTCTTCAACATCAATTTCGCCTAAAGAGATTTTTTAGCAGCAACCGGAGAAGGGATTTTCCCAGACACAGATTGCCACACACACCCTCAGCTCAGGGGTGGCAGTGGCGGGGTAGGATAGGGGGTGGCGGGAGGAATCTACTCAAGGGGAAAAAAACAAAACCCTTCCCGAACGCCCGACCGTCCCTCTTATCTCATGAATTCTGATTTTCCCAGTCAAACCTTGAATCCACAGAGAATCACAGCTTGTGAATGCTATAATTTTTTTTTTTTTAATTTCTTTCATTGGAAAGTACAGTTTGCATTTATATTTACTAAACTAAGATGCTCCTTTGGCCGACTCCAGCTCCGCCACGTAGACTCTTGGGAATGCAGGTCCGGAGGAGACCCCATCCTGCACACGCACACTGGATGCCTCGTTACCAAACCATCCATTTGTCTCGCTCCTTTTCATAATTATTTTTTAAACTGGGTAAATAGGAAATGCCTTGAAGGTTTTCGTTTAGTTTTGTTTTGTTTTCAGTTTTTGGTCATTAAGACCCTCCGACAATCCCATTTGCACTGCACTTAACCAAGGAGAAAATAACATAATTTAAACTCTTCCAGGACAGCACTGCCCAGTCACATTAAACGAAGAAAAATCCCCTTTGCTTTGCGCTTGGAAGAAGAATCGACACAGTCAGAAAACAAATTAGATTAGGTAAGTGACAAAAATGAGAGACCGGAGAACATTTTAATTACGTGCAAAGGAAAACTGGATTATTAATTTTCTAAAGCCTCGACCACCCCATACGAGGTGAGGCGAACAGCAATGCCTCCCCCCCTCAGCCAGGAGCACCCTGATCCACATGCTTCCCGCTTCTGCGCTTTGCAAGACAAGACAAAATCTGCTGTTCCTGGGACCCACTTGCTCTGTTCTTTGTCCTGCTGTTTCTAAGTGAGCCAGCCTTCCCGGCAGATGTGGCCCTCTGAGGTGGGTGGAGTTGGGGTGTCCTGGCCCTGGGGCTCCCAAAATCTCCCCAGGAGTGGGCCTGAGACCCATGCTGTCCTTCGCCATTGCCCGGTACCCAGGAAGCCCTGGGAGAGGCCTCAGCACAGCAAGGGCCAAGTTCCAGGGTCCCCCAGCTCTGGATAAGGCCTTGAGCCCCAGCATCGAGCCGACTTGCTGTGTGACCTCTAGCCAGCTTCCTAACCTCTCTGAGCCTCAGCTTACTCTTTCAGAAAATGGGTTTGCTAATAGTAACACCACCTCCCAAGGTGGCCAGCCAGTGAAATGAGGATGTGGGTGGGGATCCCCAGCCCAGCACCTGGCAAGTACTCAGGCCAGCTAACAGTCACTATCATAATGACCGTTCAGGTGAATCTGGTACCTGCTCGTCAAGTGAACAACGTATTGGGGCTTGGCACGGGGCATCGAGTGTGAGCACGGGGGGCAGCTCCAGGAGATGGGGTGTACCTGCCTGGCAGGGCCCTGGGGAGCCTCAAACGTTCTTGAATGTGAAGCTGACTGCGTCACGGGCCTGTGCCCAGCAGGCTCTCGCATCCTAAGGCCTGCGGTCAGTGGGCACTGTGCTCTTGCTTAGGGCCACACCTCTCAGAACACTCCTCAAGGGCTTCCCTACTGAGTGCACACCGCCTAGGAGCTGGGAGGGGGCGTTCTCCCGTTTTACAGCGGGGAGGCGTGTGTCACGGAGAAGGGAAGCCTCCTGCCCGCCGAGAGGACCCAGGCAGCCAGACCGCAGGGCTCCGGCTCCTTCTACCTGGACTGCTTGCCCTTGACCTCTCAGCAAAGACAGAGCTTCCTTGGAGAGCCCTTGAGCAGGGGTCCTTGTTCCAGGGTCTTGTGAAGGGGGCAGGGCCTGGGTCTCCCTGACCCCACGTGTCAGCTCCAGCACCAGCCAGCTCTGTGACTCTGAGGCTTGGCCTCGCAGCAGCTCTATTTCCTCATCTATCAAATGGAGAGGAAAAAAGCGCCGACCTGAAACGAGTTGGCGCGTGTAAACTGCTCCTCACAGGAAGTGCCCCGCAAACGTTAGCTACGATTATTACATTATCATCACCCCCAGGGCCTAACGGAGATGCTCCGTGAATACCTACTTAGTGAATAGATGAGAGGATGGACAGATAGATGGACGGACCAATATGTGTCTTGCCAGACTTTCCCTGGTGCCCAAGACAGGCCTGGTAGAAAGCAGGTGTCGAGAGGGCTCAGCTAGGGGACGCGGACGTGGCTCAAGTGACTGGGCTCCCGTCTACCATATGGCAGGTCCAGGGTTCGATTCCCGGGGCCTCCTGGTGAAAAGCAAGCTGGCCTGTACGGCGAGCTGGCCCACGCGGAGCGCTGGCCCATGTGGAGAGCTGGCACAGCAAGATGACGCAACAAAAAGAGACACAGAAGAGAGACAATGAGAGACACAGGAGACCAAGCTGCTGAGGTGGCGCAAGAGATTGAGCGCCTGTCTCTACTCCGGAAGGTCCCAAGGTCGGTTCCCAGTGCCGCCTGGGGAGAAGACAAGCAGACACAGAAGAACACACAGCGAATGGACACAGAGAGCAGACAGCAAGCATAAAACAATTGGGGGGGGGAATAAATAAATAAAATCTTTTCAAAAAAAGAGGGTTCAGCTAGAGATTGAAGACTCATCGCCCCTCTCCCCACAAAAATCCCACAAGGAGGCTGGCCAGGCTCCTGTGAAAAGGAGCCCAGGCGCCTCCACCCCACCCTGCCCTGCAATCAGCCCCCAGGAGGGGCCAGCGGCAAGGCGTCCCAGGAGGCGGCAAGGCGTCCCAGGAGGTGACGGCAGTGAAACGCTGAATTTCACATAAAGGGGCCTTGCTCGGAGAAGTCAGGCAAACTGGGAAGGCGGCGCCTTCTTTTAACACCCATTTAATATTTATGGAGCCGCAGCAGCGTGGCAGCCTCGGTGCAGCATGCGAGCATTCGCTACTGTGCAGTCGAGCCACGGAGGGGGAGCGCATTTCCAAAACAAACGGCTTTGAGCTGGGAAGCATTTACACCTGGTCCACAAAACAACGCAGCAGGCCCCGCACTGCAGCAGGCGCGCGGGGACGGCTGCGGGGAGGGCCTCTGCGCTTCCGTCCCAGCTCTCGGTCCGGTGGAGTCACCTTCAGCAAGTCACCCAAGCCGGCCAGGCCACAGGTGCCTCCTCCGTGCAAGTGGGTTAAAAAAGAAAAAAAAGAAAAAGAAACTACAGAGGGGAGGGTGGGATTGATTAATTAATACATTTATTTTATTTATTCAACAAATATTTACTATGCCCCTACGAGGAGGAACCATTCCAGGTGCTAGAAAATACGAAAATAAATAGAAAAGATACTTTCAGCTAATAACGTGTATCTGAAGGAAGAAAGAGCATGGTGTGGGGTTCTGAGTGAGGGTGGGGTGCAGCTACTTTAAGTGGGGTGATGCAGACAGGCCTAAAAGGCAGCATGACCTCAAATATCATTTCCTTGGGAAAAGAGAATGATGTCAGAGGAAATGGCAAGCGCAAAGGCCCCGAGGCAGCACTCAATAAATGGTCCCGAAGTTCGTAAGATTGTTGGGGTGGTGGGCCACAGGCGCGTTGCTGCAATGGACTTTGAAGTGCCAGGGAGCGGGGCTCAAATTCCGTCTTAGGTGCTTCTTAGCTGTGGGAGGCTGGGACAACCACTTAAGCCTCTCTGTGCTTCTGTCTCCTCACCGGTCCCTCAGGCAGGCACTGGAAGGCCCCCCAGCCTCCTGGCCTGGAAGGCCCCCCAGCCTCCTGGCCCAGCACTCCTTCAAAATTTCCCTCCATTATTAAGGACAGACTTTTCAAAAGTCTTATTCTTTCAAAAGACCGTTTCTCCTCCCCCCTTCCTCTCAAAGCCTTTTATTTGTTGGACCTCAGGTATCAGGAGTCAGGTTTGACCAGGGCTCCAGAAGGGCGACCTCATCGGCTCAGTCCCAGAGGCCAGAAGCCAGGAATCACCGACAGTGTGGACAGCCACGTCTAGGAAAGAGGCCCGACCCCAGGCTCCCCAGTGTGGCCTGGGCCCTCTGTCACCACGGCCACACCACACCAGCCTCCAGAGTGGATGTCCTAAAACTCACTCCTAACCAGGCCCTTCCCCCTCACATACTCAGGCCTCCTCAGTAGCTCCCCGCTGCCCTTGGTCAGCTCACAAAGCCACCCCACCCCTCCCACCGCTCAGGCCAAATTCATCCACTTGGGGTGACCCTGACACACCAGGTGCCCCACCTCTGAGCCGCCACACATGCTGTTCCCTCTGCTGGAAGGCCCTTCACTACCCCCACCTGTTCCACCTGCATTCCGGCTCACGCCTACTCGGTCCTCAGGACAGCTCAGGGCTACCACCGGGGAGACAACCTCCCTGACCCCCCCAGGCTGGCTCAGGAGGACCCCACCACCCCCGGACCTCCCTTGTCAAAGCTCCCATCACACTGTCAGGTTGTATCTGAGCTGGGGAGAAGCCAAAAGATAAAATAATAGGCGAGCAAACGAACGCGTGAGCGGATGAGTGAGAAACCGCACACACCTTCGCATCCAACAGCCCCATTCGAAAGCAGCCTCCACCTCCCAGGACCTCAGGTTCTTCACTTGTAAACAGAAGGACGCTCAAACCTCCATCCACGCAAAGGCCCCTCGCACACAGGAGGTGCTCAGTAAGTGTCTTTACCACTCCAGTTAGAAAATTCCGGTCAACCCAGAAGCTCTGCAGGGAACATCCGAGGATCAAGCAGAGATTTTCATGGGGTTCCGGGCCAGGAAACAGTAGGTTCTGGCTGCTTTCAGATACCAAGCAATGCCCCCACCCCGGGGTCCCGGCCCCTCATTCCCACCCTTTGGACCCATCTGTACAGCCTGGTCATTGACTAGTTCCTCAGGCAAACTCCTCTCTGCCCCCTCAGCCAGGTGCTGCAGGCCCCGTCAGCCTCTCAACATCATCAGCCCACCTCTGGGACAGACTCTGTCCCAGGGTCGAACGATTTAGACGTGAGCTGGCCCTGGAGGGCTCGAGGCGCAGTGGGGCAGCCAGATAAAGAAACGGCCTCAGACCTCCCTTACGTGGAGGTACAGGGGAAGGGGCCTTGGGGCCCCAGAGGAGGCCCCCACCGAACCATGGGGCCAGCAGTCTATGCCGAAGGCTCAGGAGACAGAATGCAAAGCGACTCAGCAGGTGGATTTCTGCAAAGGAGCCACTTGGGTGGTCCTAGCAGGCCAAACCCACCCGACAGACACACGGAGGAATACTGGGCATCTGTGCCGCCACGGATGCTGATGGCGCACCCATGAGAGATGTGCCTGCCACGTGGCCTGAAGCAGCCTCTTCTATCCAACACCGGCTCCTCAAAGTCAGCAAGGGCCCTGGACGGTCTGGCTCACGCCTCCCTTTGCTCTCAAAAGTAATTCTGCAGTTTGGAAGGAAAAGGTCACCCTAACCAAAGCCAGCTCGAGGCCGTTAGGGTGACCACCCCAGGGGCCCAAGGTTTCTGTCCTGCTCCGGTGTGTTTTTAACAATAACAGTGAGGCTGGGAGACTGCCCCTCTGTCCTCAACTAGGATGACAATCAACGACTGGACAAGAAAAGCCGCGGGAGAAACAGCCGTCCCACCCTCCTCCCCCACCGCGGCGTTGCCGCAGACCCCAGCACCTGCACGGCCTTTGGCGGAGATTTCAGCCGCATCTGTGCTCCAACTGCCCTCCTCTCCCCTGAACTGTGCGTGGGGGCCGCTGGGTCAGGGCCCTTCTGAGAGCCAGCCAGCGCGGCAGAAGGCACCGCTCAGCCAGGTTTTTGCTGAGAACTCTGTTGCAATGTGGAAAAACGAAGCTAACACCTCCTAAGTTCTCGCCCAGCAAAATGCAGGAGATAGTATTTAACAGCAAAGCACCAAGGTGTGGGGGTTCGGGAATAATTCTTTCACAAGCCACACTTCTGCACGAGCTCACTGATCACTTTTAAATTGTGTTTTCTTTCCTTGTTTTGCTTGTGCCTGAAAATACGCATTGATTCATCGATGGCTGAAAATGTCACAAAGGATAAATAAATAAACGGAGGAACTCTTAGGAAAGGAAAATGAAGAAATGGCCCAATGGGAGAAAAAAAAAGATCAGTCCCTAAAATGGTAGCCCCTTATGTTTGACCTCCCTTTTTATCAGCTGTGGGCTTCCAAGGAGAGAGGAGATTGGCCTGCAGCTGGTATTAGCAGCCAAGCTGAATGAGCTGATGAGCCGGGGAGATGAAGGAATCCATGAATGTAGTGAAAATTAGATGGTGTTCCTTGAAAAGGGATCAACCACCAAGTGACTTTAAAGCATTTGCCACTTAAAAACCTTTTAGCTGGGCCATTTTGAATTATGACTACATGATTTTAAATTACACTTTCTAATTCCTCTGCCCCCCTCCCGCCAGCAGTTGCTGCTGCTTCATTTCCCAATATGTACTTTTTATTTCAGAATGATGAAGAGTGCTACTTACCGGAGCATATCCTGCCTGCCACAAATAGCTGCTCACTTATTCCTCTGGTTTTAGAGACGAATGCAGTCGGTTTGCCCACCTTGTCTTCAGATTCTGAATATTCTCCCTTCCCATAGCGCGGAGGGAGGCCTAAGCCGCGAAGACACCCACAAAGCTCAGGTGGAGCAGCAGGTTTGTAAACCAGTGCTCCACTCCACAAATTATTATAATTCCCGGTGCCTTCCAGAGCCATCTAGCAGATCAGCAATCGCATAAATAACAGTCAATGGACTGATTTTTCTTCTGCAAAGTGCTATGTCCTAGTTTTCGAAATAAAGCACTTGCAGACTCACGTATTTGAGGAGTTGAAATGGGAAGCTGCTCAGATCCGTTTCAGACACGCACTCAGACATACCCACACACAAAAGGAAAATAAGAGGTAAACGTGTACAAATCCGCATTCGGGGTCCCCTTTCCACACACACACACGTCAAGTCACACTCAGCATTAATGGGGGCCAGAGAAACAGGGGTGGGAGACGAGAGGGTCCTGGTTGCTCAATATTCAAATACAATTTGCAGAGAAAGTCGATGCGGATTTACAGTTCTCGTGGAAATCTATTAAACAGATGTCACTGAAGCATAAGCAAATCGGCACGATGGTAATTCTACACTTAAGTCTGAGATTGGGGCTCTGCCATTTTTATGATCCGTTTAAGTGTATTTTTTGTAATCACGCAGGAATCTGCAATTAAGGATTAAACCTCCAAAGTATGATCAATGAACTAATGTATCTGAATGACAAACTTATCAAAGCTAAACTCTCTTCTCCACCCCCTGCCCGCATTGTATAGGGAGGTTAAGGGCAGGGGGAGGGAACATTTGCCTTTTCCATGAACGCTGAAATGCTAAAAGCACTTCGTTTCAGAGGGAGAAAAGGCAGGGTGCCGGGAAAGGCTTTCATTTTTCAGGTAGTCGGTGCAATATATTTTGCAGCCTTGCAGGCTGCAGCACCATCAGAAAACGCCGAAGAATGAAATGAAGAGGAAACGATGAGTGAGTGCATGGGTAATTGGGAACAGGCATCGTTTTCTACCGGAAGGGATGAAATTAGCACGGACGATGCCAAAAGTCTTTTCATGTGCATCAGTGCTGAGCCTTGGCTCCTCAGACAGAGAGGACAGAATTGTGAAATGTGCAATGGACAAGTTATAATACAGGAAACAAACTTTCAGGACTACATCAGGGCAGTAGAAAGAAGGACATTCAAAATTCCTGTCTCCAAACCCGATGCCGATGACAATCAGAAGGGAGACTTTTTTCCCCCAGAAAGTAGCTGCTTCTATTTATGATGTCTGACTGGGGTCTGACATCAAGCTGGCTAGGTTCACATCCAAGAAAACCCCCCAAAAGGTAATTCACAGACAGGCCGGGAAAGACCAAAGAATGCCCTGTGTCATAATTGAGCTCCAAATGAATGCATGTCATCTCAATTTAAGTTTTTTTTCCCCATAGGATTGACTGCCTTCGTTGTCCACAGATAATTTAAATGGAAAGATAGCCTAACTAAGTCTTGTCCCACTAGGGGGAACTACAGGTCAAATAAAGGGAAACACTTCTTTGGGCAGCAGAGTGGCCAGGCCACCAGGGAGAGATGCAGTGGAGGGAACTAACCAAATGACTCTCTAGACGTCCCCCCAACACCACTCCCCAAAAGGAGCTTCTTTGTTTCTTTCCCTGGTGTTGTTTTTGCTTTTTACGCTTTACCCACTGATTCAGACCCAAGTTACACACTTTCGGTGGCAGTCTGGAGAGGATGCCAGCCAGTGGGCTCATTACATGGCAACCTCCAGGCCCCATGAATCACTTCCAGAGTGGACCATACCCCTCCCTCACCAACACCATGTCCATCCACTCCTACCCCCAAAATGCTCCTGATCCTAGGTGAGGCACATCAAGGCCAGAGGAAAGACCCACAAGCCAATCTGCCTCTGTCTGAGGTGCTGTCAACTCTGACCTGGGGGTGTAGAGTAAGCCTGAGGACCCCTTCCGGGGCTCCCTCACCTGGGGAGCTCTTTCCCCCAGGGTCCCTGCCTCCAGAGGGGCAGGCAAACAAAGGTACCCATTGCCAAACGGAGATCTCAGGGAGAAGAAGAATGGAAAGGAGAGGGGCTTGAAAAGACCCTTTATCTGTTCCCAGCGAAGGAGGGGCAACGGGAGAGACATGTCACATTGTCACATGAAAGGTTTTGACAGACGATTCAGGGATAACGCAGAAATTCCAGTCTTAACTGCAGCTCGCTGCAACTTGAAAGGCATTAACTAACTTCCACTAATTGCATGTTTTTCTGCACATAATATTTACTTGTTAAAAGTCTTTGCCTTGCTGATTAATTTCCTCTGCCCTGCTATGCATGATCCGTTCACAGTCCTGAAATTGGAAAAACATGAACTCATCTTGATAGATTCAAAAATGACTACACTTTGGGGAGGGTGTTCTTTTTTCCAGAAGTCCAGACCCACACTCAACATGCTGATTTTCTTTTTCCTCCTGGAATGCTACCCTTGCAGTGAAATCCAACTACCACCCTTAATTCCCCAGGTGAGTGGAGGGCCATGGGTTCTGTGGTAGCTGAGCCTGACCGGGTTCATCACTGCTCGCATGGGGATGTAACAAGTTCAAGGGAAAACACATGAATTTAAATCACTCTCACCGGGTTTAGATAGAATAGACTCACGGGTGGAATGGGCAATCTTAAGCAGCAGGCTTTTCTTGAACGATTATTCTATACTTTGGTCTCTGCATTCCTGACACAATAGTTCTTTCTAATCAAAAGTCCCCAAGACCAGGGTCTCTTACCTAAACTTAGACCTGTTCTGCCCTTAAATGCAGCCTGCGAGGCATCGGCTTGGGTGTGTGTGAGTGATGTACAGTCACGCACACGGCTACCTCTCAGGTAGGGTTCCAGCAAGGGACTCCCACGTGCAGGTGACACTCCGAGCCAACCCACATCCACGCCACAGGGATCTCATTCAATCCAGGTCTTCCGAAATTCCCGGGGCGGAGAAATTAAATAGGAAGGCAGCCCCACGCCAAAGCACTTCCGCACACACGATTAAACCTCCATGACGGGATTTTCACCTTTTGACTAGCCATCAGCCAATTAATGTCCCTCCCACCAGCGAGCACTGGAATAGAAGTAACAATTTCACTGAAATCCATCTTGAGGGGAAAAAAAGATTTTACAAGTGTTGTGGGGCTGCCACTCGGAAAGCCAATTTGCAGGGAGCCGAGCATGTGAAGCAGTTTATTATGCATGGCTCCCACACAGCGGTCCCCTGAAGACTGTGCCCTGCTCTCGAACACTTCCCTATCACCACCAGCTCCAAAGCCCTGGTGATCTCCCCACCGTCAGAAACCTGCCCCCGCCCAGCGAAATCCAGGCGGCACGTCGCAGAGGACGAATCCACAGCAGGCTGGCGCCCACAGACCAAGGCCTCGCTTCCCACCTGGATATAGCGGTCAGCCGGTAGGCTCTCCAACACCCTCCACCCCAAAGCATTTTGAGCCCCTGTGATAGAGTATTCACGAAGTTGGTTTAATTTGGGGGTTTGTTTTTGTTTTTGTTTTTTGCAAGGACCAGTCAGCAGGGCCTTAGGGCGTTTGGGCATGGCCCCTGGCACGGCCCATCCCTGCTAACAAGGCTTCCACCCCATCCAACTCTTGTCCAGCAAGCTCCACCCTTCCCCAGCCAGCCCACTTTTGTTCCTCCACTTTAATTTCATAATTGTTTGCCACTTAACCAGCTCTCCCCTGGACAATTCAATAGGGGCCTTGGACATGGGGAACGGGGAGGCAAATTGAGCTCTCGGAGGGGGGCTGGGAGAGGGGCCCTCCCGCTACTAGGAGCAGAAACAGCCCAGAGAGGTCAGCCAGTCCCAGGGTGGAGCCTCCTGACCCCACCTCCAGCCACCCAGCCTGAGGCAGGAGCAGATAGAGGAGGCTGGGTCCAGGACCCCAAGCCCGGGTCTGCCACGGACTCCCAAACACAGCTCTCATACTCACCCTCCTCTGTCTCCATCCGGGACAGGGGAGACTGCATGATTTACTCCCCTCAACATATCCCAGAATAAACACATCAGAGACAGAACTGCTCCTTAACACGGGCATTCCATGAAATAGTGCCTGTGAGCCAGAGACCTGTCTGGGTGGTCAGCCACGGAGTCCCTGTGCCAAGCACAGAGCCGGCGGCAGTAAATATTTGTTGAATGAATGGATAGATGGAAGGATGGATGGATGGGGGCGTGGGGGTTGTGGATGAAGCTTCCAGCAATGCCTAGCAAAAGTAGCCACTCAACCGTGTTAGTCCACCACCGCCAGCCCTCAAAGTACCAGCAGGGGCTTCGCTGCACATAGTAGGCTCTCAAGGACCCGGAGGGCTATTGTTACCAGGATCATCACCATTTGCACCCCAGCAGCGCGCTTCCTCCACCAGCTGCTCAGCCAGCAGCCGGCAGCGACTGGCGAGCAGGGGAAAAGTTTCGCTGACCCCTCGACCCAGGCTGTCCTGCGCCCGGCCGAGGTCCCTCCAGGCGGCCCCCGCTCTGCGGGCAGGGCAGCGGGGGTGCCGGGCCAGGGCGCCAGCATCCGGCAAAGGAGCCAAAGTAACTTTGCGGGCAACCCGCGCAGCGCCGCGGGCGTCACCCGGCGCCTGGAGAGGGTCCCGGCCGCGCCCCCGCCCGGCCCGACGCCCGCGCCCCGGCCTGCGGCCTGCCCCCGGCCCTACCTGGCCCCGGGCTCCTCTTCGGCGACCGCGGCGGCCGCGAGCAGCAGCGCACACGGAGGGAGGCAGGGGGCCGGCTCCGGGGAAGGAGGCGCGCAGGGGCGGGGGCTCCTCCGGCGGCGGCCGCCTCGCCGCGCGTCCGAGGCAGCAAGTGGGAGCCAGACTCCTCCTTCGGGGGGCGGGGGGCTCCCCGCCGCCCCCTCCCTCGCCCGCCCGCCGCGAGGCTCGGAGCCTCCCCGGCTCCCCCCTCCCGTCGCCGCCCTCCCCCTCTTTCCCTCCCTCCCTGCCTCCCCGCTCCCCGGCGCCGGGAGGGGCGCGCTCCCGCCCACGGCCCGGGCCCCCCGCGCGGCCGCCCGCCGGGACCCCGGCCAGGCAGCCAGGCCTCGGCCCTCGGCCCCCGCCCGGGCCCGGAGACCGCATCCCGCCGCGGAGGGGAAGGGAGCGGGGGAGGCGGGAAGCCGGCCCGGACGAGGGAGGAGGCAGCCGGGCCCGCGCTGCGGAAAAGGAAAGGCGGCCGCCGCGCCCGCCCCCCAGCCCCGGGCCGGCCACGCGCGGGGTGGGCGGGGAGCGGGGCGGGGGCGCTCTCACCTCCAGGGCCGCGGCGGGCGCGGGTGCTGGGGCGTGCGCGGCTCCTTCCGGGGCGCCGCGGCTCGGGCCCCCGGCCCTGACCTCCTCCCAGGGCCCCGAGGGCACCCTGGTCCGGGCGCTCCCGCTGGGGGTCAGGCCCCTGCCGGAGGCACGGGGACCCCAGCCCCTAGGGGCCCCAGGTCCCCAATCCCTAGGCACAGTGGCTGGCCGCGGCCTAACCCGGGCTGGGGCAGGGAAGCAAGTCAGGACCTCAGAGCACCTGGCGCGGTTTGAAGCGAACCCTGCCTTAGCGAGGTCAGCAGGCCCGCCTGTGGCGGCCCCACTCTGGGGGTCTTAGGGCCCTTATGACCTCTGGCCTCCTGCCACCTGGTGGGGAGAGGTGTCCGCAGAGCCTCAGGGTGTCCAGGGCACAGGCCACCCAGGCCTGGGCCTCCCAAACTCAGAGCAGGTGAGAGGGGAGTGTGGCCCCCACAGAGGCCATCTAAGGTACCCCAGCAAATGTTCATTCTCCCCCGTTCTCTACACCCACCCCCACGCACACTCTCACACACTCACACACCTGCCCAGGCGTCCCACTCCTCTGCTCCACAGACCAGGGAGCCAACACCTGCCTGCCTGGGAGAGACTGCCAGGGAGACAGACAGGGACACTGAACCGCCCACCCCTCCCTCCAAGTGCAGGAGGGAAATTGGGGACAGCTACCTGGTGTGGCTTCCGGAAGGTTCACATCCCAGTTGGAAAAGTATGTGCCAGGAAGAGAAGATGTGGGAAAGAGATTCCAAGGAGTGAATACTACATGCAAAGGCCCGGAGCCCTGGCAGCCTTGAGGTTCCTGAGGTTGGAGAAAGAGGAAGTGTAGGAAGAGGGGAGGAGAGGACGGTGGAGGTGAGGAGAGCAGGAGCCAGATTAGGAAGGGCTTTATCAGGAGCAGTGGGGAGCCATGGAAGGTTTTGGAGCAGGGTTGTGACTTGGCCAGGGCGACAGGAGGAGGGTGGGGGCTTTAGGGGGAGAGGTTGAGGCTGTGGCAGGAGATAACGGGGGCCTGGGTGGGGCCCTGAGGCCAGAGGACAGCAGGGACCCCCCCGAGGAAGGCTCAGGCAGTCCCCCTCCTCCTGCTTCCTTGTCCTCTGACCCCACTTCTCTCACCCCATGCTGGGGGATTCTGGGGCAGAGCAAAGAGGCCAGGCAAAATGCAGGTGAACCACCAGTGTGGTGGGCACAGTGCTGGCAGGTCCTACACCTCTCCTGTCCTCAGGAGCAGGGAGCTGCCGCATGCCCCACCCCCCGGGGTCGGCCCAGGAAAGAGGTCTCTCCAGTGCCCGCCCCCTTGCCCGCCAGGCCCCACCCAGGGTTGCTCTCTCATACTGCCCAAGGCCGTGCTGAACTTGGCAGACACCCAAGTCAGGTCTGTGGGGCCAGCGAGGACAAGGGCTCCCATGGCGAGCTCTTCCCAGGCCAGGCAGAGAGGACTGTGGGAGCAGTCACCCCATTTTAGGAAAGAAAGCCCCCTAAGAGTACAGGCCTACTGCTGAGAATGTTTGGACAGTGGCCCCAGTCCAGGGTCAGGTCCCTTGCTCAGGTGGCTGCAGGCCTGTTTGACGCCTGTGGCGTCCTGTGCAGATGCGGGCGTCACCCTGACGCAGCCCTGCCGTCCAGGCGCAGGAAAGGCGTGGCCTGAGGCCAGCCTGGACCGAATGGAGGGTGGGGAAGGAAGAGGAGCCAACCTTGGGGGCTGGAGCGGGGTTTCCTGGAGGCAGGAGGGCTGGACTTGGACGAGAGGCGGAATGTGGGTGGGGGACAAACGAGTGTTTCCCATGGTGCGAACTGCCACTGCCTAGGTGAAGTGCAGGGCGATGGAGGGGTGGGGGCCCTGATGGCCTGGAACATGCCAGAAGGCAGGCCATGCAGGTCCGTGAGTGCCACGCCAACAGGCCACGGAGCCCCCGAGGATATTTGAGCAGGACGCTCTGTGGCGTCTGTGTCCCAGCACGCAGCACAGGGCCAGTGGCTGTTCAGTGAGTGAGTGGGTGAGTGGATGAGTGGGCAAATGAAGGACGAGACCCACTGAATCGAAACCTTCCCGGCCTCCAGCTGCCCGGGCATCCCCCAGAATGGATGGGGTCCCAGAACACAGAGCCTCCCAGCTCCTCCAGCTGGGCCCCAACGCTGTGGACCACAAGGGAGCCTCCCAAACTCTCCTCCTAGGGCTGCAGGCTACCCAGGTGCAGTGTCTCCAAGGGAGACGATGAAGAAAACCACCGTCATGGGACATGTACTTTGGGATAAGTGGGGAAGCTGGTCAGAGGCGCACATGGCCTTCCAGGGCACTGGGGCAAGCGCAGAGACATTCCTGTGATACTCGTCCTCCAATGCCAGCTTCTTCACCAACTCTCATCCCACCGACCCTCCCCTTGGCAACCAGAACACCATCTCTTACCTCTCCTGGATGCACATTTATTGAGCACCTACTGTATGCTGGCTCTTAACACTTCCTTTGGAGCAAAGCACGAGCTCCCCATCAAAGGGGCCCACAAGGGCCTGACCACCCAGTCCCGGGCACTCAGCTGTCTCCTGTAATCCCCACACCCACCCTGGTCCAAGTTGCGCCTTGGGGGTCGGGCTCCCTTGGGGCCCCCAGGGCTGCATCCCAGGGGGCTTGGCACTCGGGAGGTGCCAATGAATGGCCTCTGAAAGATGAGGTATTAAGGAGTGCTGGGTGGGCCAGGAAAGACCCATCTCTAAAAGAGCAGCCCATCTGGCAAGCACAGCCGACATTCTGCTTTTGGAAAAATTTAATAACACAGTGGCACTCGTTCCTGGAGACTAATAGAAACACCACACAGTCCCACACTGCTGAACCAGCCAGGGAATGGTTTGTGCCATTGGGAGGCATTTCCCAGGCACCTACTATGTGCTGGAGGCTGGGAGACAGAAAGAGGAAAAGACAGGCTCTCTGCAGGCAGGTTGGTAGATGCTCACAGTCAGAGATGAAGCAGACAGCCAAGGGGGGCAGGGAGAAGGGTGAGGCCGATGCAGCCTGGGGAGGCTTCAGAGGAGGTGTGGGTGAGCTCCAGAGCAATCAGAATTGGCTAAGAGGAAACATGGGTGAAGGGCAGCCCAGAAAAGGGACAGCGGTGTAAAAGCTTGCAGTCTCCAAAGGCCATTGTGTGCTCTGACCTGGCCGAGAAATTTGCCTTGCAGAAGCAAGGCAGTCCTGAGGCAGTAACTTCAGGCTGTTTATAATTTCCCCAAATTGGAACCAACCAAAATGCTCAACCATAGGGGACTGGTGTTAAAAATTATGGTATGTCCAGGGAATCTCCAGTAGTCATGAAAATCACATTGCTGAAATGCGATGTTGCAAGGAAATTATCTCTGTGCTCAGTACTTATCCCCTGAGTGAGGGGCATTCAGGGAGGCATATGAGTGGAGTGTTAACTGCATGTAGAGCTGCCCACCAAGGTCTGTCTGTGTCCTGAGACAGTCCAGAAGTGTGTCACCTGGGGGCCTTCCTCTCGCTCGGAGCCCCGGATGGAAAAGCCATACACTGGCTGGGACCTCTGGCCAGCTCCTTACAGCCTATAATGACGGCCCCAACTCCTGACCCACACCTTGACCACTGGCTCAAATCCTGCCTCTGCCACAGCATGACCGTGACCCTCCGTCTCTTCTTCTGTAAAACTGGTACAATAACCTCTACCTTGAGGGCAGGGGACACTGAGGCAGTGCACGTCATGCTGCCTAGTCCACACTTAGCAGGCGGAGGCTGCTGACACACGATTCTAGATCCCAAGTCTGAGGATCTGATTCTAACCCAGTTCTGCCACTAACTTGCTCAGGACCATGGGACAGTTTCTCTGAGCCTTGGATTTCTCAATATCAGGAGAAAGGTGATGAAACAGCTCCCTGCTGGGCTTGTGCTAAGATGAAATAAAGTATGGAAAGACTCAGCTGGCCTCGGGAGCAGTGTCCCCTGCCCCAGGAATGCTGCCGCAGGCTTAGAGTCCCCAGGAGCCGGGACTCACCCCAGGGGAGTCTCAGCACCACTCCCAGCCCTCCGGCCACCACTCCTGAGCCTGCGGTCTGGGGAGGCTTCACCCAGCCTGGGTGGGCCAGGCTGCCGGCACCATGGGCCTCGGCCCCTCATGTGCTGCCTGTGACCATTTCACTGTTTTTAGAGAGCTTTCCCAGATGCCTTGTAGCTGTTGTATTTCTCACAACAGCCTGACCTCAGCTAGGGGCCTCCTTCCATGCAAAGGGAGACTAGAAGCCCCATTTTACAGATGAGGAAACTGAGGCCCCAAGAAGTTTTGAGACAGATCCAGGTAGTAGATAGTAAAGTTGGAACTAGAAGGCAAATCCTCAGACTCCCAGATATCTGATCACCCCACACACATCCCCACCCCAATGCCAGGCCTCTTTCCAACCCTGCCAAAGGCCCTCAACCCAGCCCAGGTACCATGTCTGCACTGCTGAGGCTGCAGACTCTGTGGAGCTGTCCAAGGTCCTGGCCGGGCCCAGTTCTGCACCCCACACACACACCTTCCCTGACCCATCCTCCACGGCCACTCTCCCCCCACCCCTAATGAAGACATCTGAGGATTTCAAAGAAGAACATGAGAAGTTGAACCTGCCCCCAAGAGCTCCCTTCCCTGCCTGGCTGCCCTTCCTCTTTGGCCTTAGAGTCTGCACTTCAGTTCTCAGAGTCTGTTTCATTTCCTGGAAAATGGGTGCAGTGTGGGGCAGACAAGGAGGTGGTTCGTGTTCAATAAATTTCCATTTGGATCAGGCCTGACCCAGGCAAAATCCCAGAGGGATTTAATCCCGGCCCTGCCCTTGAGCTTGGGGCCCAGAGGGCATGGGGCCTGGAACAAACAGTGACCACACACTGCTGGGCAAGGGGGGGGAGGGTGAGAGACGAGGCTGGGGAAGCACACTGGGACCCCCAATCTCTCCTGGGTGGCAGAGAAGGCTTCCAGGGGCAGTGCTTGGGGAGTGACAGGCAACAAGGGCAGAGGCGGCTGCAAGGCCCAGATGCAGGCTTTGGGTGGAGGAGGGAGGGTGGGCAGAGCGAGCCGAAGCAGAGGTGGGCTTGAGTTTCGAGGCTATCCTGCCGCCTCAGAGCCCCAAGGCAGGGTGGGACCCCTGGTTAGATCCTGAAGGCTGGAAGCTGGCATGGAAGGCCAGGGGAGAGAGGGGAGGCCTGAGCACGGGCAGGGCTGGCGAGGAAGGGCCCGTGGCAGCAGAATTGTCAGGGCTCCAGCCTTGCTGGATACAGCGACACAGCGTGCACTTGCTGGGTGCCTTCTCCTCCCATGCCCTGCACCACGGACTTCCCGTAGGTCTCCTTGTCTCGTCCTCCCAATGCCTGCATGGCTTGCCCTTGAGCAGTGGGCCAGGGTGGCAGGGACTGGGGACACTGTGGGGCACAGGCTGCCAACGTCCCCCTCCAGCCAAGCCAGCCAATGATTTCTTTTCGGTCCCTGAGCCCAGCATCCACACCCAGGAAATAGGTGAAGGTGCCACTGGTCTCGTGGGGTGCTGGCGAGGGCCGGGCAAAGCCAAGACGGTCAGCAGGCCCTGGAAACCAGGCCCTCTACTGTCGGGGGTATTTTTTTTTTTTACCGGGAGGTCCCAGGGATCGAACCCAAGTCCCTCTATATGGGAGACGGACGCCTAACCACCCGAGCCACATCCGTCCCCCTGGGATATTTTGATGTCTGCCAGTGCCTGTGCGAGCTTGTCACACCTCCCCTGGGCGGCCCCGGGCATTTGCTGGATCTGTTTTCCTCCACTCTCTGGGACCTCCTCTCCAGGAGCTGCCCCACCCCAATACAGCAGCTTGGATTTGTGGGCACCAGAACACATGTGACTCCACCAGCATCATCTGCCCACCGCACAGACGCTGGTCGAACAGGAGCACTGGGTTCAAGCAGGCTGTCTGACCCCAGCGCAGGGGTGCTGAGGGGGGGTGGGGGAAACAAAGGAGGTTGCTCCTGAGACCCCGGAAAAGGAAAGAGGGGTCCTGGCTCAGGCTGGGGGAGGCCAGAAAAGGACCAAGTTCCCCAGACCTCTGCGGACTCCGAGCCCCCACGCTGCCACCGCTCACATCAGGGGGCTACTGTGGGCGTCTCAGATAAGAAGAGGTTCAGGGCACATGCTAGGGTTGCAGCCCAGGTATCCGGGCAGAATGTAGGGCCCCCAGAGCAGGCGCAGACCCTGGAACAGATGCCCTGGGAAGGGGAGAGCTGGGAGGTGATGGCACTGGGCACGGCTTGGAGCAGGAATCTCCTTCCACGGGCTGCGAGACCTGAAACTTGGGTGTCCCATCTCTCGACCCCACATCCAGCAGAACCCCAAGTCCTGTCCACCCACCTCCTGAAAGTACCCCCAAACCTTCCCCTCCTCCCAACCCTCACGCCCTTCTCTGGGCTTCCTGCTCCCCCTGCCCTGCTCTCCACACCACAGTCAGTGTGCTCTGCCCAGGGCTGTGCCTCTCCCCAGCTTGGAAACCCTCGCTGGCTCCCTATTGCTCTTAGGTCTGCCTCCTACTGGGGCTGGGGGCACCTCTGCCACTAAGGATGCACTTAGCAGGCCACCTGCCCCTCGTGGCCCCAACATGGGACTGTAGCTGCTCTACCCTCTGCCTGGGCCATGGCTGTGGCCGCGACAGAGCCTGAGCCTCTGAACCTTGAACAGAACCAGGAGCCCAAGAGGCAGCCCAGCAGGCCGATGGGTTCGGCTGGGTGTCCTGCAACCCAGGTGGCCGTCCTGGAGCCAGCTCCTGCACCACTCCAGAGCCCCGCCCGTCTGGCTCCAGCACCCCCCACACCTGGGGAGGCAGTGCAGGAGAGGGAAGAGCACACCTGAGGTGCCAGGCAGGCCCAGGCCTGCTGCTGGGCCCCGGGCAGGCATTGCCCTGTTGCCTCCCCTGTAAAATGGGGATAAAGATGCCTGCTACCAAGGCTCTGATGATCCCACGGGACATGGGCCGTGAAGCAGCTTCCTGCTGGCTCTCGCCCCCAGCAAGTAGCACACCAGTGCTGGTCCCAGGAGGCCAGCAGGCCCCTGCACCAGCTCCCGACCACCGGGTCCCTGTCCTGTCACTGCCAGGCTCCGGCTCCATGCTTACCACCCAGCAAGCACCCAGTCAACACTTAATGCATCAGGATGGATCAGACAGAGGAACTCCCAGGAAACACACACGCGCACGTGCACACGCACACACGCACTCCCCAGCTCTTGCTGGTGCCTGAAATCCCCAACAGGGGAGCCGTTATCCGTTGGTGAAAGGCAATATCCCAGCAACGCATCGCAGTAGAGCTGGGGGGTCCTTTCCAGCCTCCACATGCACCCCACTGCCCTCCTTCAGAAAGGAAGCCCCCGGCATTCCTGCAGGGCCTTCATGCCTCTGCGTCGTGCCTGCCATGCCCCTGGCACCCCACTCCCCAGGGCTGTTCCAGCTTTGGCAGTCTCTGCCATCAGAAGGCTCTTCCTTCCGTGGAGCTTGCAGCCTCTCCCGCCGGTCCCCACCCCACGCCCAGGGCTGCACAGAACCCTGGGTTCCCTCCAGGCCAGCCCTAGCAAGAACTCCCAGGCCTGCTCCAACCCAAACTCCACAGCCCCCACCTGCATCTTGGCCTCAGGTAATCCAGTTGCAAGCTCCATGCCCACATCGGTCCCTTCGTCCAGATGAGTCCCAGGCTTGCCCCACATGCAGTGTCAGAGCAGACATGGGGCAAGGGAAGAACCCAGCTAAGTAGTGTGATGCTGCTGCCATGGCAGCCATTCACACTCTAGTCTGAATGTTTCCAGCCCTTGCCTAAAAGCAGACTTGAGCCAGAATCATCAAAGTTAGATCCGAGAAGGCTCTTAGTGCCCTTCTGCTCCAACCCCACCCTATTCCTCCACTCTACAGATGGGGAAACTGGGGCTCAGGTTGAGGAAGAAACAAAGGAGAGGGAATATGCTGCTCCCAGAGGGGAGGAAAAATGGTTCCTGAAGAGGAGGTCAGGGTTGGGGGTGAGGGCTGAAGACAGATTGCTGCCATCTGGTTACCAGAGGCCACAGGAGTTGCTGATAAATCTTATTGCTCTAATTCACCAGGATAATCACCCATTTTGCAGATGAGGAAAGTGAGGCTGGAGCTACTGAGTGACTTGGCTAAAGCTGCCCAGATCTTCGTGACCCAGCTGACCGCCGCGTGCTTCCCCTTCCTGGCGCCCCCTGCAGGCAGCCGCAGGGAAGCAGAAGATGTGTGTGCTCGCCGGGGCCCCAGGCTGCCACCTCAACCAGACATTGCTCATTCGGCTCCCTCCTGACCCCCATTCCTGTGCTCCCCCACACTGCCCTGCCTCTGCAACCCACTCCCTGGGAGGATAAAAGCTTCCATATGTGAGCAGCCCTCCTGGGCTGGGCACCCAGTGCCCAGTACACCTTTTGTCTCCTAACCGCCTGGAAAGGTGGCAGGCATCCCCGGGCTACAGGCAAACTGGGCCTGAGAGAGTGGGCTCACCTGGGGCCACACCTTGAGTCCCTGGTGGGGCTGGACTTGCACCCACAGCACCCCCCAGCCTCCCAGGCATGGGCCCCGAGCAGACACCACTGACCCATTGCAGTGCTCTTTTCTACTAAGCCAGGGCACGGCCTCGGAATCCCCCTTGCCCAGCGGCCACCGTGGAGGTGGCCTCTGGAAACAATGGCAGTGACCGCCCCTGGCTGGGCCAGGTGCCAGGTCGGGCCACGGTTCTCGGGGGCTGTCTGAGCATTCCACGCCAGCCCTTCTGCTCCTCTGCTGCTGTGACAGCCCCAGAATCCCCGAACAACAGGACTGTGACAGCCGCTGGGCACAGAGGCAGAGAAGGGGGTGACCTGCCCCAGGCCACACAGCCAGGGAGCCGAGCAGCCGAGGCTCCGGCCAGGGCCGATTCCCTGCTCCCTGGACCCCACTGCTGGCAACCACACCCCCAGTGGCTCACCACAGAGCTTCCCCCAAATGCCTGCACCTCCCAAGCTGTCACTGCCTGCCTGGCAGGGCCCCCGGGGACCTTGCCCTCGGCCATAGTGGCACAGTGGGAGGTTGGTGATGATCTTGAGGCCATGACAAGGTTGCCACAGAAGCTGATGTCTCCCCCAAAGGGCCCACTGAGCTCCCTCTGCAGTGGGCCAGGGGCAATTAAGTCCCTGTGACATTGGGTCTGCAGCCACCCAGGGCCACACTGTGGCCCAGCAGGTGCTCCATGCCCCCACCCTTCCCCAGAGGCTACTTCAGACTCGCCCCCCTCCTCACAGCCCCCCACCTTGAAGATGACTATACCGTGTACCCCACTGAGCCACGGAAACCCCTGCTGACCTGATCCCAAAGTCGCAGCCCTCCCCGATGCCGTTCTCTCCTGCCCCCTCTAGCCTCCTCTCAGGGACTCCCCCTTAGCCAGCACCCTCTTCTCTGCACCTTCAGGCACCCCTGCTCACCAGCTCCCTTCCTCTAGCACTCACCCTGCTCCTGACCTAAAAAAACAAGCCCTCTGTCCATCTGTCTTAGTTTCTCCTAAAACAGGTCTTGCCAATTTTCCTGCAGGGACCGGCCAGGTGGGCCTCTCGCTGATCTCAGGGCTCAGTCCCAGCTGTGGCCCCCAAATCTGCACATCCCGGGCCTGGGGACATCTCCAGCCTGGTCCCAGGCACACGCCTTCCCGCCCTCATCTCCAGGCTTGTGGACCACCTGCCTTATTTACTCTGGGGCTTAGCCCTCTGCGCCCTCGACATATACCTACCACAAAGGTGCCGCCTGCCAAGAACTGCCACCTGCCAGGCGTTGTGCTAATCACGGGTTAGCCAATCCCATCTGCAGTCGACCCTATTTAGTCATTGACTCCAAAATTATCTTCTGAGCACCTACTGTGTGCTACCCACTGTTGTAAGTGTGGGGGATACAGAGGCGAACTGCAATGCAAGCGTGACGGTTCTGTTTGTGCAGATGTGGAAACCGAGGCCCAGAGGCTGAGTGCCCGCCTGGGCTCATATAGCCATGGGGGGGTGGGCTGCAAATTCTTCCCCCCCCAGCCTCTTCCCACGCTGTGGCCTCCCTGCCCCAGCCCCCTGCCCCCACCCCGCCCCCGCCCTGGAGCTGCCCCCAGAGCCCAGCACCCTCGGCGCTTTGTTCTCCTCCCTGGGAGCCCCCTCCCACCGCCCCACCGCCAGCCCTGCTGCTGCCTCCCCGGGAGCCGTTGCCAAGCCGTCAGCTCCTGTCATCGCCCCGAGGGAGCCAGGGGGAGCGCCGGCAGCAGCCTTGGCACCCGCCGGCCCCCGCCGCTCCCCACGTGTTCTCCCGCCCAGCCTCAGGTCCACCACTGAGGAAGGGGGGCAGTCAGTGCCGGGGATCCAGCCCTCCCATTACAGATCAGGAAACTGAGGCTGAGGAGGACATGCCAGGGCTCTGCAGGGCCTCCTTTTAAAGTGGCTAAATTAGTCAAATCAACCTGTCAAGGTGCCACTCTGTGGAAGACAGGTTCCCTCTAAGGGGGTGCCCCCTCCTGCCCTTCACCAGCCCCTCCCAGAGGAGCTCCCCTCCAGTGCTCACAGCACCCCTGCCCCACCCAGATGCCAGGCCAAGCATCCGCCCCTGTGGGCACCGGATGGCAAAGGGAACTTGGGGCTGGGAGGCAGGCCACCTGGGTCTCCGCTGTTGGGTCCCTGGGAAGCTGCTTCTCCCTACATTTGGCTCCTGGAGGTGGGACTCTGTGTCCTCATCCTGACTAGGAGCACCAGAGGCAGTGGAGGGCGGGCAGGGGACACATACATCACGAAGAAGCCAGCAGCCTTGGCAAACTGTCCTGGGCCGTCAAGTGGGGAGAAAAGACCCTGGGGCCGCCCAGCTCAGGCTCTGGCAATGCCCCCATCTAGTCAGAGCCTTTGTTTCCTCCCCTGGCCAAGTGGGAGAAGAGTCTACCTGGTCAGCCTGGCGGCAAGTGAAAGGAAGTGATGGGTGTGGGCCCCGCCCCCTCCACCTGCGGCCCCCCTTCAGGGAGAGAGGGCTGTGAGCGGCAGGAGGCCCGTGGAGGGAGACAGACGAGCAGACCGCCCCGTCTGGGCCTCGGCAGCGTTTGGCAAGGCCCCTCACCGTCTGCCACCTTGGGGCGTGATGGAGAGACACAGGCGGTGCCAGGACAGGCTGGCCGCAGGACACCAGCCAGGGGGGGACGTGTCCGAGTGGGACCGCCAGCTGACCTGTGCCCCGAGGGAAAAGGGCTCATGCAGCTTAAGGAAAGACAGGTTGCTGTCTGCAAGGACAGCGAACTGAAGGAAAAGTCGGGAAACAGGCGTGTGAAAGGGAAAGCTCCATGGGCTCCGAGGACCTGGTGGGCGCCTGGGTGGGCAGACAGTTCTCAGGAGCCACGGGTCCTGCCACTCCTCCATGGCCCAGGAGAGAATCCCACTGGGTGCCTGCCTGGGTCAGGTGTCCAGTGTGACCAATCGGCCATGACTGGGGACAGGGTCACAGAGCCTGGCCAATCCCATAGAAGGGAGAAGCTCTGTGGGCAAAGCAGTGACAGGGAGGGCATGGGGTCTCCAGTGCCTTCCCATTTGCAGGGGGGAAGGTGATGGGCCCTGGACAAAACACCCCAAAGAGTGGGTCCCAGTGCCCTTGGCCCAGCCCAGACCGAGGCTCTGTGGTGGAGGGAACCAGGTGTGCACCTGGTGCAGAGAAGGGTACAGAGGTTGGTCGGGAGCAAGGCAGGTGGACTTCGGGTGGGAGGGCGCTGGTAAGGCAGGTGCTGTCATAGTCATTCATTTACTAAAGCCTCACCGAGCACCTGCCCTGTGAAAAGTCCGTTCAGGAGGCTGAGGATACAGGGGCCAGGGAGGCAGAGAAACAAGAGGCCAGGCGGTGTGGAGGACCGTGGAAGCCAGGGAGGAAGTGGCTGGGGACAGAAGACAAAGGAGGGCAGGCAGCAGGACATGGGACACTGGTGGCAGGCAGAGGGAGGGCAGGCTGCTGGCCAGGCCCCCAAGACGGTCAGTGCTTGCTGCGTGACGTGGAGGTCTGCGTGCAGGACGCAAGGCAGGGGAGGAGGAGCGCAGGAGACTCAGGACAGAGCCAGAGGGACAGCGGTCTGAGCTGCAGTAGGGAATTTCAGGGTGCCTGGAGTGAGCATAGGTGGTCCAGGAGGCCAAGACAGTGGTCCAGATCACCCCGGAAGTGCCGGGAAGAGAAGGAGCCCAGGACCAAGTGCTGAGGAACCCGACATTTAAGGTAGGGATGCAGGAGGGGCAGCCGCCGGGCAGGTGGGGGGAGAGCAGGCAGGGATGAAACCAGGGAGGGAGGTGAGGAGGGCCCCATAAGAGAACTTGGACTTAACACCTGGAAGGTCATAGGGGGCCTTGGGGAGAGGGTCCCCAAGCAGGGTGGGTGATGGAAGTGAGAAGGGGAGACACCCACACACACATAAGTCTCCATTCCAAGGGAGCGATTTTCCATTATGCCGAGAAAAGAGATCCCAGTGTCCACTGACAACAGAGCCTTCCTTGGATGGCACGTGTTGGGAAGTGTCCGCGTTCTGTTCCAAGTGTCCCGTAGCCACGGTTAGGCCCTGCATGGAGACCGAGGGGCCCCTTAGCCTTGGCCACTGACTTCCAATGAGCAAGAGAGACAGAAGTGGAGCCAGCGCAGGATGTGACCTCGCACAGCTGACGGGAACCTCACACACGCCTGCCCAAGAGGGAGACGGACAGTGTCCTGGCCGCGGGGTCCGGGTATTCCCTGGGTCTCCCGCAGCCCCCGCCTGTGCTGTCCCGGCGCTGAGCGTGCCCCAAGCTCACCCCTGCTTTGAGGCTTTCGCTGGCCTCTGGCCTGGGCTCCTAGTCCCAGCCACCTCCGCTTCCTGGGGAAGGGTTTGGCGTTGGCGACTGGGTGTCACGCAGATGGCCCTCTTGAAGCCACCCGCGGGCCCAGGAGGCCGGAGGAGGCCAGGAGCCCCCCACCGAGGGCGGGCAGGACCCGGCAGCCTCACGCAGAAAAGCGGGTGTTGGCTCGGCCTCTGCAGGCTCCCCCTCGCCTCGCCCCTGCTCCCCAGGGCTCTCGCCGCAGGCCGCGGGGCGCTCAGTCTGTCCACGTGGGGCCTGGGGGAGCCGTCCCCGCCCAGCCTGGCCCGGCCCCCTGCCCCCCCGCCTGCCGCCGCAGCCTTGCGGATCGCAAGCCACACTCGCCCCAGCAAGCTCTGTTCAAGCCCTCCTCCCTCCCTCCCTCCCTCCAACAAACAGCCCCTGTTGCACCAGGTTCTCCACAGGTGGAGGCCCCTGAGCCCTCCTTCCAGGTCGTGGGAGGAGGCTTGGAGCATCCTGGGAGCACCCGTGCAGCACTCTCGTGCTCCCAGCGCAGCGACCTGCGGCAAGCCCCTTCCCTGCTCCAGGGCTGATGCTCCAAATAACCTCCCCCTCTAAGGCCATCTCCCCTGGGCCATTCACTCGAGCCCGGGGGGGGGGGGGGTCAGCAACAAGGAGCCCCCTCCTCCATCCTAGCCCCGCCCACCAGTGCCCTGCCCAGGAGTCCCTGCAGGCCCATGTCTCCTCCCTCTGACTGCCTCGAGCCCCAGGGGGGCCCTGGAGGGGAAAGCCCGGGAAGGCTGCCCTCCAGCTCTCAGAAGCAGCGGACTCGCTTCCCCCAGAGGAGGCCCTGACCCTGACTTACCCCTCTTGAGCCTCAGTTTTCTCCTCTGTACAATGGGGCTGGACGGTGGAGGGAAACACAGGCCAGCTGTAGGGCGGCGCGTGGGAGGGCTGCGGGAAGGAGCTGGGCTTTGCGGGGCCCAGAGACGTGCGGCAATGTTTACAGGGGTGACAGAAGAGGGTGGGTGTGGCAGAACCGGGCCCTGGCATGGCAGGAAGAGCCAGGGGAGGGGGTCAGGCCGACCGGGGCTCTGGTTCTGACTGCATCATGTAAGAGCTGGGTGGCCTTGGGCAGGTCATTTAACAGCCCCCAGCCCCTTTGGGGGATTGTAGCCAGTTGGCAGTTTGATGTAACTATGAATTCCAAAAATATAATTGGATCATGCTTGTAAACTGATCTGTTAATCTGGGCGTGATTAAGTTATGATCAGGGCGTTGACTGGGCCAGTCAGTAGGGCATTGAGCCCCACCCCTCGGTGGGTGGGGGAATTGAAGATAAAAGGCAAGGCAAAGGACAGAGGGAGCAGGTTTTGAGTAGCAGTTTTGATGGTGGAGTTTTGATGTTGGAGAGAAGACCCCGGGATAGAGACAAGCCATTCGCTGAGAGTTCACAGCTGACCTTGTGGAGGAAACAGGAGCTAAGCCCGGAGAGAAACGCAGCCCCGGGAAGAGAGGAACCCAAGAAACCTGAACCCTGGCAAACGTCGGCAGCTGTCTTGCTCCAACACGTGGCAATGGACTTCGGTGAGAGAAGAAACTTATACTTTATGGCCTGGTAACTGTGGACTTCTACCCCAAATAAATACCCTTTATAAAGACCAACCCATTTTTGGAATTTCACATTAGCACCCCTTTGGCTGACTAATACAGGGATTAATTGGGAAAAGGAGCCTGAAGGTGCCTAGGAGGCGTCTGCACACAGTAGGAGCTCAATCAATGTCAGTCCCATATAGACTTCCCTTCCCACATTTGGGGACAGCAAGGAAAAGACACTTGCTCCCTTGCTCCCCTCCCTCTCTCTTTCCCACTGCTGGGGAGGAGTGGGCTCCTGCCTGTTGGGTGACATCATTGCCAGGGCCCTGAGACACTGAGGCCACAGTGCCAGTGACACGCCAGGGAATCTTTAACAGTGACTCGATGGGGCGGGGTGGGGGAGCCCTGATCTGTGGCGCTTGCAGATTTCCACGGTGTAAACCCTCTCACCCTTGTGGGAGGGCCCTCAGAGCCGGGCCTCCTCAGGCTTGGTCCCTGCTGTGTGGCTGGTGTATAGCTCAGGAAGAGCCTTTTGCTCATAGTAACAGAAGGACTATTAACAAAGGAATGTCAGAACCTACCTGGCCTGCACCCTCCCAGGCCCCGCCTGGCCCACTGCCTCCCTCCCTCCTCCCCAACCCCATGCACAGCTGCTCTACTGGGCAGCCCCCCTTGGCGGCCCATTGTGGAACCTTCTCCTCCACCCTGAAGCCCCCTCTTCAGCAGAAAGACAGGCCCTGAGGACACAGGGGTGACCTCACGATGGGCAAGGGGCTGGAAGGGGCTCCTGAGATGGGGCCCAGGCAGGGAGAAGGGGGTGGGGGTGGCCAGGCCCAGGTCGGGAAGAGCAGGGAGGCTGTGGCCTGGGACAAAGGGCCGGAGGTGGGTGAAGCCCTTCCGGGAGAGAGGGTTTCCAGGGGTAAGACTGGGGCACTTTTCATTAGAGGAACAACTGGGGGGAGGTAGGTTTAATGCACGAGAAGGGATTCCCAGGGGAGCCTGGGAGAGGAGACCATGCACCGGAAGGGGGCTTTGGAGACAGACAGACAGAGGGACCTGGGCAGGAAACCGTCGTGCTGTGCGGCCTCAGCCGAGGACCCTGAGCTTGGGGCCACCTCTGTAAAATGGGCAGATACAATAGCCCTTCCACGTGGCTGTTGTGGGGCCTGATCAGAGACTGCCGAGCACACAGCAGGTGCTCAATAAATAGTCATTTCTGCCGACCTCTGGTTCTGGTGCTCTCTCTCTTTGCTGGACTTTTCTTACCCCTGCCCCATCTCCTGACTCAGCTGACCATCCACCCAGGCTGCCCACTCGGTGCTAAGCCCAGAGCCCAGAGCTGCCAGGGCCCCCTCCCAAACCTGGCTGGCCTGGGCCTTAGGCTGGGTGGCCTGGGATGCCCCCTCCATGGTGCCCTAGCTGGGTTCTGGGCACCAGCAGCCCCTCTGGCTATGGACTCCAGCACACAGGGCCAGCTGGGCCAGGGGGGACCTTGGAGGCGGAACCGCTGCCTCGGCCCCCGATGAGTGCCCCAGCCCTGCCCCACCCCCACCCCAGTCCTCGGATCTGAGGGATCCCAAGGACGGGAGCACCTGCTCCCACAGGTGCCTGGGAAGGGGGACAGTCCCTGGAGCAGGACAGCTGCAGATAGGTGGAGCGGCATGCGTGGACCTGGGGGGAGGGAGAGTGCGTGCTTGGGGGAGGGCATGTGCTTGGTGGGGGCAGAGTGTGGAGTGGGAGGGAAGACGGGGTACCTGGCCCAGCCTTTTGACGCCTTCTGTATGAATAACAAACATTCTAATCAGAAATTTGTCAGCATCGAACAACTTCCAAGAGAAAGTACTTTCCGGATCGAAGTGCATTATGTTGATTTAGTTCCTTGGCCGATCTTCTATCCAATGTGGTTTAACGGTTCCTAGTTTATTATTTTTGTTTTTATTTCCATTTTCGTTTTACTGAACTTATTTTCATTGGGATAAATATTTTTCCACACATTTTCAATGAGGATTTCATCTTCCAAGCAGCTTTGTAGCCATGTCACATTTTGCCCAGCATAGCTTGTGCCACTGTGTGTTTCCTTTGGTGGCCGTTCTTTTCTGCTAACTGCACTGTTTCAGGGACACATGCTGCAAGGTCTAAATTTGGTTGAAAAGATTTGATTCTTCCATCTATTCCTAAGTCAATAAGTTTTCTGGTATACAGGTTTGACTTTTCTCCCAATAAGATTTCTCCTCCAGATAAAGGACCTGGGGTTCGACTTGACTCTTTGCAGCAAAGACCTTCCAAGCTATCAAAGCACAGGGTCGGAGCACACGGTGGGGTCAAAACCCTCTTGGGGTCAAAATGCCCTGTAGGTGGCCCAGATCCTTGGCAGCAGAATAAGCCCTGGAAAAAGCCCATGGAAAGCCTCAACCACCCAATTCAGGCAGGAGTGCGAATGGTCCAGCGCCTCGCAGGGCGGGCTGGGGCGGGCAGCTTCTGAGATAGCCCCCGGGGATCTCCCTCCCCACGTGTGGGAGGACTGAGATGGGATTCCCACGGATGGAGTGTGGCGAAGGTGACGGGACGTCCCTTCCGTGATCGGGCGGCGTGAGTCTGGCTTCTGTCTTGCCAGCAGACTCTCCCTGGCGGGCTCCGATGAGGTGAGCTTGGGAGCAGAAGCCCTTCCCCAAGGGGGGCCTCCAGACGAGCCCGCAGACCCGACGCCACACGTTCATTGTGCGCAGGCTTGGGAGGGACCCTGGCCAGACCCACAGGCACCACGAGAGAATAGATGCAGGGTTTTCCCACCACTAAGATGTGTGGTTATTTATTAAGCAGCAGATCGCAGATGCATCGGGCAGACCTCGCAGCAGCAGCAGCGCTAGGTGGAGGAGGTACATTTAGGTACTGAGCCCCCTCCTGGGCGCCAGGCTCCAGCCTCAGGGCTTCACGTGCATTGCTTGTCTGTTCCTGGCAGCGACGGTAACCAAGACAAATGAAGTTGCTCAGGCCCAGGACAGCTAGCACGAGGCCCCGCTCCCAGAGCCCGGGTCTGGGCTAAGGGCTGGCTGGAGCAGGGGGAGGTAGCCAAGGGGCAGCCACCCCGATTCCCTTTTCCTCCCAGACCCATCTACCACCCACACCCTTTCCCCCTTGGGTGCAGACCCCCTCTGACCTGTCGCGGAAATGATCACATGGGCACCAAAGCAGCTGCAGTGTCGGCCTCAGTCGTGCTTCCCAGAAACATCTTATCAATTTTCCCTGCACTTTTAATAAGCATTTGATTCTTTCGATTGCCTGGTGGTCCATTTGCAGGGGAATCTGAACTACCTGATCGTTTCTCACTTCACCTGCCGTACGGGAAATAGATTCAATTAGAAAAATCTATTGCTAATTTGAAAGCTCTGATTCTGTAATTTCCTACGGGGAAGACATGTAAATTGTGTGTTATTTAACACCCTTCCATGGCAGGTGAGTTCCTCGGGGAACAATTATAATCTACTCTCCACTCTTCTTATAGATTGCTGACAAGGGGGGAGAGGGGAGAAGGAGGAGGGAGCACAGGAGAATATTTTGAAGGCTAGTCTCTAAGAAGCATGCAGAACCCCTAAATTGGAAGGGCCCAGGTGCAGTCAGCTGGTTCGGTGCCGGCCTGCCCACCCACACCAGGGGTGCCCCCATGCCCTCTGGCCATTCTCTAACCACCTGGAAGCTATAAAATCACTGCAGGGCAGAAGGCGGTGAGGACACCCAGACGGCATTCCAGCTTCTCCATCACCTGCTGTGTGACACAAGTCCATCCCCTGACCTCTGGGGGCCTTGGTTTCCATGTGTGTCATGGGGAACAGGAATGCCCTCCAGTTTGAGCTGTTGGGAGGATCGAGCCCAATATTTGGGTGTAAAATAAGAAAGGAGGGCTTTGCAATCTATGAGGATGGGAGCAGAGGAGCACTGGGAGGAGGACTCAGGGTTTGGCTCTCACCTTCCCCCAGCCCACCAACTGCCAGGAAGGTCTTTCCATAGTGAGCCTGACTCCTTCTGGCTCTGGGGCTTTTTCAAAATCAGACGTCCTTCCCATGCAGTTGTGGCAAACAGGCTCTGTTCCCCTACCTCCACCCCCACCCCACCCCACCCCACATCCTGGAAGAATGTGCAAGAAGCCTGGACCGTGGGGGGCCTCTGGGGTAGGGGCTGGGGGGTAGCAAACAGAGAGACCTAAGTTTTCACTTTATGCCCTTTAGTGCTGTTTGGATTTCTTCCCTCCCTCCCTTCCCTCCTCCTTCCTTTCTATCATATGCTCAAAAACATGATTTTACCCATTTACCCATTTATTCATTTTCACAATGAAACACATGACCAAGGGCCCTTCTGTCCTTGCCCCCACCCGAGCTCCCTTCCTCCTGACTCCCCCCACCCTCTGGCCCATCTCCCTGCAGCGGAGCCCCCATTCAGCCATTCAGCCAATCATTCGTTCGTTCAGACCACAACTTCCTTAAACACCTGCTCCAGCCAGTGCCCCAAGTCTGACAGCCAGGAGGGGTCGCGTGCACCTGAGCTGCCCTGAGCTGGGCCCCGGAGTTGGAGCAAAGTCCTGCTGCTCCCCCAAGGAGCGCTGTGAGCAGACACAATCCCCCAAACGAAAACAGTGGCCTGGGGCGCCCCACAACCCACGGCAAAGCAGCAGGGCACCCACCGGCAGGCAGGCGGGGGTGGGCGCCACCTGCTGGGCACAAGGCAGAAGTGCACCCAGGCACCTGATCGTCCACACTGAGGATGTGCCCAGGGTTCTGCACCCCTGGACAGGCAGGCCCTGAGCTCCTGCTAAGTGCTGGCACAGTATCTTCCTCCCCAACAAGTTTCTCCCAGCAGCCGCCTCAGGTGTTTTTCACAGCTGTGTCTTTCTTTCCATGCCAGAGGTTGTCAGACACTCCATTTATCTTCATTCGCTCCCCAAACACGTACCAAGGGGCAGCCCCTGTACTAGGCATGGGGTGACACTGTGACAAACAAGGTATTAGTGGTCCCTGTGGGCTCTGCAGGCAGGAGGCAGAGATTAAACAACTCATTACACAAGGAGCCATTAATTACCAGCATCATATGCTTCTGGGGAAGGAGAGGGGGCACCATTGTCTCCATTGCTTGCCCTGAGTTCTGCAAGGAATATGAAATTGCTGTTTAACAGATGAGGCCCAGAAAGGTGGAGTGATTTCCCCAAGGTCACACAGCAAGGGGGAAGTAGAGCTTGGATAGGGACCCAGGTCCACCCAGGAGGCCATGAAGAGTCAGGGTCCCCTGCAGAGCTGTGACCAGGATGCAGACACAGCCCCCTACTCCTTTCCTAAAGAGCCCCAGGGAGTGGCTCTTTCCCCAAAGTCTGGATTTCAGTAGGTTGGACCCAGGTCCCTGGAAGAGCTGTGCTCTCTTCCCACCCAAAGGAATGAGCACAGAGAACACCATGGCCTCAAACACAAACCCACCAGAGATGGCCTCCCCCAGCCCCTCCACGCCCCCTGGCCCTTTTCCATCAGATGAGCCACCCTCCTTCAGGAGGGAGGAGGTTCTGCAGTAAGATGAGCCTCCCAGGAATTTCCATCCCCTCCCGAGGCCTCACTTTCTACTTAGATATTATAATCCTCTTTGCCACCTCCCTTCATTAGCGAGTGCGGAGACACACAGGCCCCTCAATGGCATTCTCAGATTCCCTAAGGGAACCCATCTTTGGAATAACAAAACCAAAACGGTTTGGAGATCGTGGAGACGAGGAAGACTCACCGATGCAGCTCACAGATGCCACAGCAAAGGAGCAACCTGCCACCGTGGAGTCCCCGGGCTTCTCGCCTTCCCCTCCGAGCTTGGGCCCTCCCTATACCTGCTGACCCTCCTGGAGCTGGTATCTGAAGCCCCTGAACCGTGCACTTCTCTCTGAGTGTGGTGGAGAAGATGGGGATCTGGGAGAGACCACACGTCCAAATCCAGCTTGGCGGTCCCAACACTGCCATTTTATCGCTGTGTGCCCTTGGCCAGGTTTACCTAACACCTACCGGGGTCTCCGTCTTCTCATTTGTAAGGTGAGGATGACGGCAGCAGCTGCCTCCTAGAAGGTTGTAGGGTTCCACAACACTGGGCCAGGGCTGAGAACTCAAATAGAGTCAGCCCCGACGACAACTTTGCCCAGCCTGGCCGGCGCTGGTCTCCCCAGATGTGGAAGGAAGAAGAGATGTGCAAACGTTGATTGATCACCTTGCACAATTCTTGTGTTTTTGCATCCACTAAACCCTCACAAAAATCCCTGTTTCCATACCCATTTTTAATTGGGGAAACTGAGGCTCAGAGGGAGCTTGACATTCCAGCGTCACACAGCGAATAAGGGCCAATGCTGGACTCAAACCCTGGTCTTCAGTGAAGACCAGTGTCCGCTCACCAGGGGAACAGCCAGGACCCCAGGTCCCCTGTCCTTGTGGAAAACCACAGACCCCTTGAGCCATATCCCAGCCGGCACCTCCCCATATCGGCCACAGGGGGGCAGCAGCATCCCGGCCAGCACGGCCCGCGACGGCTCCTCTCCCCCTGCTGTGCTGCCAGGAACTGCGCGCCCGGAGGCATGGGGGGGTCGCCGGCCTGGCAGGACCGGCACCGGCTGGGAAAGCGCCGGCTACTGGGGTCTGAGCCGGCGACCCAGGCTCGGCCCTGCCGCCTCCACTGCCCTGGTGCCAAAGCCGAAGGACTAGGGCGGGCTGGGGGGCTGCAGCGGGCGGGCTCTGGCCGGCGCCCAGGGTTCATCTTGCCTCTGACCCAGGCAGGTCCCTGCCCCTCTGGTCCTCAGCTTCCCTGGACTTGTGGACATTGGTCCAGATCAGACGGTCGAGCTGGCTGTCTACAGTTTTGCTCCATCTACACATGTTTCAAAGATTTTATTTTGTTGAAAGCATTTTAAATTCAGGGGATTTCAGTCCCAAATATGTCTTGGCTTTCTTTTTAAAAGATGAGAAAATCTGGAAGCACTTGGTGCCTGATCCTAGCTGGAAGCCATGATGAGCTGGGCTGGGCAGCATCGTCCCCTCTGTCGCACGGTCCCCTTCCTCACACACCCCTCCCCCAGCCTGTTCCTGTGGCCCTTGGGCACTGGGAGGCATCTCAGACTGGCTCCCGCACTGATGGACAGCACTGCGAGGGAGGGGCTTCCTCTGCCTTGAAGGATGCCGGCAGCACCCCAAGGTATGTCAACCAAAAATGTCTTTGGGCGTTGCTAAATGGCCCCTGTGTGGGCAAAATAGTCCCCTGTTGTGAACCACTGCTGTAAGTCTTTAAAAATAGCATTTTTAAAGGCCTGGGTTGCCCCCCCCCCCCGCAACACACACACATTCAAAAAACACTTCCAAGCACCCCCTTGGCCACCCCCGGGACCAAACTGGACCAGCACCCTTCCACCCTCCTAGAGCCCCCAGTCTGGAGGAGTGGGTGGGGAGAGCCACGCACACAGGGGGTGCAGCCGAGTATGGTTAATACTGAGATGGGTGGGTGCTCAGCACGGGGCAGGGGCACCCAGGAGACCCTTGGACAGGCAAGGGGGTGGGGAGACAGCAGAGAGGCCAGCCTAGGGCACAGAGCAGGGGCTGGGGCGTACCCATAGTTCAGTGTTGCCAGGGAAGTCCACGGGCTGGAGTCACCGTAGAGGCTGGGAGGCAGCCTCCCCTGACCCAGAACTTTCTCCCACCAGCCACCATCCCCAGGCCCCCACCACACTGCACTGATGCCCTCCCCCAAGGCCCTGTACCAGGGGACACTAGCAATCTGATGGGAGCTGGCCTGCCGTGACCCTTGCCTTCCCTGCAGTCCTAGAACCCGAGGGAGCCCCGTGGAGGTGAGTCCTCCAGCCACTGCCCCCCAGCAACACCCCGAATCCAACATCCCTGCCAGAGTCCACCAGACACCGCTTGCCCTGGTGAAAAGGAGAAAAAGGACCGAGAGTCCTGAGAAGCCTCTTCACTGGCCCAGGTTTGGGGACACTCAGGGTCAGGGGCCTGGCCCAGGTCCTGGCTCAGTGAGCGGGTATTGGCTAAGGGTCTGGATGGATGACCACCCAGCGCAGGGCTGGCAGAGACGATCCCCTTGGCCCCAGTGCAGGGAGACCCTGGCTGCAGGGGAGGACACAGAGGCTCAGAGAGGCCAAGTGATGCGGCCAAGGGCACAGTGCCCAGAAAGTGCTGGTGCTCGGGGCCAGAAGGCAATGGGCCGTGGCCTCGCCAGCAAGGCTCGTTCCGCCCTTCCCCGCCAGCCTCCAGAGTGGGTGCCTGGGACCCGGGGGGCGGCGGTGGGGGGGTAGGAAAGCACGACCAGAGTGCCCGGCCGATGGAGCCTCTTCCGGGAAGCAGCCTCCCCATCACAGCTGAGCTGGCTAAGCCCTCTGACCCTCTGTACATGGTCAGAAAAGAGAGCCGGCAGCTCCCAGTGAACCATGCCTGGAAAACCAGCCTTCCAGGAAGTGCCCACGTGGCCGCAAATCCAAGATAAGCCTGTCCTCAGGAAGCCCGCCAGTGCCTTCGGGAAGTCCGCCAGCCCCAGGCCGACCCGTCCCTGCGGGAGGGAAGGCCCAGCCACAGGCAGGACTAACAGCAGAGGGCTCTTGTTTTCTTTCTTTTCTTTTCTTTTTGGCCTCACTTTTCTCCCCTGTAAAAAGACACAAGCAAGCCCGCTTTCCACAAGGGGGTGAAGCTTGCTATACTAATATATATTTTATATTATATATAATAAAGGGGTGTCGCAGGGCCTGGGGGGTGAATAAAGTAAAACTGGACCAGTCCACACCCCCAGTCCCACTCTGCTCCGCATCCCCCCTCCCCATCCAGAACCAATTGCCTCCTGCGGGATCAGCATGGACTCTGGGGCAGCAAAGCCACAGCACAGCGGGGATTTCCCCAGGATGAGCTCCAAGCCTACCTGGGAAGTCACGGGAGGGCCTTTCAGTGTTTCACAAGCTGTCAGCCCTGGGACGGGCGTCCCCAGGGGGGCCCCCCCGCTCCAGATAGTGTCAAGAGCTCCTGCAAGGCTTTTTTTTTTTTTTAATTTATTTTTATTGTGGGTAAAAATCTAAATTCTCACAATACATACAAACATTTGCAAAATGATATATAAATATATATGCATATATGTGTATTTGCTTACAAAAATGTTATTTATATATATATATATACA
>JAKSZT010054301.1:6467915-6499566 GCA_026826555.1 Tolypeutes matacus | reverse complement strand
CCCAACCAGTTGAGCCACATCCGACCCTCCCAGTGTCTTCTTTATATCCTTAATCTCTTCCTTCAGTTCTTTAAGTTGGTCCATGATATTTGTTTGGATAGCTTTGATTAGTTGTTCGATGTACTGCATTGCTTCCTGGTTTTTATTTTGTGCATTGGACTGGTCCATGTTTTCCAGTTTCTCAGAGTCATTTGTATTTTTCTGTTGCCCTCTGGTCATCATATTATCTTGATGGGTTTGTTCAGTTGATTAGCTTTTCTCTATGCTCTAGAATTTTATTTAGCTGTTGGTTCTGCGTGTGAGTTAAGTTTTCTCTTTGGCATTTTTCTTCTTATTTTATTTCCTTGCTTCTTTCTATGTTCCCTTGAAGGCAAAAGGTTAGGGCCAGAGGAATCAAAAGATGTAAGGAAGGCAGAAGGATAATAGAAATATTGATAAAAGTTGGAAGAGGGGCAAAATGAGACTTAATGAGATGAATATTTAACTTGTGTAGGCAGTGTAGAGTACTAGGAAAAAATATGGAGTTCCTACAATGGACTGGGAAAACAAATGGAGGAATATATATATATAGTGATTTAGAAGGCTAGAATTATGAGGAGGGAGAGAAATAGTAAAGAAAGGTCTGAAAGGAAAAAGTTAATACTAATAAAAAAAAAAAAAAAAAGAAGAAGAAGAAAACAAAATAGATGGGATAGAAATTGACACCCTTAAGTTGTGGGCCTATGAAAAAATGTTGTCTCTAAGAGCCACAACAGAAAACAGAAGGCAGAAAGATGCAGGAAGGATAAGCGATAGTTTGTAATACAGAATCAATATATACAGCGAGTGGGAAATTACTGAATAAGAAGCCCAGCAAAGAAGCGACAAGCTGGCAGCACCTATTTAAAAAAAAAAATAGAAGGAAAAAGGAAGGGGGGAGGAAAAAGGAAATAATAGCAATAGACCAGAAAGTAACAGAGAGAAACCAAAGATCCACATAGGCAATTGGTCAAACAGAGCTAAGGGGGGGTTCAATGATTCCCCTAGGGTCCACGTGGATCCTTCCTGCCTAATTGTGTTTATCAATGAATTTCCCCACAGGGTTCTATATGCAGGTCCTGAAGCAGCTTTTAGCTATTAAACTAAATTAAAGAGAATTTATTTTTCATTTGTTGAGGTGACCTCACTTTTTTTTTTTTTAGCCAAATGCAGGACCCAAAATAATTCCTCCTCTAGACCAACCCCCTTACGGAAGGGACCCTAGCTGGGCCCGTGGAAATTAATCAAGCACGTCCCACTTTCCGGACTCCCCAGGTTAGCTGAAGCTCTGATGTTAGTCAGTGAGGAGTGCTAAAGAAGGCGGATTCCGCCCCTTCTGGCGCCGAGCTCGAGTGTCACCGGGCTGCTCAGTAAATCATTTTGAGTGCAGATTCGCGTCTGCTCTCAGCCTGATGCTGCTTCAGGTCGGCTTATCTGCTCCCCAAAGCTATGGGGTGGTGCAGGCAGCCAGATCGATGTCTAAAAATATAAAGTACCCTTCCCTGTCTTCCAACCGAACTCTCCCTTTTTTGGGAAGTGTCCCTTCCTCCTGGCTCCGCAGCGGCCCGGGTCTTATCCCTGGGTGGCTAGGGAAATCAGCTCCATTTCCTGACCAAAATCCCCCCTCCGGTTCACTGGGTGCTGATTAGCTCGTTTGCTCTGTTCACACAAGGTCCAAGGGGCGCCAGGCAGCCAGATCCCCAGAAAATAAAACTTTTTCGCCCCACCCGTGGCTCCAAATGGCCGTTTTATTTAATTTTATTTTTTTCCCCTAACCGCGGGGCTCAGCCGCCTGTGCCAACCTCCACCGGCAGCCTCAAAACTCACGAATCTCCACCGTTCGGTCCACGCCGCCGATCCGCGCAGATAGATGTCCCAAGCTTCTCACTCCACGCGTGTACAGCACAGACCCCCGGGCAGGACCCCGTCCCCAATCCGCCTTGCTCTGGGAGCTTGCAGTGTGTGCCCTCCTACACTAACGCCATCTTGGCCCTCTCTCACAATCCCATTTTCCTCCTGCAAGGCTTTAGGCAACTCAGGCCTCTCCTAACGTGAGGGAAATGATCAGGGGACCCTTGAACTGCGGACTGGTCCAAAGCCTTAGTTTCGCTAGAGAAGCAGAGGCTTATGGGTACTGCCTCTGCCATTTCACAGATGATGACACAGAAGCTGAGGTCGCCTGGGGGGAAGGTGCAGAGTCAAGACCAGGAGGCCGTATTGGTGTGACCCACCCATCTCTAAAGTCCCACATCTGCTGCTTGCTGGAGCCAGACCCACCACCCACCCTTTCCAGAACGTCCTTCAGCCATTCACAAGCCCCACCCGTCCAAAGCCAAACTCTCACGGCATCCCCCCTCAGCGAGGGGTACCACTGCACGCCAAGTCCCCCAGCCTGAAGTCCAGACGTCATCCTCATCGTCTCTGAGTCCCCTTACCTCCACATCCTATGCCTGCCCCGTCACCAAGCCCTACAATGCTCCCCAAGCCCACCTTTTAGCATGACAGGAAAGGACCTGAGCCACATCAAGGCTGTCCCTTTGAAATGGAGCTTGCATTCACCAGTTTGTCACAGACCACACCACTCCTTGCTGCTTCCCTGGCTCTGGGCCCCAGGTCAGCTGCTGTCAAGCATTGGGTTGCACTCACATGCTCTTTAGAGTGGAGAAATAATTCTTTGCCCCATCAAATGTGCAGGAAAGAAAGATGGGCAGAGGCTATTTTCTTCATGCAGAAAAAAATTGAAAATTATTTTTTAGGGTTCGCATGCCACTGAAATGTACACTGGGCCCATACTGGTCATTTTTGGCAACTGTGTGTTCACTAGAGGCTTTGGAGTTTGCAGCTCCTGGGTTAGAGCAATTGCAGAATGGAAGAGAATGCCAGTGGACGTGGGGGGAGTGGGCTCAAGCTTTTCTAGCTAACTTGGGTTTCCTTTCCAGTCCCCAAGAAGCGGGGGTTCCCATAGGCAATAGCCCCTAACAAATTCATGGCCATTGCCACTTTCAGGCACCCTCTCTCAGTCTCCCCGACCAGACGCTCAGACAGCATCACTGCCTGGGCTCCTTCACCACCTCCTGCCCACCGTGCAGCTTTCACTGTCTCCCAAGCTGCAGCCAGGTAGGCAGTGTGTGCCTGGTGCCACCCAGCTCTGCAGACAGCTGCAAGGCCAGCTGTGGGGACAGGGAAGGGTCAGCGTGGGTATGGACCCCCCAGATCCTGCTTACTTTTTGTGTCCATCCCAGTGTGAGCTGGGGCCTGCCCATTCCTGCCTTTGAAGTTAGCACCTCACAAGGGTGTATGTTGTTTATTTCTTTCTGGCACAGAATAATCTAAACTCTTATGAAGACAGAAATTACCTTCTCAGTTAGCAGTTAGCACTGTCGTAGAGGCCTGTGTGAGTTCCACCTTGTCTGCTGGAGAAGCTTCCAGAGCCACATACAGCTGCATGGCTTTTAGTGCCATCTTTCTTTGGTATCCCTGGATGGCTTCCATTATAGCCAATAGTTAAAACTCACATCTAATTTTGTCCCTTTGCCCCCACCCACTAGATGTAGCCCCAATAGGGACTCCTCTCTGCATTCTCTCCTTTTCATTTTTTTTTCCTGAAAGAAATGAGGCTGGTTCTGCATTTGCATTTATTATTTTTTAATGTCTAAAGTTGAGACTTTAAAAGAGTGTCTATAACATATCTGCTAAAGAATAATTATAGAATGTTCACCCATGAACACACCATCCTGGTCAAGAAATAGAACATTGCTCTACTCTAGAAGTTATTCCTATACTGAGTTTTGCATTAGTCATTTCCTTGTTTTTCTTGAAAGAGTCACCTCCTACGATGGTTTTGCCAGTTTTCAACTTCATGGAAGTGGAATAGCATTGTCCGTCCCTTTTGTGACTTGCTTCTTTCACTAATGCTTGTGTTTCTGAAACCCATTCAAGTTGTCGTATGTGGCTGTGGGTGGGTGAGTGTCACTGCTGTAGAGCAATCTATTGTGGGGATATCCCAGGCAGATGGGCACTGGGAACAATGCCGCTGTGAGGTTCTCGATCACGCCCGCTCTAGTACAGGCCTAAGAGCGGAATTGCTGAGTCACAGGGTATTTGCATCTTTCGTTTTTCCACATAACAAATGTATTCCAAATTGGTTGTATCAATTTACTCTTCCATCACCAGCGTGTTTGAAAGTCCCCTTTTTTCCAATCGTTGCTAATACTTGGTTTTGTCAAATTTCTAAAATTTTACCAAACTGGTGAGCGTGTGCTGGTATCTCATTAGGTTTTAGATTGCATTTCCCTAATTTCTAGTAAAGTTGACCCTCTTTTCATTAGTTTATAGTCCATGTGAGTTTCTACTTCTATAAAATGCTTGTTTTATCGTGTGGGTGGCAGGCAGGGTAGATAACTCTGTCTTTTCTGCATGATTTTTCTGTAAACCTATAAGTGCTCTGATAAAAAAAAAATTTTAATGCTGTTTATTTTTGTCCATTTGTCTGTTGGGTTGTTTACTTTTTCTTATTGGTTTTCAGGATTTCTTTATATATTCTGGATAATAATCCTTTGTCAGTTATATGTGTTGCAAGAATCTGCTTCTATGCTGTAACTTGTCTTTTCAGTCTCTTTATGGGGTTTTGATTTTTAAAAATACCTTAGTTTTAATGTAGTCAGATTTATCAGCTTTTCTTTTACTCCTGTACCCAAAGTCACAAAGATGTTCTCTTTTATTTTATTATATAAGCAGCTAGCTATTTGTAATTATGGTACGGTATGAGGTAGGGATGCAATTTCATTTTTTTCCATATAAATCTCCAGTTGTCCCAGTGCTACTTATTGCATGGGTTCATTTTTGGGCTCTTCAGCATCATTAGTCTATTTGTCTATGTAGCAACACCTTACTCTCTTAATTTTTATAACTTTGTATTATGATATCTAGCAAAGGAAGCCCTTCCCTTGTTCTTCATCTTCAGGAGAGATTTGGAAATCCCTAGACCTCTTCTCTTCTACATACTTTACATACTTTTTTTTTTTTTTTTTTTTTTTTGTGAGTGGGGGCGGTGGGTGCAGCCATGACCTCGCTTGTGGGAAGCCGGCATCCAACCATTAACCAACATCACCTCCCCTCACCTTTATTTTTTTTTTTTTTTTCCATTTGTTTGCTTGTTGTACGTTTTTTTGTTTTTAGGCAGCACCAAGGACCGAACCCTGGACCTCCCATTTGAGAAGCAGGTGCACAGCCACTTGAGCCACATCCACTCCCCATCCATTTTTTAATTATTTTGTCAAATCCATGAAAAATTCTGTTGGGAATTTTATTGAAATTGGATTGAATTATTAAGTAGACCAAAGTTGGGAGAATTGGTTCTTTAAAATATTGAATCTTCTTATCAAGAACATGGTATATCTCTGCATTTATCTAAATCTTCTTAAACACCTTTCTATATACTTTATCATTTTCTCTATAAAGGATTAGCTCACCTTTAGTTAGATTAATTCCTAAGTACTTTGTATTTTTGTAGTTATTGCTAAATGGTATATATTCTTTATTACATTTTCTAATAGCTCAACGGTAGTATATAAAATTGTGATTGACTTTTTAATTTTGATATATGGGACAAAATTTCTAGACTTAAAAATTCTAATAATTTATTTTCTATATGATCATATCATCTGCTAATAGCATTGGTTTTCTCTCTTCCTTTCCATATTTATGTCTTTTATTTATTTTTCTTGTCTTACAGCTCTAGCTTGAACCTTGACCACAATGTTGAAAGGAATTGACTATAGACAGTATCATGGATTTGTTTCTGACTTTAAAAGTATTGCTTTCAATATTTCATTATTATGTATGATATGATATATATATTAAATTCCCTTATCAAGTTAAGAAAGTTCCTTTCAATTCCTGATTTGTAAACAATTTGTATAATAAATGGATGGTGAATTTTATTGAACAATTCTTTTAATCTATTGCAAGATTATATAGTTTTTCCCTTTAAATTGTTAATGTGATGAATTATGTTAATTGGTTTCCTGATAATAAACCAAGTTTGCATCCCTAAGATAAATCCAACTTAATCATGATGTATTATATTTTTCAATCATTATTGCTGAATTCATGGTGCTATTATTTATAGAGAATTTTTGCCTCTATGTCCATGAGGGAGATTAACTTGAAATTTTTCTTTATTGACCTTTCCTTATCTGATTTCAGTATCAAGTTTATGCCAAACCTGATAAAGCTGGGAGCATTGATCCGGTTTTTCCACTCTGGGGTGGAAATTTGGGTAAAACTGAAATTACCTGCTCTTCAAATGTTTAGGAGAATTCACTTATAGAGCCATATGGAACTAACAATTTCTTTATGGGAAGGCTTTAAACTACTAATTTAATTTATTTAATAATTATAGTATCATTCAGGTTTTCTATTTCTTCATGAGTCAATCTTCATAAAGCTGTCTTTTTCTAGGAATTTGTCAATTTCATTTAAGATTTCAAACATATTGACATAAAGCCACATATATTAGCTGTATAATCTAGCATCTATAATTGTATCCCTTCTTTCATTCCTAGTATTGCTTATTTATGCCCTTCTTTTAATTAATCTTATAAGAAAATTATCTAATTTTTCAGTCTTTCAAACAATCATCTTTTGACTTTGGACATCTTCCCTGGTGTATGTTTGTTTTCTATTTCATTAATTTCTGCTCTTTATTATTTGTTTCCTCCTACCATCTTTGAGTTTTTTCTATTGTTTTTATTTTAACTTTTTAAGTTGGATGCTTAGCTCACTAATTTTGAACTTTTCCTATTTGCTAATGAAAGCATTTAAGGTTATATATTCTCCTCTAAGTATTGCTTTGGTTGCATCTCACAAGCCTTGTTACAAAATAATTTTATTGGCTAGTTCTAAGTATTTTCTAATTTCGGTTATGATTCCTTTTTACACCTGTGGGTTGTTATGGTGTCTGTTTTTAAATTTCCAAAAATATGAGATTTTTCTTCAGGAATGAAGGAATTATTCCCCTAGCTGCTAGGAGGGCTGCTGGAAGATGGCCCTCAGCTGTCAGCCCTCTTTAGGGATTGCTTAGGCTGAAGAACTGCCTTGCCCAAGGCCATCCCTCCTTCTGTGGGCAGCTGCACACACAGACTGATCCTTCTGGGGATATAAAGTCCTACCCTCCTCACCCCAACTCAGATCAGCTCTAAAGGGCCATTCCAGCTCCAGAGCGCTACGTGGGGTTGGCTAAGGCTTCTGTACTTCATTGCAGCTCAACTTCTCCTCTCTACAAACCTGCTTCCTACCCCCAATAGCATTCCCTAATAAATTTCCTGCACCCTCACCTGCATCTCAGAGTCAGGTTTTTAGGAGAGCCAACCTGCAACACTAACCTTTGATATTTGTCAAGGCTAGCTTTGGAGCCTAGTGCGCAGTCAATTTTATAAATTTTATAAACGTTCTAGGCATGCTTGAAAAGAGTGTGTTTTCCCCTATTTGGGGATTCCATGTGCTACATATGTAGATTAGATTAAACCTATAATCGTGTTCCTCATTCAAATATGCTGTATCTTCATTGATTTTTTTCCTACTTCATCTGTCAGTTTCTGAGACGGATGGCCTAAAACTATCCCATTATACAGGTGGGACATATCTATTTTCCTTGTTCTTCTGTCAATGTTTGCCATGTATTTTTTTCTGCTATGTTATTAATTGTATACAAATTGGAAAATTTTATAGCTGTCTTGTGAATTGAACCTTCATCATTATCTAGTGACCATCTTGTCTCTACTTATTGTGAAGACTTAAATCCATCTTTTTTAATATAACTACTCAGCTTTCTTTTAGTTAGTATTTGCCTAGTATATTTTTCTGCACTTTAACTTTTAATAATTCTTGTGTCCTTATGCTGGAAGTGTATCTCTTGCAAAGATAGCATAATCTAGAATTTTTACAAAATAAAGTCTGACAATTCTCTTTTAACCGAAGAGTTTAGTCCTTTAACATGTATTACTGATAAATAATATGTTTGGATTAATTTCTGCAATCTTATAAGTTATCTCTGTTTGTTCCACTTTTCCTGTCCTCCAGCTCCCTTTCTTGCCTTCTTTTGGATCATTTGAGATTTTCCTTTTCTTTTCCTTATCCTATTTTTTCTTGTTAATTGTTTAGAAATTATATACTATATGACTAATTTTTTAGTGCTTACCCTAGCTATTTTAACACTGAACACTTAACTAACAAAGTCTAAACTTAATATATTTACCCTCCTCCCAAATAAGTAAAGGAACTTGAAAACTTCAATTTTGACCTTCTCCTCTCAAATTATATGGTATTGTCATTCAGTATTTTAGTTCTAACGTGTTTTTTTTTCCTACCACAAATTAGACATTATTAATGTGGAGTCACACAGTCCATGTTTGCTTAGTTTCCTCCAAATATTTACAATTTCCTTGCCCATTTTCATTTCTTACATGTTTGTCCTTGTCTCTGGAATCATTTTATTCTACCTGAACTGAAGTATATAACATTTAAAATGTTCTTTAGTAAGGCTATTTTGGGGGTAAAGTCTCTGTTTTTTGTTTTGTTTTGTTTTTGCCTGAATATGTCTTTATTTCACCCTCATTCTTGAATGATTATATAAAGGTCTAAGATGACAATTATTTTTTTCTCAGCACTTTGAAGATATAATTCCACTGTCTCCTCGCTTCCACTGATGAGAGTGTGAGGCCAACTGTCCATCTAATTATTGAGCCTTCAGAGATAATCTTTTATCTCTGATGCTTTTACCAACTTCTCTTTTTCTTTTACATTCTGCAATTTCACTATGATGTGTCTATATGTGAATTTCTTTTGATTTACCCTACTTTGGATTCACTGGGATTCCCGGATCTGAGGTTTGGTATTTATAACAATTCCAGAAAATCATCAGTCATTATCTCTTCATATATTGCCTATTCCCCATTCTCTCTATTATCTCATTCTAGATCTCTGAAGAGCTGGAAATTAGACCCTCTCACTCTATTTTTCATGTATCCAACTTTCTTACTTATTTTCCATTGTTTTATTTCTCTGGATAATTAATTTGGCTCCCTCTTCTAGTTTAGCAATCCTCTCTTTGGCTATATCTAATCTGCTATTCAATCCACTCATTGAGTTTCAGATTCTAAGTATTATATTTTTATCAGTTTTATTTTATTCTTTTTCAAATGTTGTTGTTCTTTGCAGTCTCTTATGCCCTGTTCATATTTTCAAGTTCTCTTTTATTTCTTTAAAAACACAAAAATAGTTCTTTTAAATTTATTTACATTCTGCATATTATAAATTTAATCTGAAGGCTTTGAGAGTCTGTTTCTATTGTCTCTTGTTTCTGCTGGCTTTCCTTTAGGGTGCCTTTTTTTCTTGTGAAGTTTATTATTTTTTACTGTTTGCTGCTCATTTTCTTTGTAATTTTCTTTGGAAATTCTATGAGGCTTACACTGTAGTTGAATTCCCCAAGGAAGGTGTATTAGTCAGTCAAAGGGGTGCTGATGCGAAATACCAGAGATTGGTTGGTCTTTATAAAGGGTATTTATTTGGGGTAGAAGTCCACAGCTACCAGGCCATAAAGCGTAAGTTTCTTCCCTCACCAAAGTCCATTGCCATGTGTTGGAGAAAGACAGCTGCTGACGTTTGCCAGGGTTCAGGCTTCTTGAGTTCCTCTCTTCCCGGGGCTCCATTTCTTTCCAGACTCAACTCCGTTTCCTCCACAAGGTCAGCTGTAGACTAGGAGGCTCTCTAAGACTTTGCCTCTCTCCATAAGGCCAGCTGTAGACTCTCAGGTGAACGGCTCATGTCTTTTCCCAGGAGTTTCTCTCCTTCCTCACGATGAAGCTCTCTTACTTCCCAAGGCTCCAGCTCAAGACTCCAACATCAGAACTACTACAACTCTTCCTTTGCCGTGCCTTATATATTTGATTCCCCACCCACCAAGGGGTGGGGCTCAATGCCCTATTGACGTGGCCCAGTCAATGCCCTAATCATAACTTAATCATGCCCAGATTAACAGACCAGTTTACAAGCATGATCCAATAACTTTTTTGGAATTCATAACTATATCAAACTGCCAAACTGCTACAGGAGGTTTAGGGTTTGCTTCTGCTAGATGACTACGAATCAGGAGTCACTTTAAAATAAAATCTCTTCTTAAGGCTTTTAGGATCACATGTGTAGCATGAATTCAAACTGAAATTCACATGAGGGCCAGGTTGTGAATAAATATTCTCAGAGGAGTTATTTTTTTCTTCAACACAGTGCCAAGGTCACTACAGGCAGGTTTCCTTTCTGCTCTCTTTTGCCTGGTGGAATTTACTTTTCATTCTTCCCTAATACAGAGCCTGTATTAGGCAGGATTCTCCAGAGAAACTGAAATGGTGGGGGATTTTATATATATGTAAATATTAGGAGATTTATTATAGGAATTGGCTCATGCAGCTGTGGGGATTGGCAAGTCCAAATTCCATATGGCAGTCTGCAAGTTGGAAACTCGATGAAGGTGACGTTGATCTCCCCAGAAGAAACTGTCTGTCTGAAGTAGAGATAGAAATTTTCTTTCTGACTGCCAAAATTCTCAGTTCTCCCTTGAAGGTCTCCAACTGATTGGATGAGGAGACCCCCCCCACATGGCCGGGGACAAGCTCCTTTGCTGATTGCAGATGTAATCATAGGTGCAATCAACTGACTCTTGATGCAAATCCATGAAATGCCCTCACAATAATAATCGGACCAGTGCTTTCCTGACCAAACAACTGGGCACAGTAACCCAGCCAAGTTGATATATGAAATGAGCCATTACAGAGCCCTTTTGAATTCTGGCTTTGAAGGGGTCTCCTATTAGATCGCCCCTAGGGCAGAGCCCAGAATTTATCTCCTGCTCTTGCATTTCATGCAGCTATGAGAATAGAAGCCTCCAAGGGGTCTACCTTCAGTTCATTTTGGGAATCCCTTAAGTCCTTACTTTCACACAAACTTAGTAATATGTCAAAAAGATTTTTTTAAAAATATTTTAGCCAGCATTTTTGTTATTGTAATCAGGGGAGTCATTCAAGGTATCGAATCTGGCAGATTGGCCAGAAATCAGTTCTCTTGGATAACTTTCCAGAGCCTGATTTGGCCTTTAGCCTACACTCTTAACACTCACCACATCAGCATATTGGACTTACCTGTGTTTTTTCGTGTGTGTGTGTGTGTTTGTTTTTGGTCATATTTCCCTCCAGACCAGGCTCCTCAAGGGCAAAGAGGAAGGGAATCTATGTTCTCAATCCTGACGTGGGCAGGAAACAATAAGTTGAATAAGTACAGTAATGAATGAATCCTCATTACAACAGCTACCCTATTTCATTTGCATAATCTATGACTTGCAAGTACAACCAGGACCCTAGGCCTGCATTATGTTCTCTCTCCTGGTGTGTTGGCGAGAAAGGAAAGCATTTGTGCAGGGTATTTGCACATCACCAGCTAGAAATTATGGCTTCACGTCAACTGGGGACCACATTTCAACCAGGATATGGTCACAGAAAGCTTCAAAAAAGTTTTATTGCCACAAAATGAAAATACTCCTTACCAGTTGGAATTGAACCAACCAAATCTGGGGCCTGTGGATTTCTAGCAGCCCTAACCAGAAGCCCCAACCAATGGGCGTCAAGAGCCTGGCAGGGAATAAGCGGGCCTGTGTGATGGAGCGTGGACGCCTCTCTCTTCATCGTTCTTTAAATGGAACTAAACCTGATACCCAAGTGTGCATGGGTCTTTCACAGCCTTGCTCGTTCTCCCACCTACCTTCACACTTCTGACTCAAGCGGGAAAAATAACCCGCCAGCAATTCATCTTCTCCAAGGCCTGTGGCAAGCGTATATATTTTTTTCACAGCTGAGTTATTTCTCATCTGGGTCCTGGCAAAAAGAAATATAAAGCAACAGTGGCTGGGAGACATGGGGAAGTTGTGCCAAGCCAAACTGTCTAAAAGCGTACATCTGATCCGGCCAACCTTGTGAAAATCTGTTTTAACTTTATAAAAAAACACCTTGAAACACTCATGATGGAAAAACAGTGAAAACGAAGGTCAGAAAGGAAACTGTCAGGAGTTATAATGTGAGAAACCCTCTCGGCCCCTGAGCAAGTGGCCTCTCGCCCCCTTCTGAGAGCACGGGAAGAACCCTAAAGTGTGGGCACCAAGCAGGCCCCAGAGGCCCCCAGTGACGGTGAAGTTCAGAGGCGAAAGGCAAGCTCGTGAGCCCGACCAAGCCAGGATTGGGGCCTTCCCCCACCCCCTCTCTGCTGTGTGACCTTGGTCAAGCCACCTAACCTGAACCTCCATTTTCTGATTGTCACACAGGGATGATGAGAGTGACACAAGGGATAGCCAAGATAAAACACACCAAAAAACCAGGAACTGAGGCAGCGCAGGCAGTAGGACGCCTCTCTCCCCCATCGGAGGTCCCCAGGATCGAATCCCGGTGAAGACAGGAGGAGAAGGATGAGAAGAGAGGGCAGGAAACAGACACAGAGAATTGCCCAGCAAATGGACACAAAACAGCAAAAACAGGGGAGTGGGGTGGGTGTAAAAATGGATAAAAGTAAATAAATAAATAAATAAATAAATCTTTTTTAAAAACCTGCCTTGGAGGCCTATAGCAACGATCAAAATTACGTGTAATGATATATAATTCCAGCATTTAGCAAGCTCCTAGTGCATGCCGAGAGTTCATTGCCAGACAGTCACTGCATTTATGTGGTTGTATCAATGCTTAAAAGATGCTGATGACGGTGAAGGAGGAAGAGGAGGAAGAGGAGGAGGACAAGAAGGAAAAGAAGAAGGAAAAGAAGAGTGAGAAAGAGACATGAGTAAAATCATTAAAAAATAAACAGTCAGTGGCAGCAGGACTGCAGCTCAGCAATTCTGATGTCCCATCCTGAATTCTTTCTACCAGTGTGTGTAACTGATACTGCAGTCGTACTCTTAGTATTGTTATCAGCTGTTGATACCTCTGACATGGTTTAACGTTCAGAGTGCGCCCCCACGTATCTTTTTTTTAGAAGATTTATTTATTTATTTCTCCCCAACCCCCACCCCCCGTTCTTTTGTGCTTGCTGTCTGCTCTCTCTGTGTTCTTCTGTGTCTGCTTGTCTTCTTTTAGGTGGCACCAGGAACCGAATTTGGGACCTTCCAGAGTGGAAGAGAGGCTGCTCAATCTCTTGCGCCACCTCAGCTCCCTGGCCTGCTGTGTCTCTTATCATCTCTCCTCTGCATCTATTTTTGTTGTGTCATGTTGCTGCAGCAGCTCTCCGCTCGGGCCAGCACTCCGCGTGGGCCAGCTTGCCTTCACCAGGAGTACGGGGTTCGATTCCCGGGGCCCATATGGTAGACGGTAGCCTAATTGCTTGAGTCACATCCGCTTCCCATCCCACATATCTTTTTGTACCTGTTTTATATCAGCTGTGTGATGTAATCTGTGTATATTTTGCAGATAAGGAAACTGAGGCAGAGAGAAATAAAATGAGTTGTCCAATTCCAGCAAGTTCTCAGTAGAGCTAAGATTTAAACTCAGAGCTCCTGGCTTGACATCTGCCTTTTTGTGGTATGATCAGCTCTACTTTTCTATTCTAAAACATCAAACCAATATTTACTGAGGCCAGGTCCAGTGCTCACTCAAGGGACTCAGAAATAAATTGGACCCACTCCCTGTCCTGAGGAAGCGCAAAGGCTATGGGCAGGGAGACATTTAAGGAAATTAATAAGGGCTTCCAGTTGAGATGACAGATTCAACACTCACATCTACTTTGGCTCCCTCCCCAAACCCTACTAAAAGGACACTAAAGGGACTTCTTAAAAAGCCATAAATTCAGAAGAATGGAGAGGATGGGAGAGGAGTTCAGAGCAACCAAATTTTGGAAGCCAGAAAGCAGATGGCACCTTATGGGTGCAGAAGCTGAATCTCCTACCTATGGTAAAAATTAAGACCCAATATGATGTATGGCACAGATCCCCAGAAGGGTAGGGGTGGGATGTACCAGGACCCTCTGAAAGTGTAAATGAATGGGATTGGCTAAAACAGATTGATCATCTGTTCAAGGAATAGTTAAAAACCCAAAATTGTTGCCCCAACTCCAGGCAAACAAGTGACATGCGCCCATGACTGCCTCCTAGCAGAAGACTAGCGGTGTATCCTCTGGAGGGGGTAGAGCAGAGGCCTCTGGACAGGTGAGCATGAAGCCGGTGGAGGACTGCAAATACCTCTCTGGGTGCATGTGTACGGAGGTGGATAATCCCAAGCTTTCCTCCCACTTGTGTCCTAGAACTCAAGCAATCAGGCCTCTACTCTCCACGCAAAAGATTAGAGGAGCTTTCTCCAGGGAATCTGCCGAAGGGGCAAGGTCTTCAGAGCTCGGCATTAGCATCTCCCAAGTTTAGGTCATCCCAGCCAAACGACTCAAGAGAAGCCTACACGGCCAGCCCCACCCACACGCCCTCAGTCCTGGGAGCAGACAGCCGAGGGTCATCAGACATGGAGGAGAGCATCGTGTTTGAAAGGTGAAGACCACACTGAGAGCAAAGCAACTTGAAGGAATTAGAGACTATTTGCAGGGAGGAAAACTTTTTAAAAATCTGTCATTGACATTCTTTGTGAAAGAAGAGAAGATGTTGTATCTGTGAAACAAGACCAGGATGCTCCAAAAAAATGAACATCATTTTCAGAATTAAAAAAAAAAAAGAGCTCATGGAAATTTTTTAAATGGCAGTGATTTAAAAAAAAAAAGAAAACCTCAGTAGAAGGGTTGGAAGATAAATTTGAGGAAATAGCCTAGAAAGTAGAACAAAAAGACAGAGATAGAAAATAGGGGGAAAATAAAAAGAGGTCTGACATCAAATTAATAGAATTTCCAAAAAGACGGATGAGAGAAAATGGATGAAAGGAATATAGCAACAATTTGGGGAGTTGTCAGGACCAAAGGACCTAAGTTTATAGATTGCAAGGGCCCTGGGCAATACATAAAAAGAGACTCATACCAGGGCACATCATCGTGACAAAGGTCCAGGGAAAGAAAAGGGTCACACACAACAGTCAGGAATGGCCTTAGACTTCTTCACAGCAGCACTGGCAGCTGTCTGTGAAATGCCTGTGAAATGCTGAAGGAAAAGTATCCCCAACCTAGATTTCTTTACCCAGTCAAACTATCAATCAGATGAGAGGATGGAATAAAGATATTTTTAGACATGCAAGGTTCTGAAACATTGACTTCTCTTATACCTTTTCTAAGGAGAGTACTAGAAAAACTTACTTCACCACAATGAAGAGGTAAACCAAGAAAATATGGAATACAGGAAATAGGAGAAAGGCATGGAGAATTCCCCAGGCTGCTAGGAAAGGGAGATCCTGAGTTGTCAGTTATGCTCCTGGCCTGGGGAGGAATCAATTTACCAAGGACAGATCAAGAGGCTTTTCCAGGCAGATGAGCGTGATAGACATCTGGGAGCATAGGAATTTCCTGCCAAGAAAGGTTGGGACTGAATTCATGATAATTTTGCATAAGAAAACCAAGCAAAGGAGCAGCAAGACCTGGGTGGTGGGGTGGGGGGCAGGAGGAACCACTGTGCAGGAGAGGTCGCCATAGATGGTGAGCTTGTCTTCATTTTAACACTTGTAGGGTGTTTCCTCCGTCAGTGTTTTGCATGAATCGACCCATTTAAAGCTACACCCCAGCAAGGCTGGGACCCCCGTCAGCCAAGAGGTTGAGTTATTTAAGATCACAAATCTGGTAAGTGGCACAAGGAGGGTTTGAACCCACACCTGTGGTTCTGGACTCCATGCTCTCTTAATCACTGAAAACTGGGACAACCAAAATTCTAAGATTATATAGAAAGGTCCACGGAACTGGCAAGGAGGTGTGGGCGCAGGCTAAGGGGGAAACAGCAACCAATAAGGCTGACCACTAAGAACAAAAAACAAAGAGAAGATGTAGCAACTGAGACAGGCTATTTCATGACATGGAGGTAAAAATCAAGATTAAAGGAGGCGAAATTGTCGTTTCTGGGAAGGGCATACAGGAGGGGTTGGAGCGTCAGGGGTAGGGAACTGGTGTTTTTCTTAAACATGGAGAACTGTTCGCCTGTATAAGTTTGACAAAAATACAAGTAAAAATAAAAGAAAGAAAGAAACGCCAGCGCTGCGATCCTGGAGAGCCTGAAAGCCGGGCTGCCTGGCAGGGACCTGGGCTGGAGCCGCTGCTTTGTTTCTCGTTTCCCTTTGGGAATCTGCCTCTCTCTGGCGCTCAGACGGCAACCGGCCAGTTCTCCCCGTGAGAGTTATGGCCCCAGATCAGTTGAAAACCCCAACAGGGAATCTGCCCGCAGCCGCAGCCGAGGCCCCTGCACCGTCGATGCGATGCCAACTGCAGACGCCGTGTCCTCCCGGGGCTGCGCGGCCCTGGCCTCCGCCGGGCCCCTCACCCAGCCCCCCGCTTCTCGAAGGAGCCGGGCTGTCAAGGCCACACAGGCTAATGGCATGGGCACCGCCGGGCCAGGGCTCGAGACGTCCCCAGCTCCTGAGTCACAGACAAGGAGAACCCACCCGGGGGGTCCCTAGCTGGGACTGGCCGCGCCCTGACCCCTAGTCCCCCCACCCTGACACGCACACTTGCGAGTGGTCGCTTTTCCTGAAGAGTCACAGATCCCCTGAGACCGAGGTTGGGGAGTTGCCACATAAGCCCCATGTCTTCCTCTTCATGTCACACTCCACAACTGAAGTTGCTGCTGAACAAAAACAGTCCCTCCCTGTGGGGGCGTTTCTGGTCCTAAAGGACCACTCTCTCCCCACAGCTACAGTGACTGTCCTCTAGTCTGTCCCTCACCCTCTCAGCCCAGGATGCTTCTCAGCTGGTGGACGACTTCTTGCCAGTTTCACAGCGTTCTCATGGCGGCCGAGTGAGTCACGTAGGCTGGGGTGTTTGAGGCAATAAATGCATGAGAATCCAAAGACTATTTTGAGAAACACGAAGAATCAGTCCTCTCTTATACGTGATTATACTGAAAATAAATTACTTTGTTTTTAAAAAAATCAAATCCCAGAAAGACTGCCCCTCCCCCCAGGAAGAAAATTGACCATATCTCTGGAGAGATGGAGAGCTTCCAGGCTTTCAAATGACTGAGGAAATCCCAAAGGGAAAAGGTGTTAAGCCCTACTATTAAACAGCAGAGCAGGCAACCAAATGCAACCAAAGAGAGAACAGAGAAACATTCTCACATAAAAGAATTTAATACACAATCAAGCTGTCTTCACAAGACAAAGAACAGTGGAAGAGGTATGGTGAATTTTTAAAATATTGGCTTAGATGCATTCTTCACATATACTGAAAAATAAGTTATGTGTAAAGATACTGACCACAAATATGACTGAATATTAACCAGATCCCTGGAAAATGGGAACCTTCCAAGCTTTAAAATCATTGAGATTAAAAAAAAAGGGGGGGTGGGGGGTGGGGGTGGGAAGAGAACTGATTTGACTGCATAAAAACAAAAGATCTTCTGTACCACAGAAAAAAATTAAATAAATATGGGGGAAACTAGACGGACAACCAAAAGAATAGCAAACGGTTAATATCAATAATCTATGAAGAAACTATACTTGCTGGTAAGAGAAGCCTTAAACCAACAGTGTTTTTATTTTCTTTTATTTTTTGGAACTTGACAAAATGATACCAAATTTCATCTGGAAAAATAAACATGTGAGAGCAGCCAGGGAAATTCTGAGAAAAAACAAAAGTAATGAAGGAGGCCTGGCTGACTTTACCAGATGTTAAAACGTAGTATGAAAATACAATAATTTTTAAGGCTTAGCGCTGGAAAAGAAATAGACGGTTCAATCTTGAGCAGAGGGCAGAAATCAATGGAAACAGATGTGGGAATTTAGCATGTGATAAAAAGGAGACATTTCATAGAGAGAAAAGATGTGTTATTCAAAGCATGGAGTTGAGATAACTGGGTAGTCAGCCATCTGGGAAAAGTGAAGTTGGATCCCTACCTCACCCCTTATAACAAATAAATTCCAGATGGATCCAAGATTTAAACAACAACAACGAAAAAGAACCATAAAAATTCCAAAAGAAAACATAGGTGAACATATTTATAATCTCGGAAAGAAAAGACTTTTCTAGGCAGGATGCAGAGCCCAGAAGCCGTGATAAAATTCATCTAGGGAAACAAATGGGTGAGAGACCCAAAGGATATTTGGGAAAGGATGAGGACTAAGCCCTCTCTGATATTAAAATAGATGATTGTACTGAAAAATAGATCATTTTATTTTTTTAAAAAAATTAAATCCTAGAAAGACTGGCCCAAAACAATAAGTGAATATTAACGAGGGGGACCTTCTAAGCTTTTAAAATGATTGAGGAAACACAAAAAAAGGGAAAGAACTGATTTAATGATTTTAAAAATGATCTTCTGACCGAAAAGTCAAAGTTTAAAAAATGTGACTGTATAAAAATTTTAAATTTCTAAGTAGAAAAAAGTATTAACAAGGTCAAGACAAAAACTAAATAGGGAAAGGTATTTCATAGGATTAATTGTTTTAATTTATGAAATGCTCATACAAGCAAATAAGAAAAAGACTTAAAACCTAACAGGAAAAAAATAGGCAAAAACACTATATGAAAAGGAAACTTCCACAAGAAGATATTAAAAGGAACAATCATCAAATGATAAAGATGTTCACCCTCACTCATAATTAGGAAAAGCAAGAAAAACAATAGATGGCCCTTTTTTACCTATCAAACTGGCAAAGATTTTTAAGTTTGAAAATAACCCAAGTTGATGGAGAAATTACCACTCTCAAACACTGCTAGCAGGAGTACGAATTGTTCTACTTCAGTCCTTTCAATGGTATATAATACTCCAGCTGTAGATGTAGCCAAATTCAACCAGTTTCCTTTTATAAAAATTTAGGAATTTTCTTCCCATTTTAGATATGAAAAGCAGTGCTGTGATATGTATATTTTTTGCATACATGAGCATATTTGTAGGAAAAAATTCCCAGCAATGGAATTGCTCAGTGAAGTATAAGTTTAATGTTGCTTTAATTATGTTAAAAAGGGGGGCGGGGAGCGGGAATGGACAGGAACTGCAGGTGGCGGTTCAAATGTGAGACTATTTCTAGGTTCTACCTTTGCCACACACCTGCTGTGTGACCTGCCGCATATCCACTCCCCTCTCTGGGCCTTGGTTTCCCCATCTGTAAAATGGCCATCACAGCAGGACCCACTTCCTTTGTAGACGGTGGGAAGATGGAATGGGGTGCGTTAAGAGCCTTGCTTAATTAACCCAAGGCCCAGCACACAGCAGCCACTCAATAAATAGGCGCTATAATAATAATTCCTATTCTTCTCATTTCTGATTGGAACCTTGTCGGGAGGTGCTCAGGGGCAGCGGACAGGCCATCCACTCAGAGCAGCACTTAGGGGGAAACCTGAAAACCAGAATGTTAGAAAGGTGAAGAGTCTCCAGCAGCAGGGCCAAGTGTGGGACTGGCCAGAGCGGGCAGGGGCATCTGCCGAGGGAAGGGTCTCGGGCCGGGCAGTGAGTAACTGCTCTCAAGTAACCAAGGCCGCTGCTTGGAGCCGTGAGAAGAGCTGTTTTCTTGTTTAAGGCCTTAAAGAGCTATTAAGCTGGGCAAGTCACTGGTAAAACAGCTGGAAACCTAAGTAGCAATTCCAGCAGCTCACGGCCCTTCAAGGCCGGCTTGGGATGTGAGCCTGGGCGCAGGGCGGCGTCTACACTGTCAGGCTAAGCGGATTGATCAGGCCCTTTGGGGCTGGGGGAGCTTTATTGAGCAAATCCATAATTTCTAGCCCCCCCTCCTCTTTTTTTTTTTGAGTGAGTAGCCCGAACCCTAATTTTCCTTCTTTTCTCTCCAGCACCTCCTTGACTCAGGCCATTCTTCCATTACGTGGAACTAATGAAGGCCTCACAGAGCCCCTGCTTGGGAAGAGGGTCCTTAAATAAAACATGTTTCATTGATCAACTTCAAAAAGTCTTGGGCCAGGGAAGCGGCTGTGGCTCAATCAGTGGGGCTCCCGTTTACCATGTGGGAGGCCCTGGGTTCGGTTCCCGGGGCCTCCTGGTGAAGGCAAGCCCGCCCACACGGCGTGGTTAGCTGACCCAGCGAGCACAAGCAGCAAGGGGGGGATAAATGGATAAATAAATAAAATCTTTAAAAAAAAAAAAAAAGTCTTGGGCCAAGCAGGGGGGTGGGGGGGCGAGTAGTGGTGGGGAGAGGGTCTCGGGGCCGCCTGGTGAGTGACCGCTCCAGGTCTGTTCCGTTAGTTTGTTCTCTGGGCCTGCACTTCTGAGCCAGCCAGGGCAGCCCCCCCTGCTGCTCACCGCGGGGGGGTGAAAAGGGGCGTGGGAAGGCTTCCTCCTTTTTTTTTTTTTTTAATTAAAAAATTTTTTTTTTTAAATCACCCCACAAATAAAAATTTGGGGCAACCAAACAGAGCTCTGGCTCTCGAGAAGCCCCCCGGGGAAACAGGCCAGCTTCATGCTTTCCTTAACCCCTCCTGTCCCAGCATCATCCCGGGGGAGCCTGAGAGCCAGTCTGGTGGGGGAGGCACCACGAGGCAAGGAACGTGGAACCCCACCTTCCAACACACGTTTAGTGGGCTCCCACCGTGTGCCAGCCTCCTCTGCCAATTCATTTGTTCTATTGCTTCTTTATTGTCTTAATTGCAAGAGCAGCAGGTGCAGATTGCAAAATATTTCTGTGACACCGGTGGGTACTTAGTAAAAAGTAAGAGTTCCCGCTGGGGCCCTCTTAGTCCCACTCCTGGGAGGAAACCACTATCAACTTTCAGATGTGTAGCTTCTGGGGACCTTCATTATATAAGTGCACAACACACACATGCACAAAGTGTTATTTTATGTTTTTACAAACACTGGCTCATAGAGCCTATACTTGTTTTTGTCATTTTGTCACAATGTGGCAAGCACACGTGTCCAGGGCATTCTGTAAGGGTTATATAAGATTCCATTGTGTTTTTGCATAATTTTGCTCAGCCATGGCCCTACTGAAAGATACTTAAGTTGCTTTCAAGTTTTCCTGTTGGGTCCTGAACATCTGTAAACAGCTCTCTGTGCCAGGGCAAGTATTTTTGTAGATTCCTGGGGGGATCAATTGCTGACTCAAAGTTTCTTGCATTCTATTTTATTTTATTTTTTCTTTTGATGCAAGATGTAGAATAAGGTGGGTAATGGCCATTCATCTTAAGCCCTCAGCTCAGTACTTTTTACACATCTAGGTCAAGGTATAAAACTTTGCTGGTGTCCCAGGAAGCTCCCATGGGCTCCTTTCTATCAATCTCCCACCCTAGAGATAAGAGGGGAGCATTTCAAATTTTGACAGAGAAGCCGTCCATATGGGCTGCTCCAATTTCCCACCCACCCGCAGTGTACAAGACCACACATTTGCCAAGAACCTCACCACCTCTGATGTCACTTGTCTTTTTTTTTTTTTTTTTTTTTTAACGATTTATTGAAGTATATCATTCATACATGAACATACATAAACTATAAGTGTTCAGTAAACATCGTGATTATTACAAAACAAACATGCATAACATCATACAGGGCTCCCACACATCACCCCCCACAAACACCCTGCATTGTTGTGAAACATTTGTTAACAAATCATGAAAGAGCATCGTCAAAGTATTACTACTAACTATAGTCCACATCTTCCTCCCCTAGACAGTTTTTAAGGATTTATTTATTTATTCATTTACTTTTATCCATTTTTACCCCCTCCCCCCATTTTTGCTGTTTCTCTGTCCATTTACTGGGCAACTCTCTGTGTCACTGCTCTTTGTTGTTCCAATCTCAGGGCAGAAATGGGCATCTTGTTGTTGACCTAACCAACCTCTTTGATGGGAGTGAAAGTGGACTTTTTTTGGGAAAAAAGTGACCTGGCACAAGCGCTGCCCATTGATTCTATTCCTTAAAAATGGGGGAGTAGATATAGCTCAGTGGTTGAGCTCCTGCTTCCCACATACAAGGTTCTAGGTTCAATCCCCAGTACCTCCTAAAAAAAAAAGCAAACTCTGCTTTCCCCCATCCTTGCCCTGACACCCTCAGCCCCTCACCCTGTTAAAGACAACTTTCAACGTCCTCCTCCTTTCACTTCTGACTACCCACCATCCTGGTGATTTTCACCCTGGAACACCTCGGGCAGGCTGCTTACCTTCTCTGAGCTTCAGTTTCCCCATCTGTAGAATGGGGGGAGTCACACCTGCATGGCAAGGGTATCGGGAGGATGTGAATGGCAGCCCATATTAAGAGCTTAGTAAATGATACCTAAGGAAGGGTGACTGGCCCCGGCTCTACCAGCTTCTCCCAACCTTTGCTCTGGTTGCAAAGTGGAACCCCCTGGAACTGGACTCCTATTGCCAAAAGGCAATGAAGAACTGGGGATTTAGAGACTCTAGGGTCCCTGGTAGTTTTGAGACCAGAAAGGGTCTAGGCTATTCCTCAAATAGTGTTCCAAAGAATCTTCATAGGTGTCCTACAATTTGATTGATTGATTGATTGATGGTTTGTTTTAAGGCAAGGGATGTAGTCAAATCATAGTGTTGAGAACTGGGCCAAGCAAGGACATAGGGCACCTCCACTGAAAGATCTCCCAGTGTCCTCAATATGCTAATACCTCTCCAAAAGGAGAGGGTCTATTCATTTCTATCCCCCATTAGACTCTGAGCTCCTTGAGGGCTGAAGTTGTACCCAGAATAGTGCTTAGCATATAGTGGATGCTCAATGAATGTTTGTTGAATGACTGAACGAATGTCACTCTAACAGAATATCACCCAAACAAAAGCACAATGGTTTGATAGTAGTGACTTGACTTTCCTGTCACTGAGTTCTGTGGAATCCATCATCCAGAGACAGAAACCCAAAGAAGTTAAAGCCAGGTCATTGCTTTGGCAGAGAAGACACTGACAAAAGTGTCACCATCCTTTAGACTCAGGTAAGAGGCATGCTTCAGCAGGTTCTCCCTGGGTAGGTCTTGGTGGCAGAAGACAGCTTCCCTTTCCCTAACCACCATACCCTTCTGGGCATGGCATTTTCCCTGCCTTTCAAAGCCCAGTTCCAATGCCAGTTCCTCCAAGAAGCCCTCCTTGAGGCTCACAGCAGGTTCTCAGCAGAAGTTTCCTTTCTTTTCTCCCAGAGTCAGCATCTGTGGTGCTTGCAGTTTGGCCTTTGGAGAACTGTCCCTCACAGCCTGCAGTCTTAGTCTTACGAGGTCCATCAGGCAAGGTCCCCAACCCATCCCTGGCCAAGGGGGGCACATGACCTCGTCTAGCCACCAGACTCATTCCTGGGAGCTTGAATCTTGACTCAAGCCCAGAGAATCCTTGGAGCTGATTCCTCCTGGCCAAGGAGAACACAGCCCCCGGTTCACTGCCTGAATCCCTAAGCTGCTTGACTCTTGTCCCTTCCAAGGCCCATGTTTTAGATTGTCCTCAAATTTTTAGTGACTTACCCACCTCCTTCCAGCAGGCGTTGCTTAAGTTCTGCAAAGCAACATTCTGTCCCTTGCAACCAACGGCCTCTAAACCTCCCTCCTTGCCCCACTCAGGCTGGCCCTCCCACCATCCCTCCATTTTCCTTTTCATGTTTTTTCATGTTTGTTTTGTTTTGTTTTGAGGTACTCAGGGCCAGGGATTGAACCCAGGACCTCTCATGTGGGAAGCCGGCGCTCAACCACTGAGCCACATCGGCTCCCCTGAGTTGGTTTTATCGTTTGTTTTGCTTGTTCTTTGTTTTCGTTTCTTCAGGAGGCACCAGGAACCGAACCTAGGACCTCGCGTGTGGTAGGTGGGTGCCCAGCTGCTTGAACCACATCTGCTCCCTTTTCATGTGTTTTTTTTGGCATGTGCTCTATCCTGTCTAAAATTATCATCAGTATTTATTGAGTACCAGCTGTATGCCAACCACCATGTCAGGAACTTTACATGTGTCATCTCATCTCTCCATCTCTAAACCTTGGCAATGAGAGTTTGTTGTTCTCGTTTTACATAAGAGGAAGCTGAGACTCGGAGAGGCTAGTTAACTTCCCCAAGGGCACATAGCTGCTGTGTCCACTCAGGCCCCAAACCAATTCATGTGGTCAGTTGCAGGAAATCAACTAATATTCCTGGAGACTTGCAGTATAGCGAAGAGAAACAAGGGTGGACTTGGGAGGCAGGCCCCTGGGCCTGGAATCTTGGCTGCATCCCATGGAGTTCATGGTGCTGGCATCTCCCTCTCCAGCCGTGAGCAACTCAAGGACCAGAGCCAGATCTCTTCCTGTGGTCCCAGCACCGGACACAGCACCTGGCACTGGGTGATGGTTTAGTAAAGTGCTTTCTAAATGAAATGAATTCCCCTCCTCCTCTGCTGGGCGCTGGCACAACTGAATAGCTCTTTTTCTTTCTCTAAAAACTTAGGTGGGATCAGCACAGCCTGGGGGGAGGGAGAGAACGGTACTTAACATCTCTTGGGCTCACCTTCTCCGTGTGCAAAACAGCGGATGCAGCCTTCGTGAGAATCAAACAGATGATGGCCGTGAAGGGGCTTGGGAGCCAGTAGAGCCCTGCACAAATGCCGATTGTCACTGCCCCCTGCCCGCCGACATCCACCTGTGAGGCTAGTTGTTAGAGGGCAGAGCTGGCCTTGGGGCAGGCGCTCCCTGGCCACTGTCCTTCACTCCCCCAGCGTTCCTCAGAGATAAGAATATCAGGCCAGAGGCCTGAAAGGCTCATTGCGGGGGCGGGGGGGGAGGAGTGCTGTGTCTGCAGCCCCGAGTGGGCGGCTGCGGGGAGCCTTTACCGTGGTCACACTTGCACCCTCCTCCTTTGTGTTGGGCACCGTCTTGGACTTGAACAAGACGAGGTCAGGGGCCGGAGAAGGGCTGGCATTGCCCATCCGAAATGGCAAGCCAGAGCCAGCTGTGAGAGGATGGGAGAGCTGCAGGTGTCGGGCCGAGAGGCTGGGGCAGCCATCCTGGCATGTCACCGACCAGCGTCGTCACCTCCCGTGTCTTTACCCAGAGGTGTCCCTTGCCTCCAATCGGCCTGGGAAGAAAAGGTGTTTTGTGGAGAATCCAAGGCAGGGCCCCCCTGCTGTGCCATTCTGAGCACCTAATCTGCTGGGACCACCTTGCCAGGCACCGACGGGAGAAGGGAGGGAAGCGGGCGAGTGAGCGCTGCTTTATTCACGTCCCCACGTCCATCTGAAGGGACGTGTGGGTGAGTGCACACTGTACCTGCTTTCAAAGCACACCCCCCCCATGCGATGCTGTTTAATGACTGTCGGCAGCACAAGTCACCCGGTGGAGGGGACTTGGTACAGGCTCCATTGTAGCGAAAATAGAAAAGATTCTAAAGGGATTCTGAAGCTCAAGTTCACTCCTTGACTCTGAGACAGACTGTCAGCTGCTCTCTCTTTTAGCTATTCAGGTCTTAACTTCATCTGTGTGTCGACTCCTTAGAGAGGCCTTGGCCGTCCACCCCTCCCTGTATCACACGCCCTGCTTTCTCTGCATCGCCCTGTATCACTGCCTCATGCTTTTCTGGTTGGTTTGTTTGTGGCCCCCCCACCCCGCCGCAGTGGGCCGTGAGCTCTGGGAGGGCAGGGATCTCATCTGGCTCGCTCACCCTGTATCCCCAACACCCAGAATGCTGCTGCTACCAAGCAGGTCCTCAGTCGACCACCTTTGAATGAATGGACGACTAAGCCCCCAAGTGTTCAATGCCTCCCTTGTGCCAGCACATCACAAATGTGAGCTCATGAGAGTCTCACACCCACTCTCCAAGGCAGGCCTCCTCTGCTCAACTTTACAGATGAGGGTACTGAGTCCAGAGGGGTGCAGGGGCTTGCCTGAGGTCACACAGCAAGGAAGTGACTGTGGGCATCACTGATCTTCTCAGTGTCTCAGTCCACTTACATCAGTTGGGTAGTTGTGGATTACATGACAATATAGGTAATGGGTTTAGAACGAGGCCTGGTATGTGTTGTTTGTCGGTGGTGTCATTTTCTGGATTCACCCCCCAACCCTACGCACTGATTAAGCAGGATTGTCTTGGTTGCAAGTGATGGAAACCAAGAGAACTGGCTTAGGAACAGAAGGGACAATTCAACCAGGACCTCTGATACTGTCGGGTCCCTCCCCCTCCCCAGCTCTCCCTCTTCTCCTTCCCTCCCTGTATCTCCCCGCTGCTTCTCTCTGCCTAGTGGGTCCGTTCTCTCAGGCCAGCTGTCCACACAAGTGGCTGACCCATGGCCACAGGCAGCTCTGCACACCCATTCTTACTGCTTTACGCTCCAATAGGAAAGAAGATGCACATGCCAGCTCGGGTTAGGGTATCCCAAAGAAGGCATCTGATTGGCTTGGCTTGGTCACATGTCCAACCTGGACCAAGTCCTTAGCCAGGAGGATGGGATATAATGAATGACCCAGCCAGGGTCGCCCACTCACCACTGAGGCCTTGGTTGGAGGACTGGAAGGGACTCTAGGTGACCAGGGTGCCTAACCTGCGTACTGTGCACACTCCAACATTTTTTACCTAATGGGGAGAGACAGACCTACTAACCAGGACATTCAAAGATGTACCAGGGCCCACAGGAGGGGGGTAATGCCGGGTACAGCTGGGGCCCAGAGCAGGGGTGGGTAAGCCTTTGTGGGGGAGTTTGTGTCTGCCAGGCACATGGCGTGGGGAAGGGCATCCCAGGAGGAGGGAATGGAGTGAGCTGTGGCTCAGAGGCAGACTGGAGTGGAGGAAGCACAGGGATTTATCAGGAAGAGGGCCAAGGATGGCGAGGTCTGCAGGGCTGCCCCTCCAAGGGCCTTGAGTGGACTTTGCCTTGTAGGCAGCAGGCAGTGGAGAGGACAGGCCAGTCTTTTGAGGTCTGACTCTGACTACCCTTGCAGGGACTAGTTTGAGCCTCAGTGGAGTGATTTGGGTGAGTGATGGCATCATCTCGACAGAGCCAGTAGCTGTGGGGGTAGAGAGGAGCGGTTACTGATGCAGCGTGGACAGGGCTTGGTCAGTGGGGGGAGGGGGTAAGGAAGGGAACTCTGTGAGGGGCAGGCTGGGGAGCAGGTGAGCAGGTGATGAGGGCCATTTGGAGGAGTTCAAGGGGCCAAGGGGCTCCAAGTGGACATGTCCAGCAGACAGTGGATCTGTGTGATGGGCCTCAGTTTCTCCATTTTTAAAAGCTGGAGCTTGGGCTGGGTTATCCCTAGAATTCATGTGTGGCTTTTCCCTTCTCTGTTTCCATGAACTCGAGCCACAGGTATATACAACTAGGGTGATGGATGGGGACACACTTGGAGAACCACAAAGCCCTGCGCCAACAGTGGTTATGAGGGAAAAGTCTGAGGAAGTGCTGAGAAGGCCATCGTGATGATGCGGTGTCTCGTTGTGCCTTGTCGGCATGGGGGCTCACTCCCCACTGCCACACAACCCTCCCAATACCCCACGGTGAAATCTCGCCATTCTAGAGGGGAATTTTTTTTTTTTTAACGTTAGGAAGATGAGAGAACCTAAAACTGGGGAGTACCTAAAGTCAACCTGTGAATTGCGAGATGTTACAATCTATCTGGCCACTGGGTAAACACCAGTTTTCTCAATATTAAAACTAAAATGTAAAAGTAAGGGCATTACAACGAGGAATACCCTACCACCACCATGCCCCTCAGCTGTTTGAGTGTGTTTGGTTAGTATACAATGGTTAAGAGTGTGTCTTCAGGAGCCACACAGACCTGGGTTCAAATCCCACCTCGGCCACCTCCTAGCTCTGGGAGCTCAGGCAGTGGCCTGTCTGTTACCTCACGTGTGAAGTGGGGGTGGGGGCAGTTTCTCATCACAGGATTGCGAGATGCAGTGCACAGGATGTCTGGGTACAGCAACGTGGAGGAGGCAGCTGCCTTGGGTCGGAGCTCCCCGAGCTTCAGAAATCTGGAGAGCTGTCTCAGAGGAGTCGGGACTGCGAGGGGGAAGGCGCCCAGGGCCCCTCGCTTCACAGATGAGATGTGGCCTGAGTTGCCCACCCAGAGACACCTAGGGGATGCAAAAGAATTACCCTCAGAGTCTGAAGAAGTGCAAGACCATGAGGGGGCGTTATTATGCGATTTCATTTTTAATAAGAGGGGATGTCAAAAGCCTCTAAAATCCTTAAGATTGAGGCGTAGCATACATGTAATGACATTTCATGCTTGTAGAGAACTTTATTTTCTAAAAAAATAAAGTTATTTATTTTTTCACAACTGTTATTAATCAAGACAGTTCTTCCTGAGGAAATAAAACAACAAGAAAAGTAAGGTGTTCGTAAGCAGTTCAATACAATTGCCATCACTGCTGCTACCACCACTAAACGAGGCAGTGGTAGTAGTAACAGTAGGAACCGCAGTAGCAGCACATACTGGCCACCTCCTTGTGCCAGACATGGTTCCAAGGGCTCTTCCCCCACAACCTAGTGAGGGAAACACTAGTATCAGTCTTATTTTACTGATGAGGAAACTGAGGTTCAGAGAGGTCCCATGCCAATCCTGCCTGCCTTTACTCTTTCTAGTGACTCTAAGAAGCAGGTGGTAAGAGGAGGAAACTGAGGCCCACAGGGAGTTGTGGCTTAGCTAGGGTCACAGAGCTAGACAGGGACGAAGGTGTGCTTTGGGCCCAGGCCAGTTGGACATAGTGCCCGTGACACGGTGCCACGCTGTCCCTCAGCTTGTCTTGGAGTTCAGGACCCCCTCTCCAAACAGTGCCCCTCCAGCCTGACCTCCTCAAGTCCGAGCTCACTGAGGCTGCAGGAGGCCAGGGGCTGGGAGGACTGAGGAGGGGGCTGAACTTCCTCCCCGCTGAGGATTGGGGTCACAGCTGGAGTCCAGGGTGGCAAAGACTGTCTGCAGGGCGGGGGCAGGTAAGGGAGGGTGTGCCTGGGAGAGCCAAGCTCGCTTCCTCCTCTTCCTGCCTCTTCTCCTCAGACCTGTGCGAGGTGTCACCAGGGGGAGCCAAAGGGCCTAAATCGCCAGCGTAGGCACCCAGCTTGGGGGGGGTCAAACAGTCAGTCTTTAGACACTCGTTGGAGCAACAAGGATTCTCAGTCAAGTGATGTCTGTCTTGTTGCTTCATTCATTCATTCAACAATGAATGAATTTCTTAGTCCCCAGCTGGGAGCCACCAAGTCTAGAAGGAGACACAAAACAGACCTGAGACCCAGAGTAAGCTGGGCTCTGAGGGAGTGGCCCAGGATTTCTGGGAGCCCAGAGAAGGCACAGGGGTTTGGGGAGGCTGGGGCCGGTGGGGAGGGGCACGGGGTGTCTCCTTAGCCAGCAAAGACTCAGGCACTGATTAGAATGCGATGGGAGCTGCAGAGAGTTCCCTCCCGACGTGTCTGTGGGATTCGTCCTTGCCGTCCTGTCTGCTCTAACGGCGCAGTCTCCAGAGGCGCCGGGGAGGGTCCTCACCCCACCAGCCCCTCCCCCAGCACTGACACGCCAGTCTCCATCTGTAGCCCCCCATTAGGCCACACGCAGAGGGCTTTACAGTTTGTAAGGCGCTGGGAGAACACGTGCTCGCTCAGCCCCTGACATCTGAGACCTTGGCATATTCTCTGGGTCTTTCACTCCGCGTCCACCAGGAAACCCTCCTCAAGCTGACTGCCCCGGGGGTAGAAGCAACGGCTCCCCCTGTCCCCCACAGGCCACCTCCTTTAGTGCCCATGCCCTGGGAAGATCTGTGGGGCTTCCAGTGCCGCCCCTCCGCTTTCCCACTCCCTGACTCCTCCTCACTGGCCTTCTGGCAGGAAGCACTGTCTGTCTGTCTGCACACTCTATGGGCTGTGGACCCGCCAGCAAGCGCAGCCTGCGCGATTACTTGGGACAGGCGGGGACTAGAACTGCAGGAGTCACAGTCTGGCAGGCCATCGCTGCGCCCCCATTCTCTCCTTGATTTGGGGGGACACACCTAAAGGAGGCCCCCTGTTGACCTGGAGCCTGGGGTGAGGCCACTGATGAAAAGGCACATTAAAGAACATTGTTTCTAGCCAATCAGAACCCCCTGAAAGGATCCCCCCAAACTCACAGTTTCTGCCCTGTTGCCTGAAACACAAGATCATGTGTGGTTCTGCGGGACCCCCTCCCACTCCCCCACCGAAACCCCAAGCCACACAATTGAGAGGGGAACAAAATAAAACCTGAGAACGGGGTCTCCCAAATTAAATCGCCAGCTGGAAACAACCCAGCAGCAGAAAATGTCTGGAGGATGGGGGGAGGGTGCTTGGTGGACATAGAGAACAGCACCCCCCCCCTCGGACCCCACAGCCTTCCTGGTGCCCCCATGCGGGGGACCCCTCCTCAGCCACCAGGCCAGCGCCTCCGGCTATCTGTGCTGAGATGTCAGGCTGGGGGTAAGGGCTGGATGGACACAGCCGTAACTATCCAGGTCTGAGGAGATCACCTTCAGAAGGTGGTGTGCCTGTGTGTGAGGGAGTGTGAGCGAGTGTGCATATGGGTGTGCATGAGTGTGAGGGGGTGGGTTGGCGTGTGCGTGTGTGTACGAGCCTGAGGGGGTGTCTTTTGTGAGGATGTGTGTGTGTGAGCACATGTGCCTGCGTGTGTGAGGGGGTGGGCGAGTGTGCACATGTGTAAGAGCGTGAGGGGCTGTCTTCTGGGAGGATGTGTGAGAGTGGGCGTGTGGGCCCACGTGCCTGCACGTGTGCGGGGGCGTTTGAGGGTGGATGTGAGGGTGAGTGAGTGTGTGAGAGCGTGTGTGCTGGAGGCGGGGAAGGGGGCTGGTGCGGGAGGAAAACGCTGGGCGCAAAGTGGTGCCGGCGGAATGGACAAAAAGCGCGAAGTCTCGTCTTGGAGTCGGGCTGGAGAGCCGGAGAAGGAGCTCTTAGTGGCGGTTGTCAAGGAGATGGGCCTTGGGGTTTGCTGAACTTTCTTCGCTTCAAGCGTCCTGCTTGGCGCTGAGAGGGGCCATGTATTTCCAACCGGGCCTTCCCGGGCGGGGGTCCCCAGCCCAGGCCCCCCGGGCCGTGGGGCTCAGGTGCAGACCCTGACCAGGGAGGGCCGCGATGCCCCTCGCCCGTCCCCTGCCCCGCCGGGGCCTGTCACGCAGGGCCCAGGCCTCGCCTTCCCGCCTTCCCGGGGCACCCCTTCCCGGCAAGGGGGTCGGCGCGCCGACGGCCGCGGGCGCAGGCCCCGAGAGGCCCATCGTCCCGCGCCGCGCGCCCCGCGCCCCCCGCTCCGGGCGGGCCCTGCGTCTGGAGCCAGGCCGAGCGCGCTTGGGGCCATTGTCCTTCGGGGAAGGTTCCCAAGCGTGCAATTGTCTTGCCAGCTTTAAAACTCCCCTCGCGAAGGCTGCACGTCCGGCGCCGGCACCCGGCGGGAGCCCCGCGCCCGTCGGCAGGGGGCACAGCCCCGCGTGGCGCCGCGCGTGTCTGCGCCCACGCATGGGCGCCGCCGGGCCCCGCGGGGACCCCTCCTCTCCCTGGAGTGTGCGCGCGGGGCGGGGGCGGGGGCTGCCCCCCTCGGGGCGGGCCCCCTGGACGGCGAGGGCAGGGGCAGGGCGCGGGGGG
>JAKSZT010054301.1:6430072-6459266 GCA_026826555.1 Tolypeutes matacus | reverse complement strand
TGATGATGTTGAAGATGGTGATGTTGATAATAGTGATGTTGATGAGGATGGTAGTGATGATGAAGATGGTGATGTTGATGGTGATGACGATGTGACGATGACGTTGCTGATGATAATTGTGATTTGATGGTGACATTGATGGTGTTGATGGTGATGTCGATGTGCTGCTGATCACGATCATATTGATGGTGGCTGTGGCCGTGAAGTTGATGGTCACGGTGCTGATAATGACATTGGTGGTGGTGATGGTGGTGATCATGATGTGATCAGTATGTGGTATTGTTCAGTATGTGGAAGGGGATGAAGCTTTGTCTTTTTCCAGCAATGGCTGGGAAATGGGATGGGATGTTCTTGTTCATGGGCTCTTTAGACAAAGGTCCTCGGGGAGGCGTGCAGACACGTGTGCCGTTCCCAGATGACTGTTTACCAAGAATGTAAGATGAAAAATACGCACGAGAGGCTTCCCTTTGTTCAGGCCAACCTCCTTCAGCAGTGGCAAATATGTTGCCCCCTTCTCCCACAGAGGACATCAGTGGTCAGTCACCACACCCTCCAGACGCCGTTCCTGCTTTTGAGGAAACGTCTTTTCCCTGCCTGGGCTCCTGCATCTGCAGTCTTAATCTGGTATAGGGTTCTGCTGAGGCTGGAGCTTGAGGGAAAAGGAGTACCCTATCCTACAGATCTCATAGACTTTGCAGTTGACTGTGAAAGGCACGGAGGACAGGCTCTCAGCAGAACATGCCCGCGGAGTGTGGCTCCCCATCGCCCCAGTTCTGCACAGTTCTGCACCAGGATGGTGCAGACGGCCATGCCAGCTGTGGGAAGCCCTGTGTGGGGCTGGCTGAGCCTCTTAGACCTTCATGCCCCCTAAGCATGTCACCTGGAATTCCTGCTGGGGGTAAACTCCTAGGGGTGGGGGCACTTCCTTACCACGCGGCAGGGCTGTCTTGCCTGGTCCAGGGGACGTGTAGGGCTGGCTTGGCCCCATGGGTGCAGCCATCCTGCAGCTGAGCATGGGGAGCTGTCTGGGGATGCATGTGCTCAGCTTAAGGCTCCTGGGGGGCTTGCTAAGGTCAGCCGGAGGTGCCCCAGCCAGTTGGGAAAGTCTGAGCACATCTAAGGCTATATCACTGTTTTGTGGATGAGTCACGTCTTGACAGAATCTAAAGTAACTCGAAGTAAATTAATAAATATGTAGCATTGGGAGGAACTTTAGAGGGCGTCCTCAGCAGCCCCTGTCCCCTCTGTTGCCCTCCCCAGAAACCACACACACCTCCGTTTTAGCCCACGCTCCATTGCATTTACATTTTTCTGTGTCTCCTCCTGGAATGTGGACGGGCTGTTTCTCATGCCAAGAACCCACTACTGGACTGGCGCAGGACTTGAAAGGCACTTGGGTGAAAGGGGAGATGGAGGGGTCCCAGCACTCACCTTCTCCTTGGAGCGCTCCCAGGTGCCCCAGGAGGCAAGCTGCCACCTGTGAGCTTCCACGGCCTCCGGTGCATCCCTCCTCCAGGCCCCTGTCACTCTGGGTTTCAGGGACCTTTGCATCCTCTCTCACGGCTAGGCACAGAGCTGGTGTCGGTGGGTGGTGAGTGACTGTTATCAATCCCGAGGCTGTCAGGAAAGGCCTCCCAGAACTTCAGAAGCTTTCTTGAATGTTTCGCAGATGAGAAACAGAGGCCCCAAAGGAGAAGGGACGAGTGTAAGCATAGCTAATGAGACTGCTAGCAGAGGTAGGCTGGGGAACTGGGCCCGGACGGTCAGTCTCAAGCCAGGCCGCCCCGCTGAGAAGTGGCCGGGCCCAGGTTCCAGCCAGGTCAGCCATGGGGTCCCAGGAGCTGGCTGGGTCACCCTATTGGTGTGCCCGAAACCAGTGGGATGGTTCCTTAGCCAAGGAGGGTTCAAGAGGGCTGCAGACACCCTTTCTTCTTTAATGCCCTCCTATCCAGTTGGTCTCCCCAACCTGGGGCTGGAAGCACATCTTCCATCTGTGCACCTGGGAGACGGCACCCTGCCAGGGCTCAGTCCGGCTCTCGGTGCAACCATGTTGAGCCACTGTCATTTCCTGCCTCTCTCTAGCCGCACCCCAGCATGGCTGTCTTTGTCAGTTCCCCAAACTCGCCGATTCCTTCCCCCTCTGCATCCCCAGCCCCTCGTCACTGAGCTAACCCCGTGCATGCCTGGCTCAGTGGCCTCCGGTGCAGGGACCTTAAGGAAGCCTCTCAGCCAGTGCAGCCTGGGCTCCTGGTCTGAATTAGCTGGGCCTGTTTGTGCTCTTTTTGCAGGGGGGTAGGCAGGGGCACGGAGAGGACATTGCTTCCCCCTTTACATGCTTCAACTCATTGAACCTTAATTGCCTTGTTTTCATAGACATTTGCTAAGGAAAAGGACCAAATTATAGCTTGAATTGGGTCCTACTAATCTTAATTAAAAGCTCTCGTTTATAATCAAGACCAGGCCCCAAAGGAAGAGCAAACTGCCCTCAAATGGCTTGTTTAAATAACTAAGACCCTCTTGATAATCATTGTTTAGTCTGAACCAGTGGCATGCAGTACCCCTTCTACATGTACTTAATTTTTTAGACCATTTATTCAAGTGGTTTATTCTCCTTGTAAGTTCTAACTCGGGCCTTTTCCAAAATGCTATAATTAAAACTCTTGGGGGAAATAACTTTTTGTTTTGGCCACAGTGTATTGAACATATTACTGTTTTCCTTTTTTGTGACAAGTTAAAAAATAACACCCTTATGGGCATCAGAGATCACAAAATTAGCATGTATGTAATGACTGTAAATAGGTACTTCCTGAGTTTTATATCCCCAGGGTCTACTTGCCAGTCACTGAAGTTAGGTGGATTGCAGGGCAGGTTAGTAAGCGGTTTACCAAAACTCCTAACAACACATCCAGTGATCCATTTAGTTTACTATCAGAAGGAAAAAAAAAAGCTTAAAACCAGTTGCCTTTCCTGGGAATTGATGCCCACGACCTTATTAAATCATTTTCATTACCATGTTTCACACTTCAGTGAAACTCCAGATAAAATTCTGTTGCTCTGGGAGAACAGGAAAGGCTGTAGGAGGTGGGCAAGGGGAAAGGAAGGGGAAATTCTCCTCCAGAGTCTTAAAACATGCAATTAGGCATGCTAACGTGTGTCCACAGAAGATGAAAGCACTCAAGGCCGGCAGACCCGCGGGCAGGAAGAAAATGGATGGGACTTAAAATTCCAAGTTGTTGTCAGCTAGCAATTAGGCGGCGTTGCTCACGCCCGGTCTGCTGCAGAGTTTAGGCTTCTTGGGGAGCTCTCAGAGCGCGTGTCTGTCTTTAGCAGAGAAAATAAAAAGCTCATGCTGTTGGCAATTAAGCATTGGAGGTGAGTTCACTTCTTGGGGCCTTAGTTTACCCATCTGTAAAATGTGCACATTGGACTGGATTCAGTTCAGTATGGACAAATGTTCCCTGAGTGTCTACTGTGTGCCCAGCGAGGTATTGGGGCCAAGACACATCTCCTGCCCTTGAAGACCTCGGCAGTTAGTGGGAAAGACAGATCTGGAAAGATGTGATCACAAGGGTGTGGAAAGTGCAGCCGTGGAAATACAGACAAGACTCTGAGGGTAGTGAAGAAGAGGGAGTACGTCTCTCTGCTTGAGGAGAGGAAGTTAGTGAGGGCTACCTGGAGGAGGTGTCTTCTGGGTCATTTTGGGAAAGCAGAGCAGAAGCAGGTCTCTGATGTCCCATCCAGCCCTGACTGTTGATGGGAGCTTTTTTGGCAAAAATTCGGAGGCCTGTGCTTTGGTCCTTGCTGACTCAGTAAGTCTACCTTAGAGCTTACCCTTCCCAACCCTGGTTTCCTTAAGCATCAAATGGGAGCTGGGACACCGTCTGGCAGAGTAGGCACTGCAGGAGGGTTTTGGGGATAGAGAGGGGCCTGGATGCTGTGGGAGTGTGCTAGGGCCTGCATGCCGTTTTTTTCTCTTTCTCTAGGGTTAGTGGGGCTCAGCCCCTAGTCCCAGGGCCTCCTGCTCCCCAGGCAGCAGGCCTTTCCATGCCCCTCCTCCAGGGCCCTCTCGCCTCCTCTTGGCCCGCTTCTTATTACAGTGGCTGTATTTGTTTTTCCATCAGAGGAATGCTAACCAGAAAAAAACCATTATTTCTAAGAAAATAAACTGTGGGCCCATTAGCCTTTGAATGCTACTGAAAATGGACAACGGTCTTTCCCGAAGGCCTTAAGACAGAGGGCCAGGGGGGCTTGTGTGTGTGCGGGCAAGGTCAGGGGGTCTCAGAGGGTGTTCTGAAGGGTTCCTCCAGATGGGCCAGGGCTGCGGCCCCTGGGAGGAGAGAGTTCAAAATCCCAGCCGGCTACCATGGACTTCTGGCCTGGGTTGACAATGGCGGCTGGTGCCAACTGCTCCCCACTCCCTCTGGGCTCTCCAAGCTGCACCCCTCTTTCCAGGACCCCCCCATGCCCTCTGTCTAGGCTGCCTTGATGAAATTGGCCTGAGATGTGGTGGTGGGCTGGGGCCCAGGATGTGTCAGGGAGGTAGATCACCTCTGGCCTGAGAAGAACCTTCTAGCAGTCAGACATGTCCCTAAATGGAATGTTGTCTGCTTTTATTTTATTTTAATAATTTAAACAAATCTTCTGTCAAAGCAAGACATATATATGGTTAATAAAGGCTTAAATGAATATTTGGCTGAGAGTGGAAAGCAGCACTTTCCAGCCCCTTCCGCAGAGGCAGCTGCTTTGAACTTTTCTCCATTTCTTTTGCACCACTAGGTAGTAAAGAGAGGCCTTTACAGGTCTTCTCGACTCTGAGCGAAAGCCTCCCGCCCTGGGGCAGGGTGGCAGAGCTGGGCATCGGGGAGCTGGGCATGGTTTGCCCCGTTGGAGAGCCCTCAGCCAGCCGCAAGCGGCATTCAAGCCAGGACAGGGGCCAGGCTGGTCCCTCCGCTTGGCCCCGCTGAGGGCCTGAGCCACCGGGCACGGTAAGCGGAGAGATGGTGGAACTGGGACTCTAGCCCCTGGTGGCCTGGGGCAGGTCTGTCGACCCCTGGGGCCTGAGCACAGAGTGTAGAAGGAGTCCTGTGGCATCAAACGCTGGTCCAGTCCGTGGGGCGGCTGGTGGGCTCGGGCGGGACCCTGATAGCAGGCAGTCCCCTCCTTCGCCCTGCCCCGCAGGCAGACCTGGGCCTGGCCTGGCCTTGGCAGATGAGGCTCTCCTCATGTGAGCTGTGTTTCTCTGGGCCATTCTCCCCCTCCAGACTGGAGGCTCCTGGCGGGCAGGGTCCAGGCTGAGGGCAAGGGGCCTGGTCTGGGGAAGGAGTTGGTGTTAAGAGTGAAGAAGGCAGGGAGGCGGCTTGATCCTCAGTGAGGCCGTGGGGAGTTCTCTGTACTGTGACATTGGGGGGAGGAGCAGGGATTCTGGAACCAGCCTGCCTGGGTTCGAGTTTTGGCTTTGCCACTTACTAACTGGGTGGTCTTGATAAACTCTCTGACCCTCAGTTTCTTCATCTATGAGAAGAGGATACTAGAAAGGAACACTTTCCTACCTGGGCTATAGTGTCAAAAACGGTGCCTGGGGTGGAGCTGTTGTTGCTGCCGCTACTGTTATTTTTATTACTGTTGGAAGGAGATGCCCTTGAGCTTGGGAAGAGGAAGAAGGAAATCTAATCGCACCAGGCAAGCGCAGGCCCTGCCCGGGGCCTCTCTCGGCATCCCGTGGGGTATCCTGTGGCGGCTTGGGTTCAGGTCACTGTCAGCCCCTGACTTGCTGATAAGTATGGGTTCCTCAAGCCCCCTCTCCCTTGCCCCTTTATAAAATCCAGGAGGGTGGATTAGAGGAGCTCTAGGTTCTGCCTTGACAATTCTAAGTGGCAGCTCTGGTTTTCCAACTTCAGGTTGTACCCTGTCGTGAGTCCAGAGTTGCAGCACAGCAGAGTCTGCATTTTGGGGACCTGGGGCTCCTCCCCTGCCTTTCACCAAGGGGACGGGAGAAAGACAGAGCTGGTAGTTGGCAGGAGGGAGCAGTAGGGGCCTCAGCTCAGTCCCTGCCATATGAGCCTGGCAGGCCTCCTGGCCCCCACCTCACGTCCATCTCAAACGTACAGAGGGTCCATCCTCCCTCGACCAGATTCAGTATCAATGAGGCCTGATGTCTGAGTTCAGGAGCTGCCACCAATGAAGGGTTTGGAGCATTTTTAAGGGAAAAAGGAAATAACTGGTCCTGATCCTTGGATTTGGTAGGGAAATCCCTGCTGGTTCTTGGAAACCACATACCTGTCCATGAACCCCAGCTGGGCAGGTGGCATTTGAGACCAGCTTGAAGTGAGCATCCTGGTGGCTGAGCCCTGGGGACCCAGCCAAGACAGTGCAGTAGAGGATGCTGGTGGCATTTGCTTTTTTTTAAATACCTTTATTAGGATATAATTCACATACCATACAATTCACCCTTAATGGGTGAATTCAGTTGCCTTAAGTGTATTCACAGAGTTGTACGTCCATCCCCACAATTTTAGAACATTTCCATTACCCCCAAAAGAAACTGCACCTTTTATCTGTCACCCCCCAGTCCTCCAACCCCCTCCAGCCCTGGGATACCCCTAATCTACTTTCTGTCTCCATCGAGTCGCCTCTTCTGAACCTCATGTCTGGAGTCATACAGTCCGTGGTCCTTTGGGACCGGGTCCTGATTAGCTGTGATGGAAGGCCAGTGGGCAGGTCACTAACACCCTGAGCCTCCGTTTCCCTTGCTGTAAAACGGCAAGGTTGGCACCCACCCACCTCAGTGGGTTCCTGGGGGTCAGTCAGTAAGGAAGCTGTGATCCTGGGCTTGCCCACCCCTTCAGCATTCCGCTGGCTTCCCAGGCTAAAGCAGAAGCGGACACCCCCTTGCCTCAAGGAACTGGCAGCCTTGAAGGACACGTACAGAAGCAAGTGAGAGTGGTGGTGGCGTCTGAGCAGGGGGCTGCGGGCCCCAGATGGCGGGAGAGTCCTGTCTGCCAATCAGTCAGCAAAAGCTTCGTGCAGGAGGTGCTGCTGGGGCTAAGTGAAGAGCTGAGTTGGCGCGGGTGGAGGGGGCAGCAGTGCGGGGGCACTGGAGCAGCTTGAACTCCGCGGTGGTCTTGGATCACTGGGGTGCGCCTTCCACCCTCTGGCCCAGCGACGGTCATTGTGTGCAGTTAGGGGTGAAAAAGTGTGTGGACTGGTGTTGGTTTTGTGTGACCTTTGGCCTTTCCCGTAATTAACTGCTGGGCCCACTTCTGGCATTGTCTTGGCAGAAGGGAAATCTGATCGATGGGTGCCGGCGGCCCACAGAGAGCGGGTTTCATTACCCAGTCATTACACACCCGGAGCTTAACCCTGCGCCACCGGAGACGCGGGGCTTAATCCTTCCTGCTGGGTGCGCTGAGAAGCGGCCTTCCCCTGGGCGTAATTAGCCAACAAACTGGATTAAGGTTTATTCATCAATAAGGACTCAACTTCCTACGCCATACAGCTCTCCAAGAATGGTTGCCTGATCTAAGAAGTGCCTGGTTTTCCCTAAAGCGCCCAGACAAAGGAGAAGAGGAGCTGCGGCCCAGCCGGGAAGGGGCTTTGTTGGAGCCTTTAGTCTCCACTGTCCGTGAGGAATGTTGAGAAAAATGCCATTTTCAAAGGAAACGAGGAGACTTTTTCAGTAATGATCACTAAGAGTGAGAGTGGGGTCATTAAAAAGCTTCACTTTGAAAAACATTTCCAGTTGGTCTTGATGTTTAGGAAAATGCCCTAAAATAGTATTAAAATAAAATGAGGAGCTCTGACTTGTTACAATAGAATATTTTAGAGTCTAGGCACGAATTGAATCAATGCACATTTTATGGGACAGTGAGAATCAATTTTGAATAAAATGAGAAAAACAAACGCATCCCACTCAGGTTCTAAACCAGAATTGTTGGCCTGTAATCACATTTATGGGATTGTGTGTGCTCACGCTGGCATTTAATCGAGAAAATGTGGGACTACGTGTGACCTTCTAAAAATCTGTAACGAGCAGTTCCCTGTTCTGTTTTTCTCTGCTGTATTGGATGTTGGGAGTGGTGCTCAGTTGGGAACTGAGCGTCTATTAAAAAAAAAAAAAAAACAGCTGGGGAAGGAGCAGGACTGCCCAGAAAAGAGCTGTTTGGTGTCTCATCCTCAAAGTTCAGGGTCTGGAAAACTGGTCAGATCTTTTGCCTCACTAGTTTTCTCTGTCCATATGAACTACCCCTGCCATTACCCCTCAACCTCAAGGGTAAGTACAGACCTTGGAATTAAAAATATGAAGCACATGACATCTGTTACATATGGAATTGTGTGTTGTAACCCCCCTGAAAAAAAAAGAGGCATGTCCAGGTCTTAGCCCTGGTCCCATGAACGTGCCCTTATTTCGACATGGGGTCTTTGAAGATGGGGTTAGTTAAAATGAGGCCTGGTGTCCTCATAAGAAGAGGAAACTTGGACACAGAGTCAGACACAGATGGAGAGGAGAAGACATCGTGGCAACAGGCAGAGAGAGGAGTGATGCATCCAGAAGCCAAGGACACCAGGGGCTAATGGCACCCACCAGAAGCTAGACGAGGCAAAGGAGGAGTCGCCTTATGGCACTATGATATTATTTATGAATTCCAACAAGAGATGGTAAGTTTGTAAACTGGTCTGTTCCTCTGGGCATGATACCCTTTGATTGTATTAGATTCAGCTGAGATGCCTTTGATTAAATTATGTTAAGATTAGGGCTTTGATTTGACCACGTCATTTAGGGCAACTCAGTTTGACCCCTTTGTGGGCTGTGTAAACAGACACTCAGTCAAGGAGACACACAGAAGTAGATACATAGGAGAAGATACACAGGACTAGAGAGAGCTCCACAGACACAGAAGAGGAGAGAACTTGATGCTGGGGCCCCAGAGAGAGCCGAGCCATTCCCCTGATAGTGTGCAGCTGAAGAGAACAGAGCAGCTGAGCCCTATGCCAGCCTGCAGCCGAGATTGGAAGAAGCTGGGCCCACGGAGCCTTAAAAGGAAAGAGGAAGGCTGAACCCTCATAGGCATCTTCCGCCATCTTGCTTCAACACATGGCAACTGACTTTGGTTGAGGAAGTAACCTTGAGTTGGACTCTTTAGGACCTTGTAACTGTAAGCTTTTACCCCTAATAAATACCCTTTATAAAAGCCAACAGATTTTTGGTGCTTTGCATCAGCACCCTTTGGCTGACTAATACACTGCCCTATGGATTTCAGGGAAGCACAAGTCTCCCCTATGGGTTTCAAGGGGGACATAGCCCGGCCTACTCCTTGAGTTCAGACTTCTGGCATCCAAAACTGCAAGAGAATAAATTTTTACTGTTTGAAGTCTCCTCGTTCGTGGTGCTTTGCTATAGCAGCCTTCAAAACTAAGATAAGGTCTCTTTCTCCTTAATGAATTTTTTTTTAAATTTACTGAAGTATATCCACTCATACATAAGCATACATAAACAATAAGTGTATAGTAATAGTTGTGAACTTACAAAACAAACGTACCTAACATCATACAGGGCTCTCATACCTCACCCTACCACCAATACCTTGCATTGTTATGAAACATTTTTAACTAATGATTAAAGAGCATCCCCAAAATATTACTACTAACCAAAGTATTTTCCCCCAACCCACCCTATTATTATTATTTTTTATATCATTTATACATGAACATACATAATAAGTGTAGAGTAAAAGTTGTGAACTTACAAAGCAAACATTCATAACATCACTCAGGGGTCCCATGCATTAACCCACCACCAACACCTTGCATTGTCCTGAGACGTTTGTTACAAATTATGACAGAATATTGTCAAAATCTTACTGCTAACTATAGTCCTTATCTTACATTTGGTGTATTTTCCCCTAACCCACACTATTATTGTTTTTAAATATATTTTTATGACAGAAGTTGTAAACCTACAAAACAATCATGCACATATGCAGATTCCCAAACAACACCCCTTTATCAACACACCACACCATGGTGGAATATTTGTTACAGATTATGAGAGAATATCATCCAATTATTACCAGGTCCACAGCATACATTTGGCACACGTTTTCCATACTCACCCATTATCAACACAGTATATCTTTGGCATAGATGCATGAATAGTACTGTTAACCACAGTCCATAGGTCACTCCAGTTGTATTTTTCCCATTCTTCTCCATATTCCCACCACCTTGCAATAGTGATGTACATCTGCTCTAGCTCACAAAGGACACTCTTCAGTCTATACCATCAACCACTATTCTCATCCACCTCTGGGTTTACTGTGCTAGTCAGTCCCTAGATTATTCTCTAGCTTTCTGTCAACTGGCATTTACATCCCTAGACTACCCTTTTCAGCCACATCCCCATTTATAAACCAGCTGTTACTTACTATAATGTGTTACCATCAATTCTATTTCCACACTTTTACTGTAAAGTTAATGAAAACTTTTACATATATAAACGTCAGTAGTCCATCTCAGTCCTCTTCATATCTCCTTTAAGAATCCACCACCTACCACCAGGTCTTGAAGATATTTTCATACATTTTCTTCTAGAAGCTTTATGGTTCTTGTTTTTATATTTAGGTTTTTGATCCATTTTGAGTTAATTTTTGTATAAGGTGTGAGATAGGGGTCGCCTCTTAATGACTTTTTGGAGCACAAGGTACTTTAAAATAATACTCCTCTCAGCTTGCTGTGGACGTGGCCTTGAAGTCAGGAGTGGAGCCTGCATTTGACATGGCCACTGGTTGAGCCCAGGGGACAAGGTCCTCAGCTTTGCAGTGCCTTGGTTTCCTCATTGCCAAAATGGGAGTGGCAGCCACACCTGCTTCCCACGCTGTGAAGGTCAAGGTGACAGAAGCCCCATCCCCAGGCCTGGCACCAGGGCCCTTCCCCCTTCTCCTCCACCTCCAGCAGACGGTCAGTTCTGAGAAGCCTGTGGGGCACCTACTGGCCAGGCAATGGAGTGAACGTGGCTTGTCTGCCCTTGGATGGTGCCCGTGCCTGTGTCTCGTTAGCATCAGTGCTTCGCCAGTCAGGCCCCTGTCCACGGCATGTGGCTCGGGTGCAGGGCAGAGAGCCCCCCTCAGTGCCAGGCCCAGGCCAGGGGCTTAGGAAGCAGGGCAGCCTGGGACGCAGCAGGGCCCTCAGCGAGCGCTCAGGCTGGTGGGGAGTGGTCGGGGAGTCTCATTCTGCCGTGACGTGTTAGGCCAGCTTCAAGAGATGACGTTGGTTGATGGTCAGGGTTTCCCAGACCGACAAACGGGATTGCCTTAGTTTGCAGGGCTGCTGTACCGAATCCCACAGATTGGTTGGCTTAAGCAGCAGGAGTCCTGGAAGCTAGAAGTCCAAAATCAAGGTGTGCGCAGGATTAAGCTTTCTCCAAAAATCTGTAGCGCTCTTGTGGTGGCTGCCGCTGTCACATGGCCGTCTGTCTCTGCTGTCCCCTACCTCTTTGTCCACATGTCCTCTGCTTATGAGGACTCCGGTCATACTGGATTAAGGCTCGCCCTGATCCAGTCTGGCCTCCCCTTAACGAAGGACTCTTCAAAGATCCTATTGATGAATGAGTTCATGTCTGCCGGACCGGGGGTTTGGACCTGAACACGCCTTGGAGCGGGGCACGATTCACTCCGTAACAGGAATGCAGATTTCAGGCCAGGTGTGGGCTAGAGCATGTGGTTGAGACCTGCCTGCACAGCCAAGCCGTGTCTGATGCACACCCAACCTCAGCGAATTCAGCTGGGTGTCGTAGAAGAACTAATCATTTGAAACACTAAAAATACCATCGGTGATGTTTTGCCTGTGGGATTTGCTTACAGGACCTACCATCTGTGACTCCGTTTGACATTTAGAGCGACGTTTTTTGAACATAGTAAATACAACCTCCCCAACCTGTAAATGTATGTTAGGGCCAATTGAAGAACTTTCTGGGGGTGATTTGGAGCCTATTTGTTTTTCACCGTAAGTGAGTATTGGAGAACCTCCACTGTGGCTGATTGTGGCAGGAATGAGAGAGAAGCGGGGGTCATGGAAGGCCCAGGAGAGAAGGCAGGGAGCAGGTCCATCCCCAAGTCCAGGGTTTGGACTTAATCGCAGGGGGATAGGGAACCCCCAAGGACTTGAAGCAGAAAGGGGGTGTGGTGGACTGGATTTGAGCAGTGGAGCTGGCGATGAAGATGAAGGCATGGGGCAGGAAGGAGGAGGTGAGAGGCAGGCAGGCTGCTGAGAAGGCAGTGCCCTCTCTTGGCAGTCCCCATCTCCTGTCACCTGCCATTCTCCAGATCCCACCCTGCCTCTGCAGCCTCTCCTCTGGAATACCCTGGGCAAGCCTCGGCCGGGATGCTGGTTTTAGATGGATGATTGAACAAGTTGACCTCAGCGTTCCCTTCCAGTCCCGAGCTTTCATAACTTGATTATAAAATAATATCATGAGATATATGCTAGCATGGCCGTATTATTTAAACGGTAGTACTTATTAGGCAGTTTCTTGTATTGGACTATGAGGTATGAAGGAAAAAGCCTGGGCTTTGGAATCAGACAGCCTGGGTTTGAACCCTGGCATTCTCATTTAATAACTGAGGGACTCGACAAGTTGGCTAATAGCTGAGTCCCAATTCCCACACCTGTAAAACGGGGATAGTAGTCAGACCCACCTCAGAGGGTTATTGGGGGGAGCCGATGAAATGACCCTGGCAAGGCACTGGGAAGGGTCTGGGCTGTTGTGATTCATGTGACTCAGTGCCAGGCCACGCTCCCTCTACCCTCCTCCTCCTCTGGCCCTTCCTGTAGCCCTGGGAGTTGTGCTGAATGGGCCAGGCTGCTAGTTCCTCAGCTCCCCCCCTCCCAACCTCCTCTCCCCAGGCAGAGCTGGGAGGGGGCAGAGGATGGGGGGCTGATGTGGCTCTAGAGGTTGCCCTAGAAAGGAAGCTGGGGCCTGAGCCCTGGCCAGGATATAGCAGCCACCTGTGGTGATTTGATTGAGGCTGTGAGTCGGGGCAGCATTTGCCGTGCTCTCTGGCCACAAATGGGAGTTAATGTACAGTCAGTCAGGTCCTTTAAGAATAAATGTCCAGTTGTAACAAAGGTACCACTCCAAAGCTAAATGGCAATAGTAGGGGGTATAGGGGTATGGGGTTTTTCTTTTTGGGTAATGAATATGTTCTGAAATTGTGGTGATGAGTGCATAACTCTGTGATTATACTGAGAGCCATTGATTGTACACTTTGGATGGATTGTGGGGTGTATGAATATCTTTCAATAAAACTACTTAATTAAAAAAAGAAATGTCCAGAGAGCTCTCTATGCCCCCCTCCATTCCTTCGCCCTCTCCCCACCCCACCTGCCTGGTCCTCATTCTCTGGAGCTAACAGTCCTTAGCCAGTGGCCCCAGGACGATGGGCAGCTGGGAGGCCTGTGGGGCCTCTACCAGGGTGGCAGCTCCCACATGTGTTTTTACCATAGTAACTCCTTTTGCTTTTTTTTTTTTTCAGTTGGTTTGTATGTTTGTCTCTTATGTATGAAAGAAGGATGCTTACATGGATTTAAAAAATGAAAATTCGAAAATCAGGGAGAGTTTGGTTTGGGAGCAGACATCCTCCGTCCAAGGCCTGGCTGAACTCAGAGCCTGTGGGGAGGTTTCAGGACCAGGGATTGGAGAGGACCTGATTATTCTAAGAGGTGCTCAAATGTGGGGAGCACTTTGGGGATGGATTAAGGGGAGAGATGCATGCAGTGACCATTCCTCACTCTTCAGCCATTTGGATGTGTCCTACCCCATGGAGCGTCCAGGGGAAGAGAAAGGAGGGAGTTGTTTTGTTGACTAGTCAGTCATCTCTTTATAATGCCTTTTGTGTGTGGTAATCATATAGTTTATCATTTGGATAGTAACAAAGTTGCTTTTAATAATTACACCCAAACAACAGGCATCAACTGGAACTATGTCAGGCAAATTGGGACATGGTTTCCTAATTAGGGGAAAAGACATTTTTCTTGGACCTCAGCATAAGAAAAGCAGCTGGCATAAATGCATTTTATGAGTATAGTGAATCTAGAACCGATTGTGTTTCCTTCTTTCCTTTGGCTGTTAGGAAGCTCAGAACCATATTTGTGACGTGTCTTTTGTCCTTGTGTCAGATTTTACTGAATGTGTTTTTGCATACAGAATGGCTTTATCTTATTCTTCAATCCTCATTCATTTCTTTGTCCTCACTTATTCTTTCTAAAAATCCTATGTAGGGGGGCGGCTGTGGCTCAATCGGTGGGGCTCCCGTTTGCCATGTGGGAGGCTCCGGGTTCGGTTCCCGGGGCCTCCTGGTGGGGGTGGGCCCGCCCGCACGGCGTGGTTAGCTGACCCAGCGAGCACAAGCAGCAAGGGGGGGATAAATGAATAAATAAATAAAATCTAAAAAAAAAAAAAAAAAAAAAAAAAAAAAATCCTATTGTGTAGGATCCTATTTTATAAGCTGTTTGAAAGGATGATGTTTGAAGAAATAGATGGGTGGGTGAATAGAAGCTTGGATGGATGGATGGATGTGGATGAATGTTTGGCCAGACGGATGAATGAGTAGGTGTTTGGATAGGTGGATGGGTGTGCATATATTTTGATTGATCAGTGGGTGTTTGGATCAATGAATAGATGGATGGGTGGCTTGGCCAAATAGGATGGATGAATGGATGTGTGGAGGATAAATGTTTAGATAAATGGGAAGATGGGCAGCTGGCTGAATATTCAGATGGGATGGCTGCATGCATCCATGTTTGGATACATGGGTAGATATTTGGCTAGATAAGTGGATGGGTGGGTGAGCATTTGTATGGGTGATTGGATGAATGGAAGGATATTTAGATGGATAGCTTTTTGCATGAATAGATAAATGGTATGATGACTGGGTGGGCATTTGCATGGATAGGTTCTGGGATGACTAATGGATAGATAATGGATGGGTGGATGTGAATGGATGCCTGTCTCTCTGTCTGAATATTTGGGTAGATGTATGGGTGTGTGTTTGGAGGCATACATGCAAATGTGTGTGTGTGTGTGGATGGATGGATGGATGGAGAACAAGTGGAAGGGTGGATGGGTAAACAGTGTTTGTATGATTGGGTAACACTTTCTCAGTACACAGTGTAAATGCACCATGGGTGACATAACATGGAGGAAGCACTCTGCTAATGCCTGGCCTGTCACGGGCGTTCTGGGCTATTAGAGAGGACATGGGCTTTGTAGATTGAAGGACTTTTATTCTGATCCTTGCCCTACCACTTACTATGTACTCTGTACTTTAGTTTGCTCAACTACAAAATAGAATTAAAAATACTCACTCGAGAGAGTTGCTGTGGGAATTCAAAGGGCTGCCATACATACTTCCTTTAGAGGTACACCTTGAGAGAAGGAATTCTTTTTTTTTTTTTTTTTTTTTACTGGGAGGTCCTGGGAATCGAACCCGGGTCCCTCCATATGGGAGACGGACGCCCAACCAGTTGAGCTACATCCGACCCCAGAAGGAATTCTTGTACCTAAAGGTAGGATAAAAGTCCATTCCCTCAGTCGGACTGAATCCAAACTAAGTCACATGCCCACCTGGGACAAATGGCAGTTGCTAGTTTGGATTAGACTGATCAGGCTCCTTCCCAGGGTTGGGATGGGCCAGGGCCAGGCCAGACTGAGTTGCCTGCCTTAAGGAAGGAAGGGAGGGAACAGTTTGGGGACTGCTGGTCAGATCTGGTGAGAGGTGATGCCGAGATTGACAGGTAATGGAAAGGGGCAACCACTGGGAAGACTGTATCTATGCCAAAGGGGTGGAAAAAACATGCCATGGTGGCTGATTAGATGGGAGGGGGGGTGAGATAACTCCACATGCTGAAATGGGGAACCCACGGGAGGTGCAGGTTGAAGAAAGATGGTGAGTTGAAGTTGGGCCACGTTGCCTTTGTAGTGTCTGGGAGATGCAGGGGATAAGACAGTATGTTCGGGACTCTGGGGAGACGTCCAGGCTGCAAACAGATTAGAAAGCATCACTTCACTCAGCCTTTATAAACCTATGTGCCCTTTTGAGAAACATAAAAATCTTCTATTCTTCTTTAATGTTATTTACAGCTTCTAAGTGTATTAAATATCATGCTTAGAAACGATTCAAATGGGTTGCAGAATTGAATCTGCTTCCCAGACCTGGAAAATAGCTGAAGCAGATGGCTGGTGCAGGCACGTTAGGGAGAGGTCTCCTGTCTCCTGCGTGCCTTTGGATGGCTTGCAGAGCCCAGACCCTGTACTCCTTTGGTACTGCTCCTTTCATCACAGTTTCCCCCTCTGCCCGGCAGGGTCTCTGGCAGGCAGGTGTCAGGCAATGCTTGGTCACCTCTAGATCCAGGGAGGTCACTACCTCAAGGCAGGCATTCTTCGCAGTGAACATTTTTTTACCCCGGGGTGCAGGTCTATCTTTCGACATATGAGGTCCCGGGTTCCATCCCCAGTCCCGATACCTCAACAAAACAAAACAAAAACAAAAAACGGGGCCAGCACGGAGCTGGGCGCTTCCCTGCACCAGGTCCCAGGCATTCGCAAGGACAGCCAGGCTTGCTCACCAGTCTCCTCTCTTCCCTAGGTTGTCCCCATCCCAGCTTTTATAACTGGAGCCTGGCTTCAGACTCCCTCTGACCTAGTAGCGGTTGGGGCTGCTGCTTCCACGCCTTCACCCCTCGTGAAGCGCTTCTGGTTCCGCTTAGCTGGGGCACTTCCGGTTCCGCTTAGCTAGGGGTACTTCCGGCCCGCTTCGTGCCTGGGTTCTTACGTTGGAATCCGCCTTCCCGCGCTTGTCCCCTGTTCCGTCGAGGTCAAGGCGGGTGTTGGTTGAGATGGGGCAGTGCTGGGGGTCTGAATTTGCAGTCAGGGTGGGGACACTGAAGACCTGGCCTGAGACTTGGGCTCCCTGACCTCAGCCCCAGAGGGGCCGGATGGGCGGGGCATAGGCGCTTTGGGCCCCAGGGCCGGGCTGCGCCGGTTCTGTTCCCACTTGGACCTAGGTGGGTGATCTTTGGCAAGTTTTTGCCTCCCTGTGCCTCGTTTTCTTCTGTGTGCTTGTAAAATTGAGATAAGGATGATGGCAGCTACTTGACTGAGTTAGCCGCCGGGGTTGAAGAGATTATAAAGTGTGGCAAGCAGGACTGGGCCATAGAAGTACTCCTTGAATGTTAACAGGGACATTCCTCTTATTCTCTGAAGACTTTCAAATCTCTCTGGAGCTCCAGAACTGATATCCTTTTGGCCCCTGATGGGAAATGTTGAAAAAGAGTTAAAACAGCAAAAAGGGTGACCTTTACAAAGACTATTGGCATTGTTTCTGAGACAGAAGCCTTTGTTATAATAAAGAAACTGGAGCAGTGGTAAGTCAGGCTTTCCGTGCTGATGTGGAGGGAAATTACTTTTCTTTCATTCCAGAGGTTACATTTTTTGGTAGTTGCCTTCTCTGACTGTGTGCAAAGTTAATTTTAGTTGCTAGTCCCTGCTTTACAAGTAGTGAGTCCTCCTTCTCTGGGAGGCTTTCAGATAGGTTGGAACCCCAGTCCTCAGGGATTATAGCCAGGGTCCCCACATGCTTATTAGCATTAAGGGGCTTAAGAGGGAAACAAATCTGGGTTTGAATTCCGCCGACTTCACTATGGTGGAAGCTGGATGATATCATGTATGGAAGGCATGTGGCACTGCCCTGTAAGGCGGTGGCCAGCAGTCTTCATCTTTGTGGGTGCCAGGTCTTCATCTTTGTAATCCTTGGGTCCCCAGCAGAGCAAAGGCCTTAGGAAGCATCTGTGAAGCTATCCCCTAACCACTCATGTCCTGGTGGCTTCAATGGTGGGGCTGTGGGGGACCCCAGGCTCTTTCTCTGACCCTTTTTGCCCCCTGGTTTTGCAGACATTGATGAGTGTGAGAATGACTACTACAACGGGGGCTGCGTCCATGAGTGCATCAACATCCCGGGGAACTACAGGTGCACCTGCTTTGACGGCTTCATGCTGGCTCACGACGGACACAACTGCCTGGGTGAGTGACGCAGCCACACAGACCCCTGGGCACACCCAGCCTGGTCCACAGCTCTGGCTTGCCCTCCTTTGGCTCCTTGAGGCCTCTTCTATAATTCCAGATAATGCCTTTGAGTCATATGTTCATTTTAAACCAGTTGTATGAAATTTCTAAGAATAATGCAATCTTGTTGCATAAAATTGGACAAATGTAGAAGAATAGGGAGAAAAAATTGTAGACTGTTTTAGTTATGACTGATGTGTCTCCTTTCAGTCTTCTCTGTGTACCCATCTGGAGTGGTAATCAGATGGGTCTCATGTGTTGCTCTCTATTTAACATCATGGCCTGGTACCCCATTGTCATAGTTGCCCCTTAGTCTGGTAAGTGGCTAAACCAGAGGTGGTTAACAGTCTATAGAAGGAGGAGCATCTCTCAGAGCAGATGTGCCATCTTCCAGACCCTCTTATGCCACGGGCTGCTGAGTGACCTGGGGCAAGGTGGCTGGAGCCCACGGGGTTCAAGTGTGGATTCAGCAGAAGCATGGCCGTGACTACGTTACTTAACTTCTCCAAGTCTCAGTCTCTCTTTGGTAACGGGAGACTGGTCAGAGCAGCTTCCTTTTAGGGCTGTCATGAGCAATAACTGAGATAGTCTCCAGACAGTGCTAAGACGTGTGTTTGGCATGGGGGTGGGGGTGGGGGGTTCCCAGCAGCTTGTAAGTGTTATGTCATGGTAGTCTCTGAACCTCTGTCTTCTCCACTGTAAAATAGGGGAATTATGTAGCCTCCTTCACGAGGTTGTTTGTTAGGTTGAAATGACTCAGTGGAGGTGAGGTGAGTGGTGCTTTAGTAGGCGCTAACTAGCCAGCAAATGGGTATTATTAATACTCTAGGTAACCTGGCTGCCCCTTTGTGGTTGGCCGCTGAGATTGTTTGCTTTCTTTCTTCCTTTACTTTTTTAAAAAACCATTACATCCAGAAATGACTCTGGGCATGAAACTTTTCTTTTTCCTGTTTTCCCAGTTTTGTTGCCTTAGGAATGTTTCCCAGAAGTGGAACTCCTGGGTCAAAGGATCATTTGGATTTTTTTTTAAATGGCTTTTGGTGCAGTGCTTTCTAAAAGGGCTTGACAAACCTTCCATTGTGCCAGCTGGTTGCTGGTGCATGGTATAGGAGAAAGTTGAGGCCCTGGGGCCTCTGGTACTTTTCCTTCTCATTCTCACGTCAGCCTGCGTGTTCCCTGCGTATTTTTGTTTAATACATATTGGATCTCAGTTGAGCTTGTTGTAGGAACTAGATCTGTGAACATGTCATTACACCCAAAATAAGTGCTGAAACTGACCCTGGAGGAGTCCATGAAGGACTGCCCCTGTGTGAGATGAGGGTAGAGGTGGGCTGACTCCCTGGGAGGGCTTCAAAGAGGAGGTGGCACTGAGCAGGTTCTCCAAAGGTTGGGGAGAAGTTTCCTGGGTGGAGAACCTGGAAAGGACATTATGTGGCAGGGTCGGGGGCACAGCAGCATGTGCAGCTTGGCGAGGCGGCTCCTCTCGGCTGGGCCAATGTGGGGGCAGGGTGGCGGGAGGTGGGGCTGCAGAGGTAGGCAGAGCCTTTGAGAACATAAAGAGCTGAGATTGCGCAGCATTTATTGTACTAGACGCCAGGCTGCGTGTCATACGAGCATAACCTCACTTAATCCCCACAAAACCAAAGTGCCTAGTGCTCCCAGTTGTTGTTCTCTTTCCAAATGATAGAGTGCATTTCAGGGATTGATTAGTCAGCAAAGGAAGAGAGGGATGTGATAAGCTGGCAGGCCCTATGGGACAACCCACTGAAAGCAGGTAGTATCACCCAGCAGTCAAGAGGACAGACCCTGGAGCAGCTGGGCTGGACTTGGCTCCTGGCTCTGCCAGTTATCAGCCGTGACCTCTGGCCAGTCATTTCACCCCTCTGGGCCCAGTTTGCTCAACAGTGAAATGGGATCCATAATCCCTCCCTTCTGAGGGTTCTTGTGAGGAGTAAGTGAAAGCATGGATGGAAAGCACTCAGTGTACTGGGCATCAGTCTCATCCGCAGCTCCCGGATGAGGTGCATTGAGGGTGGTGGTTTGATGCCTCCGCGACCTGGTGGGGCCAGAGCCTGCCGTCTGCCCTGTTGGGGTGTGCCTGACACATGTGGCTCCCCTTCCTCCTGGATCCCCTTCCAGCTTCAGCACTCTTACCTGTGCAGAACCACCTGTTCCCGGCTATGGCAGGTATGCCCAGTGCCTCCAGCATCTGACTCCACCAGCCTCCAGACTAACAATGGAGTCGGCTCGGGCCTTTGGTGCAACAACATTGTTTTCACAACAAATTCTTTTTGCACTGGTTAATTTAAAAGAACTGGGTAAGACTCCTCTAACCGCCTCCCTGGACAGATTGCAACTTCCGACAGCTCTAACTTGCACATATGGCAGCCGAGAAAAGGCTTTCTCTGTTCCTCTCCTTTCAGCTGAGGGCAGACCCTCCCTCAGGGCTTTTTCCTTCTCAAGACAAAACTCTGGCACTAGAGAAATCAGACTTTGGTTCTCCTGGGCTCCAGCCCAGCCTGACTGTGGAACCTCTGGTGGGACTTCTCGGAGCCTCATCCGTAGGGTGCTGAAAGAATGACGGTGCTCGGTCCAGTGTCGAGGTCACGGAGGCTTGACAAATGTTGGCTGACACGAGTCACGTTGTTAGAGACCTCCTGGCTTGGAACTTGACAACCTTCAGATTTTGGTGCCGCCACGTGAGTTGTGTGATTTGGGGCCAGTCATTAAAACCTCCAAGCTTCATTTCCCCTAACTATGAAATGGGTCAGTGATACCTGTCTCAGAGGGTCCATGTGATTAAATAAGGAAGTAGGTGTGGAGAGCCATGTGTCTAGATGGGAAGTTCTGTGCAGGTGCCAGGTGTTGTCGACATTGTGCAGAGGTCTCACGCCAGCTGGCCGCTGGCCTCATCCGGCCCCCGCACGCATTTGCTTTATTCTCACAGTGTTGTTTATTTTAATTTTGTTATTGAATTATTTGTCACATTGACAAGTCAGATGATGTCCCACATAAATGTTGGTGTTTCCACCATCATTCCTGCTTGGCCATGATTGCCTGGCCCCTTGACATTTGTGGAACTTGGAACAAAGAGTACAAATGGAAGCCCACATCGCGTATCTAAATATTTAAGTCTTTAATGAAGCTACCTAGGTGTTTTATCTTCTTACATTGACACATATTTTTTTCTAGTGGTCTGGAAGTGGTCTTGAATTTAAGATTCTAAGGCTCTTTGATGTCTGGTGCCACAAAGTGGTTTTGGGGGCGGTGCCTGCCTCCATACCCTTCTTCCCACCCATGGTTCTATCCCGCGCTACAAGGAGTCTCATTCACATCCCTTTGGACCCCTGAAAGCTCAAGCTCTGGACACCCGTCCCTTCAAGCAGAGTGCCCTTTGGCTACTGCTTGGACTAAGTGTCATCAGGCCTGCCCAAGTCCTGGATAAAGGCCTGGGGCCATTGGGCAGGGAATTTTAGGGTCCCAGATACCCAAAATGCAGTCTAGAAGGGTGAGTGTGTGTTCTAGTGCATACACCCCCTTGGTCCCGTGGATTTGGCCACAGGAGGGGCAGAGCAGGGTCTCCTAGACTGTGGGACCCAGGGCAGGGCCACCTCTTGTCCAAGCGTGAGTGTGGTTCTGGCAGCAACTGCAGGAGCTATGCTGCAGCCATCTCCTTTGTTGGGGAGTGTGTCACAGTCCCCACCACTCCCTGTTGCTCATGGCCAGTTGGCTTTGGTGCTGGAGGTTACCAGCTTGGCCTCTGTAGGAGCTGTGTGTGCGCTATTCCCACTGCATCTCCCAGCACTGGGCCTACCCCTGTGTCTCTGGCTGCCGTCGTCTCTGGTCAGTCCCTGTTAGTCCCTCTGAGCCTTACCCCCCAGCCCATCATCCCTTGGCACAGTTCAGCCTGTTTGCATCTCTCCTGTTGTTTTGTTGCCAGAAGTCTGGGCTGAGAGTCTTGACCAGTTGTAACATTCCTCCCTGAACCACTGCCGCATTCCTTAGGGAGGACAGCTGGAGGGAAACAGTCCTCACCATCGAGATAAATAACACAGTTTGAAAGGTGTTCTGAGTTAATTAGGAGAAATGGGGCTGATGGCTTAAGGGTTATTTTCTGGCCTGTGCTTTCCCAGTTGAACCTTTCCTTTTCTTTCAAGTAAACGAGGTTATTTTCTTGTGGCAATGGCTGGCCTGACCGTGCTCTGGAAGGTGGCCAAGCCCATCCCCCAGGGAGTGAAACCGACTCTCTATTTGACATCTTTATTGAGGAATTTCTCAAATATAACAGAAAATGACACCAGGGGGAATTGAAACCCTGATGAGATCCTTACTTACCTCCAGTGACTGGTTTTAGTATTATAATTACTTGAAATAGCAGTAGTTCTGTTTGAAAAATATTATTCCAAATGCCATGGAATTGGACAGAAGAGCAATATTTAGGCTAATAGAATAAGACTTGTTTTTCATCTTAAATTAAAACCAGCAGTGGATTTTTCCCCCATCCCTACAAAGCCAGGCTCCTTTTCCTTTAAAGCCATTAGTTCACTTATCCAGATGTTTGCTTTGACCCCAATCTTTACCTTGACTTACTGAAAACTGAGTTTCTCAAATTGCTTACAGTTTGAATTGCGGACTTGCTTCTCAGCACTTTTTCCCCTGATGAAGAAAAGTCATCTGTGGCCAGATTCAGAGGAAGAATTGGTTTTATTAACCAGATGGCTCCACTTCCATCAGCATTTATCAAACACCTACTGTATGCCTGGCCTCGTGCTAGGTAGTCTGTATCCCTTAGGTGAGCGTGTGGACCCGGATTGCCCGGGATGTCGTGCTCGCATTCTCATGACATCTGTGGGCACACGCCGTTAGCATCTCCTCCATACAAAAGAGGAAACTGAGGCTCAGGGAAGAAGGTGACCGGTGGAAGGTCCCAGGGCCAGTAAGCTCTAAGCCTGTAATCCTGGGGAGCCAGGGCCCCCACTGACTACCTCCCGCCCCACAGTACCGGGCACTGCGCCAGCTCTGGGAGGCTGGCCGAGATCAGGGAGGGGCTCCCTGTCATGGGGTGTTAGATGCGTACCCCTTGCCCCTGTGCATAAGTGTGGGAGTGGCTGAGGGCACCCAGAAGTCCCATCATCTGCTGGCCAGGCTAGAGGAGGATGTGCTAGGGGCGAAGAGGACACCTCTTGCTCCAGAGAGTTCACCTCAAGGCTGCCTCCTCCCCAAAGCCTGCTCTGCCTCCCTTGGCCAAGGGAAGAACTTGCTGTCCTCGTGGAGGTGCTGCATATGGCCTGGGAGCTTCCCCAGGAACCTTGCCTGACCCTGCCTGGCTGCTCAGAGCCTGCTCCTGTGGTGCCCACCCTGTCATGTAGCACCCTGGTTCCTCAGTTGCTGGCTCACGAGGTGCCTTGGGCCGGGCCCTCTCCCCTTTGCCCACCTGTGCCCTCCAGCCCAGCCTGCCTCACGCCATCCAGACCTCCTGCATGTCCCCACTGTTCACACTCTATAGCCTTGTGCCCCTTCTCCAGTGTGCACCTGGGGAGCGAGGGCTCCTTGTCATCCCAGCCCCAGCCCACTCGCTCCCTTGCTCCAAAGTCTCCTCTGACCCAGCTTGCGTTGTACACACCTCCTTGGTAGCTCTGTGTTGGAATTCTCTCTTCTTTCTCCCTGAAAGCAGAGTTTGTCTTATTTATTTTATTCTTCCTCCTGGGAACCTAGTGCTGTGTCTAAGATACTGTAGTTGCTTAATAAATATTTGTAGAATAAATGAATTTGTGAAGGTGACTTGTAACCTGTGAAAATGCAAACCTCGGGGCTGGGCACCTATCAGAGACAAGTGACAGTCTAGCCTGGGAAGTGACTTTGACCAAACACTACTAGTCACGGCAGTTACAAAGGTCCACCCAGATTCATGGGGAGGGGACATCATGAAGAGCGGGAAGTCCTTCCAGGCAGAGGGGGGACAGGTGCAATGGCCCTGAAATGGGGAACAGCCAGGAGGTCTGTGTGCCTGGGAGAGGGAGGCCAGGCCAGGCCACGCGGGGCATTACAAGCCTTAGTATGGAGTTTGGATTGGTTTCCAAATTAGCTGGGAAGCCGTGGGACATGTTACCTGGTGAGCGACATAACCTGACTGACATTTTAATTGAAAAACAAAACAGGCTTTCTGGCTGCTAAGAAGAGAATGTGTCACAGGGAATAAGAGGGGACCAGCTAGGAGCCCACTGCAGGGGTCTGGGCCAGAGATGTTGGTGGTCAATTCCAGGGTGGCAGGGGGAGAGGTGGTGAGAAGTGGTTGAGTTCAGAACGTGTTTTGAAAACAGAGCCAACGGGACCTGTTGAGGGCTCAGATGTGAGAAGTAAGGGGAGGAGGAATCCAGACTGACCGCTGGTTTTTGCCTGGAGTGTCTGTGTGGCTCGGCTTCTGTGGCTGGGATGAGAAGACTGGGGGGAGGATGCATTTCAGGAGGAGGTTGAGGTGCAGGACCCAAGAGTCTGTGGGCCAAGTTTTGTTTGGGACACTCAAGAGCCATCCGAATGGAAATGGTGAGCCGGCAGCTGGATTTTCAGAGGTCTGCGGAGTGGGTGGACTGGGAGCAAATGTGAGCGTCGTGAGCTTCTAGGTGCAGTTACAGGCAGAGATCTGAAGGGCTGCTTGTTAACTGACTTGGCTCAGCCACGGCATTCTCATTCATTCATTTCATAAAGATTTCATGAGCACCTGCTCTGTGTCAAGCCCTGGGCTGGGAGCCGGCAGTAAAGCGATGGATGACGTGCTGTCTGCCCTCAAGAAGCACAGGAACTTGGCCGGCCTGGCTGTGGATCCTGGACCCATCACTCACTACCTGTGTGACCTTGAGCAAGTCACTGAGCTCCCCTGAGCCTCTCTATCCTCCTCTGAACGGGGGTCCAGTGACAGTGCTTCTGGCACAAGGAGGTTGCAAAGACCAGACGGGTGAAGCTTCGCGAAGCACTTACCCCATGCCTGGCATGCAGGAAGGACTCAACAGATGTGAGGTAGCTACTTACCATTTATTCCTAGTGTACAAAGTCAGAACACTTTTTAAAATTAAAAAACGCCTGTATTTTCCAGGCTGGTGAGGATGCAGGGGGTGAGCCGGGGCCTGGGCTGCATGTGTGAAGCCCAGTGTCCGGCACTGCTCCTTCATGGTGCCCGTTCCCTGTCTGCCAGGACTCTGCCCACCAAGTCCCTCCTTGCAGATGCTTGGCTTTGCTCTTGCAACCGCCGATTGACCTTGGGGCCACGTGGCTGGCACCTGGGCTTCCAATCCCAGCTCTGCCACGGATTGATTTTATGACCTTGCATTCGTCACCATCAGTGCCTTTTTCAGAGCCTCTGTTTTGTTCTCTGCAAAATGGGGTTGATCCTTCTCTGTTAGGATAGACGAGGAGAGTGTGCAGGTGAGACTCGAGGCTGCCAGGCAGAGGGAGAAGAGGAGGGGTACGACCGGGAGGCTCCTAGCGGGGCCCCCCTGCCCAGTGGGAGGAAGTCACCCGCGGCCTCCCCGGGGCTTGACGTCAGCGCAGCAGTCGCAGCTCTCCCCGCGCTGGGCCAGCTGGCTCCTGGCACGATGAAAGGACTGTGCCGCCTCGGCCCTTTTGAAGCCGCCCCCTCCCTCATCCTGGAGGACAGCTGGAGACAATGTGTTGCTCCCTTGAACCCCTGAGGAAGGCTCGAGCTGCCTCTGTTTATTTGCCTTTATACTTCAACAGCCCAAATGTGTTTCTTGCTGGGAAAAAAGTGCTGAACATTTTAATGTAAAACTAAACAGCATCAGACAGCCGTATACTCCATAAACACCAATATTTTTTAAGGTAAACTTGAGAGGTTTCTTCCTGTTCTCTTTATTTGTACCCCACTATCACCCTTTTCTCCATTCTTGGCCAAAAGTCCAGTGATTCAGACAGCTGAAGAGCAGAAGCATACTTGATCTGAGGGATTTGCTGTGGAGTACAAGTCGGATCCTTGCCTACTTCGCCTCTCCATTTTTTAAAACTGTTAATCTGGTGGAAATTCTTTGGCCTCAGAAAAAGAAGCACTGATCTGTTGTGCATCTTTATAAACAGGCTTTTTTCTTTTCCCAAATCGTTACAAAAATGGAGAGGTCCTGGAGCAGGGTGCAAGGCAGTGGACTGACGCAGAAGCAGGTTTGTTTGGGGCTGGAGGGCCCCCCACAGCCCCACGCCCACAGCCAGCCCAGGGTCAGGTGGGGAGCAGGGAGCTTCCAGCCAAGGGGCTCAGGGCGGGCATGGGGGCGGTGGCCATGGGTCGGGCTCCCTGGGAGGCCTGGGGTAGCTCCCTGCCTCTCTGTGCCTCAGTTTCTCTGACATTGTGAAATTAAGGACAAGATTTAACTAGTGGTTTTTAGATTTTGTGGGATTTTGTTTATGGCAACAGAACTTTTTTTTTTTTTTTTTTTTTTGCCATACTGAATCTTGCCATGGTCAGACTAGGAGGCAGGATGGGTGGTAACCAGAGGCCTGCTCGTCCTCAGAGCCGTCCCCTCCCCTGCAGCCTGTCCCCACCCTGGCCCGCTGGCATCTCCTGGCCCTTTGACCCAGCGGCACGGCCTCAAACAGTGGCCAAGCTTTTTTCTGTCCTCCTGGGCCCTGCGGGACAAGTCCGTCTGTCTACCTCGTTTCTCAGAAGTGCCTGCTCCAGCTGCAGCTTGGCGAACAAGCGTCATTTCCCTGGCCCCTTTCACTTTCTCTGGAGTGGCCTTGTCCTGCTGTTCCCCCTGCCAGAATCGCCCTTACCCAGCCTCTTACTAACCCCTTGCTGGGCTGACGCCTCCTTGTCCCTCAGGGCTTGGTTCAGGCATTGGCGCTCCAGAGAGCCTCCCTGGGCTGCCTGGTGTGTGCGCCGGTCCCCTGGGAGCTACAGCCCTGCACTTCCCCCCGACTCAGCACCCTGCTTCCTGGGGACCTCCTAGAGGGCTGAGCTCAGGACTGATGGCTCTCTGTCCCTGGGGCCTCGGGGACCAGGTCCAAAGCAGGCTCACTTGTGTGATGGAGGGCTGGGCAGCAGGACGGGTACGGGCTGAGCAGTTATTTACCCTCAGGAGGAGGGAGTGCTACTTGACGTGGGACTTGAACCCCTGGTGTCCTCCACCAGGTCGGGAAAACTCTCGAAAGTAGGTAGGTGTGCTTGGAAGTCTCGACATGGCCTGCGTAACTTCAGCTTCCAGCAGCCAGCCGATGGCTCGCAGCTCCCACACCTCCATCCTGGGTTCTGTTCTCGATGAGGTGAGAGGGTGGGCTTGGGGCTCTCGCCTCAACCTTGCCGCCCAGCTTCCTTCCTGACTGCTGGTTTGGGGCAGGATCTCTGTCCTTCCCCTTTCTCACCTGGGCAGGGGGCATGGCAGTGCTGTAGGGGGGTGGTCAGGGGAACAAGATGAGGCTGCGGACGTGAGAAGTGTGGTGGCCATGACAGGTACTCAGGCGCATCCGCGACCTCCTCCCCCCTGCCCCCAACATTAGCCCCACCGCTGCATGGGTCTCGATTTGGTGGTTTGGGGAAAAAGTCCTGCTCTGTCCCAGGCAGAGGACACCAAGTCCAAAAACAGGAAAGGAAAACACCCAACTGAGGAGGGCAGGCTGGGCAAGCACTTTCCTTCATCTGGTCTTGTTCGCAATCCATGTGCCAAGGACTTGATGAGAAATCTGAGAAATAACAAAAAATAAGTGTCTTGTGAAGGCTCTTTAAAAATACTCTACCACCAAAAACACAGGCCCCCAAACCAGCCACCGCACCGTATGCCTAAAAGGGGCATTATCAACAGATGAGGATGTCCCAGGCTCTCGGTCCAGTCCTTCCTTTGCCAGCAGCTTTGCTTATTTTGGAGCTGCCTGGGCCCTGGATGGCGTCCGGGGTCACCCTGGACGTTGGCTGGGCCTGGCTGTGTCAGGACATGCCCTGGCTGTTTAGGGTGGCCATCAGCCAGCCCCTGCATCAGCCTGCCCCAGCACCCCTCCCTGTCACCCACCTCGTCCCAACCACATGCAGCTGGAAATAGACTGGCTGGCAGCGCGATGCCTTTCACCAGTTGGCACTCTGCATGTGTGGAAAGTGGGCAGCGGCAGCCACCAGCTGCTTGGTCTGGGGTCTTGAATAATTCCCCAGGTGTCTCCCCCAGGAGTTCCCTCGGCAGGCCTCCCACCCCCTCTCGTCTACTGGCTGCTTGCGGGATCAGACACCAGCGGCATCCTCTAGGACCCGCCATTGGACGAAGCCCCTCTGAGTAGGATCTTCCCAGAGCCCCTGTGCTTTCAGGGGGCCCCTGCAACGTGGCCCGTGCCACCCACTGCAGCCTTTCTCCCCTCCTCTTGCCCCCAGCTCACTGTGCTGGCCGCCCAAGCCCTCCGTGCCTCTGCACATGCTGCTCCCCTGCCTGCCCCGACCGTCCACTTCTCCTGGCTGTGCCTCCTCCCTGGCCCTCCCCACCTTGCCCTCATCCCACAGAGCTGAAAACGTCTGTTTACTTAGCCATCTTTCACACGTATAATTATACAGAAACACTCAGGGAAGTCAGTAGAAAGACAGAAAAAAATCCCCCCGTTATCTTGCCACTCCAGCAGACCAGCACTTTTCACGATTTGATGTCCTTGTCCAACATTGTCTTGTCTGTAGACTTTATATGGTAAAAATCACTGCACTGACGTGTGTGTGCTGCCTTGCCCTGGTGTTCACTCAGAAGCATTTTTCCCTGTTGATATGTGATCCCATAACCAAGATGTGGGAATTGATGAAAGCCCAGGATGTGAGACTGATGTCAGCAGCCACTGCTGCTGCGCTGTCCACCTGTGTGAGCCTGGCAGGCTGCTCTCATCAGCACATGCCCCGAGGGCCCACATCTGCCAGGACCCTGGTGGACCTGGGGTTCCAAGATCAGTTGGACGTGGCACTCACACTCAAGGAGCCCCCAGTCCATGTGGAGAAAGACTCCCAACATGGAGTCTCACTCAGGGCTCACACTATGCAGAACTCTCAGGTGGGGCCTGGGCGGTGGGGGGAGGAGATGAGGGAGCACCCCCTCAGCTCCAGGTGGGGACCGGGAGGTGGGG
>JAKSZT010054301.1:6373191-6430062 GCA_026826555.1 Tolypeutes matacus | reverse complement strand
GGGAGGAGGACAAGAGGGAGCACCTACGCAGTCCTCTTGGCAGCCTGGCATGTGGATAAGGCTTGGATTTTACACTCAGCACCTTTGGAAGGTGAAAGGAAATACCAAGTTTAATTGGAAAGAATTAAAGCATGTGCGTTCAAAATTCTAGGCAGTGCCGAGGCTGGGAAATGTATGCTGGGAATAAGTCATTTTAATTGGCCAGAGCCAAGCAAGACGGACACCCAGAGGACCTGTGTCAACCAGGGCAGTGCACCCTCCTTGCTTGAGTGGCATCTTCTTACGGGCAGTGGGACTGACCCTGCCGGTCCGCTTCCCCAGTCCTCGGGGGGCCATCATGTCCAGCTGTGCCTGGTTGGTTTTCAAGGCCGTAATTCAGAATCCTGTCAGCATTTCTTCTTCTCTCCTCCGAACGCCTTGCTTTGATTCATGATTCGGTTGTTTGATTTTCCTCCCTTGTCTCTTTCCAGTCCTCCATTCCCATCCCCGTCAAAAGGAACTTTAAAAAGCTCTAGTGCCTCCCACAGGTGCTGGGCCGTCGGAGGCGAGGGTGGTGGGATGAGAGTACCCCAAGTTGCCTTCCTGGCTCTGCCCGTGGCGCTGGGGACCTTGGGCAGCCGCTCAGCCTCTGAGCTCCAGCAATAACACCACTGCCGCCCCAGGCTGCAGCAGGGCGAGGTAAGGCCACGTGAGGGGCGCCTGGCCTCCCCTTTAGCCTGCCGCAGCCACCTCTCCTGCCCTGCTTTCGAGATGGAAAAAAGAGCCGGTCTTGCCTTAGGTGCATAGACAAAGGTCAACCAAGTTTACCTCGAGGAGAGACCCCACCGTCTCGCCAAACCCCTCTCCTCTCCCCCTGCTTCCTGAAACACTGCCCAGTGAGAGGGTCTTTTATTTAGCATAAGACTTTGATCTTTGTGCCAATGACAGCCCCAACAAAGAAGGAAGATACCTTGAGCTGCACTCACTTACCAAGGCCCTTCTGTGTGGGCTCGTTTGTTCATCGAGTGACACAGAACTAAAGCTCCAGCCTCCTCTATTCCCAACTTCACACTCTCGCACTAGAGCATCCCAGTGGGCCGTGTTCACCTCCATGGCGGGGTGCTTACCCCAGGCAGGGAGAAAGCCGCCAGGTGAGCCTGGGTCTTCTGTCAGCCTTTCCTGACTGCATCCTAGAACCTCAGGACTCACCGGGCAGCCCTCCAGGCCAGAGATGGCATGGCCGGCTGTGCAGCTCAGCCCTGACAGGACAGGCCTAGGCAGGGCCCCAGGTGCCCGGGTCAGCGGCGCCCTCCCCCAGCCATGTTCTCTTTCTTCTTAGTCGGTTCTTCCAGCCCACAAATGTGCTCAAGACAGATGTGGCCCCTGTTCTCAGGACCTTAGAGTCTCTGGGGAGAGAGAGAAACATGCAAAAAGAAGACCCGAGGTATATGCGACTACTTTGGAGGAACTAGGATGGGGTGGCATGATGGAGTGACTCAGGGCTCCTCTAGGTCGTGGTCAGGGAGTGTGTCATTGGGGACGTGGCATCTGAGCTAAGGTGTGAATGAGGAGAATCCACCAGCCACGGGAGGGCTGGGAAAGAACATGCCAGGCAGACAAATACGTGCAAAGGCCCCGAGGTGGGAGCAAGGTAGTCATGGAAAAGGATCAGTGAGGACATGGGTGTGTCTGGAGTTGAGCAAGCAAAGAGGCTGGTGGGCAGGGCCAGTTCCCAGAGGCCTTGTCAGCCGTGGAAGGGAGTGTGGTTCTCTTCTTGGTGCGCACGGCAGCGTTTGGAGGCTTTCAAGCAGGGGGCGTGGCCTGGCTGATGGGCATTTTCGTCAGTCACCGCGTGGAGAATTGGGAGCCATTGCAGTGACCCAGGCCAGAGGCGACGGTGTTTGGAGCCAGCGATCACAGGGTAGAGGTGGGGAGATGGGCTCGTCCTGAGGCTCTGTTGTGCAGCTGACAGGTCTGGAGCCACCAACAGATCATATGTGGGTGTGGAGAAAAAGAGGCGTCGGGACTGCCTGCCACATGTTTTGGGTGAAGTGACTGTGGGCTGTGCTGCCGTTTGCTGAGGTGGGAAGACTTGAGGGTTCGTTCTGCTCTGCCTTGTGCTTGTGGGAGGTGGACCTGGGAGTTCAGTTGGGCCTTGTCAGCTTTGTCCTGCCTGTTGGACATCCAGGTGGAGGTACCAGGTCAACCAGGCAAATGTGGAGCGCGGTGGTGCGGGCAGGCCTAGAGCTGGGGTGTAGACAGCCTTGGCCCACGGGGAGGCGGGAGAGCCAGGGAGGGTGCCATCACCCCAGGGGTGCGCCACTGGCCTGGCCCCGCACCGGCAAAGCCCAGGGTGTAGTTCTGCCTGAGGCTCCCTTAAAAGAGTGGAGAAAATGTTTGCAAATCCCACCTGGTATCCAGAATATCCAGGTCAGGAGGGAAGCAGGTTAAGGAGCCTGAGCTGCTGCTTGGAGACCAGAAGGCTAAGCCTGGTCTCGAGCGCTCCCTTCTCGGGTAGCCTGTCATTATCTTTCCAAGGTGCAGGGACTTCACCATCCCGAGAGGATGTTGGCGGCCTTGACCTCCAGAGGCTGTGGCGGCAGCGCCGCTCAGCAGCTGTTCCCATCTCCTGCAGCTTTTCCTTCTTTGCCATCTATAAGCACCTCATGAGCCAGGTGTGTCCCTGTCCCTGTTCTATAGAGAAGGAGGCCAAGGACAAGAGCCACAGGTGGTCACAGGGACCTGTGGATTGCAGGGAGGAAGAGCGGTCAGCGGCTTGAGGAGGGAGCGACTCCCTGGCCTTTGAGATGTACAGGCAACTCCGGACAGCCACTGGTTGGGGACTGTAGGACAGAAGGCTGAATTGGAAGGTGGGGCTCAGATGAAAGGTGACCAGTGACCAGACCCTGGAGACCAGAAGGCCTCAACAGAGCTCTGGCCTCTCCTGGGGTGGCTCCTTGGATCTGCCAAGGCTGGGGGCCTCCACCTAGATGCGAGCATGGGGCTTGCTGACCTGCACAGCGTGTCCCCATCTGGACGTGACCCGCCACCCGTGTGCCTCACCTCCCAACCCTGAGCTTGGACTCAGGCCCAGCCTTGAGGGGCTCTATCAGGCAGGGGCATGGAAGATGACCCCATATCTGGTCCACAGCTGGCCTGCTGGGGGAATCTGGAGCCCCAGAGAAGGCCCAAGCTGATGCCCAGCCCAGGAACCAGACAGGTTCTGGGAGGCTCCAGTCCTACCTCCTGCTCGCCTGTGCCAGTACCGTTGACAGCTCAGGGAGTGTTCTGGATCTGGCAGGCCCCAGGCCCCCAAGCTCTTTAAGACCCATGTGTATTTTACCAGAAATCTAATCCATATGGTTCTCATTTATTTACACTTAACTCATCTAATGCAATTTTGCAAGAGTTGCTCGATTGCCAAGAGGCTTTTCTGCCTAAGCCTGCCTCTGAAAGGAGCCAGGGAGGGCTGGGGCCTTGGCCCTTGGGGCCAGGGGGATGCTCTCCGTGTTGGAAGTCAGGTCCTAGTCCCAGGACGGGCCAATGCTGCTGCCTCTGTTCCCAAGCCCTCGGCAGGAGCCGTGACACCAAAGCCCCACACAAGGCCTAACACACAGCAGGTTCCCGGCAGCCATGGAAACGTGGGTGGGGTCCGTGCAGAACACAGAGTCTCTGTTTCAAGTCGTAAAACATTCATGGGAAACACAAAGCAACCAAAGCTGGAACCAGAAGTAATTTTTAGTTATTATAAATAACTGCAAACCTGTATTCTCTGTCCAAAGTAGGACAAACAGCCAACTATTAATAAAAACCAACCTCAGCACCTTGGGCCAAGAAGCAGCCCTCATAGGCAAACCACAGTCCTGCTTGCAGAGGCCCTTCGGACACAGAGCAGGCTCCAGCCTGTTGGCATCGGCTCTGGAAACAGTCATGGCAGTCGCAGCCTATGGGCCGAACCCCAGGCCTGAGCCTCCACAACCGGTGTGGGATGGGAGGGGGCACACTGAGCAGAGGCCTGCCTGGACCCGCGGGCCCCAGGAGGGTCATGGAGGAGGTGGGGACCCCAAGGAACCCTGCTGGGACTCACTCCTCTGGGATCAAAATAGAGTCATCCCAGGGGCCACTGCCCCCGGAGGAGGGATTGGGGAGGGGAGGCCGGAGCCCAGAGAGCCGGGAGGGGGCAGAGATGACAGGGGGGCCAGGTGCTGAGGACAAGTCAGGAGGCCTTGGTGACTGCTCAGGTGGGGGCGGGGGGCTTCAAGGACAAGCTGTTCCTCAGGCCTGGGGGACTAGGAGCACGGCCCCCCTTCCACCCTCCTGGAGTTCAGGCCTTCCTTGGCCCTGCTCCCCCTCCCTCCCTCCTATCTCCAATCCTCCCGTAGATGCTGGCGGAATAAATGAGCGCTCGCTGTGCAGCAGGTGCTGGGCCTCGGGCAGGGCGCAGCGAGGGCGCAGGCTCAGCCCTAGCCTCCAGGGAACGCAGTCCCTGCTGCTGTCCCAGGCCCCGCAACAGTGGTCTCCTGAGAGCGCCTCCCACCCACCAACCAGGACTCCCCTCCCAGCACTTTTGCCTGCCTCCCCCACCCCTCACCAGAAGGTGTGCTTATGTGTTCACAGGTCAGCACCTTCCCCCAGCTCGGGCTGGTGTGGGCAGCCATGGTGAAGGCCAAGCCAGAGGCCTCTGGGGTCCTCTCTGCCTGTGGCATCCTTGATTTCTCCTGTTGCCAGTTGAAAGGTTTCCTGAGCAGAGCCCCCTAGGGTCTATGCTGGAGCCCACGGGCCTCTTTGCTTTGTGGCTAAGTCCCCCTTGTGCATGCCGAGGAGCTGCCAGCAGGATGCAGAAGCAGATGCTCCCCGCACCCCACCGCCCCCAGCCCGCTCATGGATGAGGCTTGGAAGCTGACTCGGGGGCCCTCACTCCACACAGGCTCGGGCCCAGGCCTTGGTGTTTGGTGATGGCTCTAGCTTGTCTGGCTGCACAGATGTCTTCCCCTAGGACTGTCCCTGCTGCCAGCTGAACTTGTGGGAATGGGGGCCGGGGGTCCGCAGACAGGGCTGGAGTTGGCAAGAGCATGGGCTGGGCCCAGTGGTCATGGGACACGTCACATGGGCACACTGGTGGGCATGTCCCTGTGGTGGCATGCACAAGACACAGGCTACTGGAGCGTCCATGGCCTCTGTGTCCATGGCCTGCATCTCCTGCATCTTAGCCCAGCGTTTGCCCTTGTCTCTTCCTGGACCTCCCTTCCTGCCAGGGCGTCCACAGCCTTCCCTCCCCTCCACGAGCCTCAGCTTCAGGTCCCAGCACCCCTTTCTTGCTCAGCTCCAGCAGCATCCCCCCACCGGGAGCCTCTTAGCTCCCCAAGCCTACCTTCTCGGGGCTGTGGCCAATGCCCTAAGGCAGGGCTTACGCCATAACGTTTACCGTGGCGTCCGGGCAGCTCATGGGATGGGGCATGTTGTAGCTGCTCAATGTTTGTGGAGCAGATAAATGAACGGACATTTTGGTGGATTTAGAAGGGCAGGGACTTCTGGCTGGACTAGGAAGGAGGGGTCTCTCTTCCAGGAGAAGGGTGCCACTAGTGTCCATCAAGGAAGCATGACAGAGTGGCTGTGACCAGGGAACAGTAGACACTTTGGCTGGCTGCTGGAGAGTGGCTGGAGAGGTGGGGTCAGGTTGTGAAGAAGCTTGTGTGGTAGTGAGCTCCGTCACGGGCATGCAAGCCCAGGCTGTGCTGTGCCACTCCGTTCATCCTGCTAACGCCTAAGCACCCTCTCTTTGCCGACCTTCTGCGAGGTGCTAGGCAGGTAAAGGAGACTCAGGCTTACCCTGCCCCCAGAGCAGGCCCAGGAAGACAAGGCAGAAGGAGGAACCAGGAAAAGAAGGCTGGCCTGGGCTGGGAGCCAGGGCTGGGGCCTGGATTCTGCAGGCCACCAGGGAGACTTCACGGCAGAGAGGGGCTTCCAAGTGGAGGTGGGGGGCTTTGTGAGCATAGATGCTGGGGAGGATGGCTCTCAGGTGCCACGGCCTCCTCGCTCTTCCCTCTGAGCAGAAGGCACCAGCTCTCCCTGACCGACACAGATGCTCATCTCTGGGCTTGGGGAGGTGAGTGGGTTTCTCCTACAGGGGCAGCAAGCAATCCCGGAGGACTGCCTGGAGGGCACGGTCTGTGGCCTCTGAAGCTCTACGGGGCACTTCCTGTGGACGGGGCCTGGGCCGCAGGGAGGTGCGGGACACAGAGTTTCTGCTTTCCAGGTATACGGGACCAAAGCTCGCGGGGAGCCAGGTTGCTAAGTCTTCCCATGTGACCATGCTCAGCCTGGAAAGGGCCTCTCCGTGACTTCAGTCTGTCCTGAGCTATCCAGCAGACGCAGCTGCCCTGCGTGGCCCCTCCTCGGACCTCACTGTGGGTCTTGTTCGGAGGGCTGAGGACTCAAGGTGCCAGAGGGTCTGAGGGGGGCCTCAGACCCTTGATCCAGCCCCCAGAGAAATTGGTGATGGCCACAGACGACCCAAGAGGTTTGGCAGTTGAGCTCCTTTGGGATGGAAACAGGGTGCTGGGGGGCAGCCCCCTCTTCCCACCTGCTTAATCCTGGGGCTTTGTCCTTTGGGAGTGGGGAGAAACAATGTCGACACGGCTTGGCATCAGTTTCACACATGGCCCTGCTCCCTGCTAGTTTGCGGAGCCCTGGCTATGGCCCTGCCATGCTGCCGGATGGAGCATTGTGGGTGCAGTATGTCAACGACCCTTCGCTTTCTAGTTCCCAGTGAGGTGAGGGTGGGGGTCAGACCGTATGGCTGCAGGTGGATGGTACCAGGAGCTTATTCCTAGAGGGGGCAAAGCGGCGTATCCCAGCATCGGAGCGTCTGCATGTTTTGTATGTTTTACCAGTTGAATCTTTACTAGGGCTGAGGAAGCCGAGGTATGGAGCAGAGTCCAAGAACCATGGGGATAGAGGCTCGGACCGTGACTCGAGAAGGCTCTGTCACGGCGACCCTTGTTCCGAGAGTGCCACCCGTGTGTGTGCAGGCGCCTCCCAGGGTCTTACCAGCCCAAGCAGTGTGGGTCCTCCTTCAGGTGTGTGAGGCAGGCTGGGTCCTGCTTGGCGTCTCCTCCGGGTTCGCGGGCAGACGTTCACGCTGATGCCTGACCCACGCGCTCGTCAGGAGCAGGCTCTTCCTAGCCCTGTCAGAAGGCGTTGGCTCGCATGGGCAGCTTGCAGGGCCCAAGGCCTGTGCTCTGGAGCAAGACAGCGGAGTGGGATGACTTTGCACAAGTTACTTCAGCCTTCGGGGCCTTGACGTCCTCATCTGTGAAACAGAGCTGGTGTCACGGCCCACCACACGGCGGCCGTGAGGCTCAGGCGTCAAATTTCCTGGCTCATCGTGAATGCTCCGGAAGGCTAGCTATGCGTTATTAATAGGATGAGTGAGCCCCTGTGCCTGGCTTAGGGGGCGAGAGACCCCCACAGACAGACAGCACGTGACGTGTGTGCACTGCTGAGTGTGGAGGGGAGGCACCAGTAGTGAGACTCCATGGAGTGGAGAAGGATCCGGAACAGTCCCTCTCTCTCCTTCACCAGGCCCCGCCCGCCCCGCGGCTGTGGTAGGGGGATGCCTCTCCTCTCAGCAGGAGCCACCTTGACCATCACGGCGGGAGCCCTCAGAGGCTGCCTCCCTTCTCCAGCCGCCACACAGCTGGCATCCGAGCTTGCCCGATGGCACTGACCTGCCTCACGCCGGCCTGAGAGGCAGCTGCACCGTCTCTTGGGTGATGCAGTGGTTTGTTGTTTCATGAGCTGAAACAGTCCAGAGCCGAGTCCTCTCCAGATGCAAGCAGGCCACTCTGCTGGACTCTTTACCTTTCTAGCATCCCTTTGATCTCGTTAGTGAAACAAGTACATAACAAGAAGTGTAGAAACAGCTTAATGCCAAAAGCTGTGCATGTGGGATGTGTGTTGGGGGTCGGGAACATTGGCTAGAAACAGCCAGTAGCTCACACTGCCTTTGTGGTTTTATATATTTGCCTATTAAAATGACAATACAGACATGGAACATTAAGGTTTAAGAAGCCCTTCTTTTATTAAACAAACTGACGGAGTAGGGGGTTATGACTTTGGTAATTGAAACATGCTGTTCTGTTCAAGACCAGAACTCAATAAAGGCTCTTCTCAGCCAAAAGTACCTTTTGTGCCAGCAGCCTCTGGCCAGAAGTGAATGTCAGCCTTCAGGCCTCTCTCTCCTGGGGAGCGGGAATGACTGCTTGACAGCCTTCCATGCAGGCTTAGCGGCCAGAGGTCAGGGCCTTTGAAGAGCCTTCCCGTTCTCTGGGCCTTGGCGATCACTCGTGGGACAGAGAGCCTCCAGGGGTGGTAGGCTGCCTCGTTGTCCAGCCCTTCCTCAGCCCTGAGGGCCTGCACTGCTGCCCGTAAACCGGGGCATGGTGGGTGAAGAGGGGGCGGTAGGCCTTGGCCGGCTTGTGTGCTGGGGGTGGGCAGCACAGGGCCCGCACCTCCCGGAAAGGGAGAGGGAGAGGCCCGTGCCACTGGTGAGAGCAAGGTTTGAGTCGGGTTTGAATGGTACCTCTGCCACCTACCATAGGTGGGACCTTGAACAACTGACTTTGCCTCTCCGTACCTCAGTTTCCTCATCTATAAAATGGGTTAATGCCTGGATCTGACTTACAGGGTTGCTGTGAGGACCAAAGAAGTTAATACAGGTAAGAGGCTCGGAACAGTGTCTGGCACACAGGGAGCACACAGGTCAGATGACGTACTCTTGTCGTCACTGGCTGCCTGCGTGGAGCACCTCTGTGGAGTCCCCCCATGGAGTGCTTGGGTGGCGCACCCCCATGGGGCACCTCTGAGGAGTAACCCCCGTGGGGCACCCCGTGGGACACCTCTGCTGAACACCCCCGTGGGGCACTTCTGTGGGGCACCTCTGCTGAATACCATTGTGGAGGCCCCCACAGAGTGCTTGGGTGGCGCACCTCTGAGGATTACCCCCTGCGAAGCAGCCCGTGGAGCATCTCGGCGGAGTCTCCCCATTGGGCACCGCCGTGGGGCACCTTCAGTGTAGTCTGGAGGAACGGCCTGCCGCTCCTCAGTTCCAGCCTCAGGTGTGATTTTCTTCTCTCTCTTCCTCTCCTCGCAGATGTGGACGAGTGTCAGGACAACAACGGTGGCTGCCAGCAGATCTGCGTCAATGCCATGGGCAGCTACGAGTGCCAGTGCCACAGCGGCTTTTTCCTCAGCGACAACCAGCACACCTGCATCCACCGCTCCAGTGGTGAGTGCAGGGCCCGTGCTCCAGCAGCCACGCCCTCCCCGGGAGCAGGCAGAGCCTCAGAGCCTCCTAATCCACGTCTCAGCCCCAGGGCTCTCGGGGTCAAGGCAGGGCTCTGGCTGCCTGGAGCTGCTGTGTTGTGCCTGGGTGTCGGCTCTGCTTGGGGAGCCTCCGGCACCCTCTCTCCCGCTGCACCATAGATGTTGGTGTTATGCGTGTTCGTATGTGCAGACAAGGAGGGTGGGGAACAAAGGGGAAGATGTCACCAGAGATGCTGTTTTCCTGTCTGGGTTGGGGCCAGGGAGAGTGGGACCCCTGTTCCCCGTCACCCTCTTCCCCAAGGGGGACTCGAGGCCTGATCAGGCTGTGTGCCGACTGCTTGGTCTCCATGCACCTGGCAGCACTGAGAACTACCTGCTGTATGTTCTCTGGGTCACCAGCCAGTATTGGTCCTTGTGGTCAGGAGCCTGCTGCCCTCTGGAGGCCGGGGGCATGGCAGGCCAGCCTGGGCTGGTGCAGTGGGACCCAGGAACACGCACGGTCACCTGAAGAGCTCGAGTGGCCTGGGGCAGCCTCCAGCCAAGTCCAGGCAGGTAAAGGAACTTGGTGTCAGGGCATTGGCAGAACTGGGGCCCAGGCAGCAGGGCTTGTGGAAAGGCAGAGCTGTCGAGAAGCTAGGACACCTAGGCTTGGAGAAGAGGCCTTCCAGGCCAAGGGGCAGCAGTGCGAAGGGATAGAGCATGTCTTGCCTAAGATCATGGCAAGGCCAGGAGTCTAGAGGCTGCCTGTGTTCTTGTGGCAGACAGAGTGGGCAGCAAGGGCAGAGGTGAGAGCTGATGCTTCCGGGGCCTGCCAGTGAGCCCCTTTCCCCCATCACTGACCCCTGACGAGGAGGATGGGGTCACTGACTGACCCCGGGGACGTGGAGGGGCCCTGTAAGGGCCGTGCCTCCGGTGGGTGGCATCAGCAGAAGGCAGGTAGATTGGCTCACCCTGAGGGACAGGAGCAGATGCTGCCCAGGATACCTGCTGAGCTCTGCCTGAGCAGCCCCAGGTGTGACTCTAGCTCTTCCAGTTCCTGGCGGGGACCCCAGGGCAGCTCCCCCCATTGCTCTGAGCCTCAGCTTCCTCATCCGCAAAATGGGAACCCAGCATTGCCTTGCAGGGTCTTTGGAGGATGAAATGAGACTGCATATATGAGATGCCTGGTGCAGAGAGACGCTGATGGGAGGCTGGGACATGAGAGTCTTGGAAGCCCTGCGCAGGTTATTTGAAGGCACTTTTTTGAGAAAGAAAAGGGAAAAACATTTAAAAAGCACACAACCCAGGGTAAGAAAGCAGAAATGCTTTACTGGACTCCTTCGAGCCCACCCTCACGCCCTTGGAGTGTGCCTAGGCCGTTTCTGCACAGACAGGCTAGGCCGCTAGGCCACACAGCCCCCTCCCCAGCTGCGGGGACCCAGCACCATGGTTCCCAGGCGCTCACTCCAGGCGTTTTGTCCACTTCCGTGGCCCCCACTGGTGGCTCCGGGGCAGTTAGGCGCTGCGTTTGCCCCCACAAGGCCTCCTGGTCATGGTGCAGTCGGGGGAGATGTCCGAGGAGGAGGCTAGCCACCTAGGTGAGGACCCCGCGCTCAACCGCATGGGGTTCTACGTGAAGCAGATTGATGGGCAAGGGTGAAGGACGCTTTGTGGTGGGAGAGGATCCTGCTGTCCTCAGGGAGAGGCTGAGCAGCAGAGCCCTTTTCGGTCTGCCACACCCGTCGGCTCTGTGCTCTGCTCCTTGGAAGAGCGGTGTTCCCCCAGCAGGGCCCCAGGTCGACGTGGAGGCCCCAGCTGGAAGGAGGGCATGTGGGATGGGGAGCGTGGCGGGTCACCAGGCAGTGCCCGGCTCCTGTTGGAAAAAGGGTCTCAGCTTGGCCTATAGGCATGTGCTTAATAAGGAGGTCACAAACCCCAGCGCCGGCCGAAGTAGGGGGACGGGGCCCGGAGCGGTGATGCAGGGGACCACGGCAAAAGCTGCCACTGTGGACAGCCTGTGTGCGCTGAACCCTGCAGTCCTGCATGCCACATGTGGGCCGACTCACTTTGTCCTTGCAGCAGCTGGGTGAGGGCTGTTATCCTGTTGACAGGCGAGGAAACCAAGCCCGGTCAAGGCAGGCACCTCGCCCAAGGACACGCAGTGAGGAGGTGGCTGGGTCAGCATTCATACCCAGGCACACTGGCTGTGGGCTCGCTTGTCAGGCGGCGATGAGGCTCCTTAGGAAAGAAATAGGGTGAGGTGGTAGACAGTGGCTGGCGCCAAAGGCTGCTGAGAGGTAGCCACCTGTGAGCCGAAACCTGGAAGGTGGGCAAGAGTGCCATGGGAAGAGCTGGGGAGTGTGCCTGGTAGGCCAGGGGTGCATGCAAAGGCCCTGGGCAAGAGTGGACCGGGCATGGTGACAGGCAGAACGAAGGGCACTGAGGTGGGCAGAGGGGGGAGGACCTCATGGCGAGGGGAGCCTGGTGGGGGCTAGTCCAAGTGGGGCCTGGCATGCTGTGGTGAGGAGTAGGGATTTTGTGAGTAGAGGGGAGCAAATGAGGTCAGAGGGGAGAGTGGAGGAAGCTAGGGGAACTCAGGTACGTCCAGCTCAGTTGGTGCAGTGACTGGTGGGGCTGGCTGGGACCTGGAGCACGTGTGTCCCATCCTATCCAAAGGCCCATGTGGCCAGATCCTCTGATTTTTTAAGTGAAGTCAGAAATCCAGATTTAGCCAGAATGACGATTTGGGACCTCATCCCAAATCTGTGTTAACTAATACATTAAAGAAGTTCCTCCTCTAGGATTTTTGTGTGGACTCTCCTGATTTTTAAATACGGGCAGTAAAGTCTATTTTAAAACCACCAATAGCTTGCAGGATACTTCCGTAAAGCAAGTGGCAGCATTTCTTGTGTTTCCAGAGGCTGCGTGGAAGGTCTGAAGAGGGCAGGCCAAGAGCACAGGTCCAGTGGTGCTTCTCTCCAGAAACGCTTATTAGTCCCTGTGGGTGGGCACGGCCCCTGGTTCAGCCCAGGTGGGTGACTGGGCCAGCTGCCACTTCTCTAAGTCTTAGACAGTCCCCTGCCATCAGCTCCAGCAGCAGTGACGGACAGAGCTCACAGCCCGAGTGTGCCGTGATCCCCTAGGCTGCTGGGCGGGCTACCGGAGCCGGAGCCACTTGGCGGCTTACAGCCTCGTGCCAGCTGCCTGCCTCAGTGCTGCCTCGCTCTGTGGAGCACACAGCCTGGCTTTGGTAGGATGGGCCGGATGCCAGAGCCAGGTGGGCCAGGCCTGGGCCGGGCTCCGGAGCATCGGGCTCAGCTCGCCAGGTGGCCTTCCACAGCAGCTCCTACCCCTTTGGTCTCCTCATCTGAAAAGTGGGGCTGGGCTAATTCAGTGAAGGTCATTAGGGGGGCTTTGAAACCCGAGGAGAGAAGCTTCATCAGGGCTTCAGGAGGCAGGTTCTTCCCCGGTCTCAGCTGTGGGCCAGGGGGCCCTCAGGCAGACCCAGAGCTCTTGGCCTCTGTGGCCAGTATCCCACTGCTTAGGGCTGCCTGGCACTGGCATCCTGGCAGCCCCTGCTCGCCTCCCCCTCTCTGCCTCTGACCTAACAGGCAGGGACAGCCCCTCCACTGCCTTAGCCCTGGATAGCCAGGCCTGTCCCCATCCCGTCCCCATCCCACCCCATCCCTCCCTCATTCTTGCCCCGTCCCTCTCCTCTCCCTCTCCCATCCCTGCCTTTGTCCCTCCCCATCCCTGTCCTGTCCCTCTCCCAGACTCCCCTGCAGACCCATTGTGTGCCCTGAGGAGCCAGCACCTTCAAGCTCTCTCCCTCTCCTGCTTGCACTTTCTCTTTAACTTATACTGATGCTCCTAGAAGGTGTTCCTTTCTGCATAAACTCTTCCCTTTTCTCTCAACAAAGAATTCTTTCTTTTAGTCTGGCCAGAATTGACTCGGGAGCAGAAAGAGCTCCAAAAGCCTAGGTCTCCCTGGCTATGTGATTGCAGGCCAGTTTCATTTATCTGCAACTCCGTCCATCCGCTCCTCCATCCATCCACTCCTCCATCCATCCATCATCTGTCTACTCATCTGTCCATCCATCCATCCACCCACTCTTCCATCCACCTGCTCATTCGTCCACCCACTCCTCCATCCACCCGCTCCTCCGTCCATCAGCTCCTCCATCCGCCCACTCCTCCGTCCACCCACTCCTCCGTCAGTCCACTCCTCTGTTTATCCAGTCTTCTGTCCATCCACTCATCCATCCGTCCCCCAGATGCTCTGCTAGTCCCTGGGCTCCTAGCATGAGCAAAAGCAGACGTGGTCCTTTGTGAAGCTTTCAGTCTAGAAGAGGGATCAGACGCTAAACAAGGCTCATATGAGCTACTGCATACTAACGAGCTGCAGGAGGGAGCAGGGCCTCAGGGGCCTTGGTCTTCTCTTCTAAACACTGCAGTGAATGGTACCAGTCTCAGCAGGGGGTGCCAGGGCTCGTCCCACTAGCACTGGTCCTGGGCCACTCTTGTCTGTAGGTGAGCTCTGGGCCTGTCTGTGTCCCTCTGGACAGGAAGCTCATCCTGCAGGGCCGTGCTCAAGCCTTACCAGATGCCCACTGTGTTCAGCCTCAGGCAGTGATAGAAGATACCAGAGCAAGAGGAGGTTCCACATTATTCCCACACTTGTAGGGAGCAGCACAGACTTGCAGGGGCGTCAGGTGTCAGGGCCCAGCCCAGAGGCCTTGACCCCAGGGAGACCCTGTGTCCTGACCAGCACATGCCATCTGCTAAACAACCAGCCCTGAGCCGAGACCCAGGGACACCCGTTCTCACCAGACTTTGCCTCCGCTCTGCTCCTCTGGCCGCCTCCATCCCCGCCCCCTTCTTGTCGGCCACAGGCTCCAGGAAACAGTTTTCTGCCTGGTGCCCGTGTCACTCCCAGCTCCGCAGCTCCCTGTGGGTGGGGTCTGTGCTCAGGACGTCCCTGCATCCTCAGCACCAACTTGGGGCCCTTTAGAAGGAAAAAGGGGGGAGGGGAGAAAGAGAGGAAGGTGGGTGTGTCAGGGCCCAGGATGGGCCTTGCAGGGTAATGAGGGTGGCGAGCAGCCACGCTCGGTGGTGTGAAGCACCATCACCACGTTCAGTTCACGCGGTTCCCTGGGCCTGAGGCGTTCTGCCTCCGCCAGGTCGTCCAGTCAAGAGTTTGGGTCAGCACATACTAGTAGGCGACACGCTCTGTGGTATGCCCTGGGCCGAGTGAACTGGACAGAGGGTCCTAGGGGCCCCAGCCTGGGAGAAATCAGGCGGGTGCATATTGGACCGCACAGCACAGAGACCCTGCGGTGCTGCCTTGTTTCCTGGTGGTTATGTGCTGGGAGGCCGTGCCACGCAAATGCGCTGCCATGCTCATGCAAATGCGCTGCCATGCTCTGGCAAGGGCTTCCTGAGGCTAAGGTGCTTCCGTCGCCCTCCCACCGTGGGCCTTCCGGTGGGACTCAGAAACCTGTTTCACAAACTTGTGACTTGGCCTCGAGGGATGCTGTTTCCAGCCCAAATCAGAGGTGGGGCCCAGAGTGGAAAAGCTCGGCTCCTAGAGCCTTTCCGTTAGCATAAGGCAGCAGTGATGATGCTACTGAAAGCTGCACTTAGCATGCTTACTGCACACTCTGCCCTCTTCATACGTCACCCTATTAAAGCCTACAGTGACTCCATTTCACAAATTAAGAAACCGAGGCACTGAGAAGTTAGGGAAGGTGCCCAAGGTCACACAGCCCAGTGGCAGCATCGCAGGACCCGGGCAGTCTGGCCCTGGTGCTGGGCTCCTGACTGCCCTTCCTGCCGTTAGAGAGAGAGCAAGCAGCATGGCGGCTCAGGACAAGGCTTGGGCAACCCCCTCAGGGGCCATGGCAGAGGCCAGGGGCAGTGCAGGTGGCCTGCTTGACTGGCTCCACCTGCGGTTCCACAGACATGCGCTTCCCAGACACCGAGGGTGCCTCTTTAAGCACCAGCCATTCACAAAACCTCCTGTGGTGGAAATGCCCTAAAATGCCCCTCACGCTTCCCTCTTCTTCAGGGGAGCAGCTGAGTGGGCTTGGCCTCCTGTTTCCCACAACTCACAGCTCTTGTCATGAACTCAGGTGCTAAGACAGTCGCGCTTCATAGGCTCAGAGCACGTTTGTTCATCTTGGTCCCCGCGATGGATGTCCCCAGGCCTCTGAGCTGACAGCCAGCACTCCTCTTTCAGTGCTGCAGCTGTGGGGTCTTGTAGCGGGTTTTGCTGTGAAGGCCAGGGGCCGTGTTTCCCACACACCCCAGGTAAGAAGGAGATTGAAGGGGCCTGGCTTATGGATGAAGTGCGGGGCCTTCGCAACAGCTCTCTGCCTCCTGGGAGCCTTTGTCACTGATTGCCACATCGAGAGGGGATTCGTTGTGGCAGGGGCGAGGTCACCTCTGGGTTGATTAGGGCCAGTACTTTACTTAGTAAACCTACGTGTGAAGTGTGTTTAGGATCTGTTCATCTCATCAACGAGTTTGTAAGAGTAAATGTCCAAGTACAACTAAAGACAACAGAATAGAATTTCTAAGAAAAAGAATAAAAATGAAAATATAACAAAGAAGGAAAAAAAGAAAAATACAAAAGAAAGAAACAAAAAAATGAAAAAAAGAACAGAGTTCCTAGCCAAGAGAGAGAGGTCCCTGTACCCCTGACTCAGTTTCCCCTAGTAGTAGCACCTTAGTCACCACGTACAAAGTCAAAACTAGGGCATCGACGTTGGTGCGGTGTGTGTGTGTCTCTGCCGTTTCTTTATGTGCTGATGTGTGTGGCCACCACCACAATCGAGAATCACGACTTTAATAATAATTAAAATCAGTCAGTTTTCTTTGCTGGGCACTGCTGTGTGCAGTTGCCCTGGCTTGATTTAATGTCACCCCAGGACCCTTCAGAAGGCATAAGGAGGCACTGTGATTGCCCGAGCCAGGCTAGCAGGTGGGAAGAGGGGCTGTCCCAGGCAGAGGGAGACATCTGGTCACCCTAGCGCTCACGCACACAATCCATTTGACCCTCTGAGGGGGCGCTTGCTCCACGTCACAGAAGAGGGTCAGAGCCTGGCCATGAGGCTCGTAGGGGTGACGCCAGGACTGGAGGCCGCGACCCCGTCCACGGCCGCCTCTCAGTGTTAAAGGAGCCACAGCTAGGCCGTGGTTTACCCCTTCGTTGAGGCGTGGCAGTTGAGTCCTACAGAGAAGAGGGCCCTCCTCGCCCAGCATGTTGGCTGATGGGGCTGAACACTGCCCACCCTCCAGCCACCGCCCGACCAAGGGCGAGGTTCAGGGCTGCCAGTGCCCCTGACTTCTGCTGACAGGGAAGGAGGAGCCCTGTTTGAGCCCTTCCCCTGTGCCTGATGCTTTCCCTATGTGGCTTTTGTTTCCATCCTAGCCTAGACTCCAGGCCCACTGCCTCTCCCACCCCTCCTCCATTCTCCTCCTTTCTCCCTGGCGGCCATCAGGTGGCTCTGTTCAGGCTGGCCTGGCCCCCGGGGCTTCGTGACAGGCTATGTTCTGTTTGGCCAGGAGAAGCAGCGGCCCAGCAGCCTTTCTTGGTAGTGGAGAGATTGGACCCTGGGCCTGAAGCCAGGCCTAGAGCTGGCTGCAGGGGGAGGGGCAAGAAGCCACGTGTAGGGGAGTTTGGACCTTGCTGTGGAAGTGACAGGGCGCCCTGTCAGTGATGAGGGCAGGGGCCACGACGGCATGTTAGGAAGGGCACGCCTGCCTCAGGTTGGGTGGGGGGCGAAGGCAAGGCGCACAGAGGTGGTGGTGGCAGCCCTTGAGGTGGGCCTCACTCAGGTGGCCTGGACGAGAGTGGGGGTCCCAAGGGAGCTGAGAGGCAGGGCTGGGGGTACCGTCTGTTGGAGGTTTACACTTCGGAGAGCCCTGTTATTAGCATCATGTAGGTGAAGAATAGTTCTGCAAGGGGTGGCTCAGGACAAGGTGGGCCCTTGTTCTTTTGCTAGTAAGAAAACCCCACGTGCAGTGGCAGTGCCTGCTGATGCCCAGGGGCCTGGCTCAGGTGTCAGGAAGGGCTCATGCGCAGTGCACCCACCCACTGTCCCCACCTGGCAGGCTGGTTCGGGCCTGGACTGGCAGGAGGAAAGGCTAGGGCATCCGAGGCTTCGTGGGGGGTGAGGAGCCGGGGGCGTTCAAGCAGAGCTGCCCCTCCCCTCCCCTCCCCGCCTGCTGGGCCCTCCATCCCCTCTGTGGGCAGCACTAGCAGGCCCCTCCTAGCGGGCAGGGCAAGTCCTCCTGGAACCCACGGACTGCAGGGAGGTGACGTGAGGACAGATGCTAACCAGATGGTGTGCATAGGGGGCCCCAGGGAACATGGGGGCCCAGAAGTGCTTCCATCTCATCCACCTACCTCCCATTCCCTCCCTGGCCCGGTCCTGTCAGTCAGCAAAGTGGGCATGCTTGCTGAGCAAGGGGCTTCAAGGTACAGCATTTCTTTCCAGCCAGAGTTCAGGCTCCCAAGCGGGGTAGAGTTGAAGCCCTGCCCGTCCTACCCACCAGGTCTGCCACGGTGACAAGAGGAAGGAGGCCACACACGCCCTGCCTCTGGGCCCTGGGTCCACTGCTCAGAGCCCATGCCAACTTGCAGGCTGGCTGGAAAGCCTCTGGGACCAAGGTCACTCAGGAGTTTGTGGAGAGCAGATCCCCTGGGGCTGGGGCAGGGCTGGTGGGTCTCCCCTTGGAGGTGGCCTCTCAGGACAGCCTGCACCCTCTTCCCTGTTCCAAGCTGCTGTCCTGATCCCTCCCATCACGCCCTTCCAGACTGGTCCTTGATCCTTCTCATGGGCCCTCTTGACTGTCCTTGACAGCTGCCTCTCTCGCTCTCCCTTGCCCTGTGGCTGAGCAGACAGACCAGCCCCACCCCCACCCCCAGCAGGAGCACATCCGCAGCCTCCCCTGTGGTTTCACACGTGTACTTCGCCGTGTGCTCTCTCTGCCTGGAAGCACTTGGGGTGAGCACTGCCATCCCCATTGCAAGAGGGAAGCCATGGTCCCACAGCCACCCCGGCAGTCATAAGCACCAGGTCAGGAGCTGGTTTACTGATGCCAAAGCCAGTCCTTTTCCTCTTGCTGTCCACGCCCAGACTTGGCTAAATGAGCCTAGGGACAGACACGCAGGCCCTCCCAGGCCTCCCCAGCCATGTGTTGGCTTAGAAGCCTCTTAAGTGCACCCAGCTTTGGGTCTCCCGTCTGTGCGTGGAATCTGGGCCAGGCCCTGACTTGAGGTCCTGAGCACGGCCCCTGCGGGGCCAGAGATGTCCTCTGCCCTGTCCTGGGCTTCCTATCTCTGTGGGTGCTGGGACAGCACGGCTGGGACTTTTCTGTTCAAATGAAGGAATTGGCATGGCCACCACCAAGTCCCACCCCAGCCTCAGGGCCGCACTTTTTAGCTGCTCCTGGGGGTGGCCCAGTCTCCAGAGCGCGGGAGTGTGCTGCACCATACTACCATCCTCCTTGCTCCCCTCAAGGCCACAGACCCCACTGGGTGGGAGAATCACCGGCTCCCGTGTGTTACATGAGCGTCCCGGCCCTGTGCGGTCCAGAGTGGCCCTCCAGGTGGGGACCATAAAGCAGCCCATTATTTTTTACGAGCCTCCCACCCCATAAACAACTCCTCCGGCTGGTGAGCCTGGCCTCACACCCTTCTCCTGGCCTGGAGCCAGCCTCACCAGGCAGCGTGTGTGTCCACAGCTTTAGCAGCATGCAGTGCAGAGCCTCAGATTCCCGGAGCGGACGTGGCAGGGCAGAGGGTAAGCTGCAGCTCAGAGGGCAGCCAGCCAAGAGAAAGCTGCTCCTGGGCCTGGCTCCCATATCAGCCACGACTCCTGGGCCTCACTTTCTTACCCGTAAAATGGGGCAAACAGTAGTACCTTTCATTATGGAATGGTTGTGAGCACTGAAATGAGATGAAAGGTCTGTCCTCTGGGGCAGTGCCTGGCATGGGAGTTAGCAGAACTGCCAGCTGCACTGAGCTGTACTGGGTGCCAAGCTCAGTGCCTGGATCCTGGCGGTAATCGAATCCATGGAGTAACTCTGGATCCTGCAGCTGCTACTGTCCCCGTTTTACAGCTGAGAACACCGGAGCTGAGTGGAGGCGAGATTTGCCCAGAGTGAGTAAGTAGCAGAGCCCGGATTGGGACGCAGGTCTGACTGACTCCTAAGACCAAAGACACTGAACGAGCGAGCGGACGGAGGGGCTGAGCGGAGCTGGCCGTGCAGGGACCCCTCACCCGCCATCCTGCCCTCTGGCCACACTATTCCCCACATAGAACCTTCCTGCGTTCCCTGTGCCTTCAGAACAGCACCCCAGCGCCCTGGCCCAGCGGGGGCGCGGGGGGGGAGGGCCTCTGCTCTGACCTCCATGGCCTCACCTTGCCTTGCCCGACATGAGCCAGCCACAGAAAACTCAACCACCTCTGCCTCCACCAGCCTGTCCCTACGTCTGTGCCCTGTGCAGCCCAGGCCCTCTGTCTGGAGTGCTCACTCCGCCAGGGCCACTGTCCACCTCAAGAGCACTCTACTTTCTTTAAATTCCTGCTCTGGCAGCACCTCCTGCTCCACACCCTCCCTGGTCCCGCATTTTCATTTGCTAAATGTGGCCTCCCTAGGGAGTGAGGAAGATCTCCAGCCTTGGGGGCCTGAGGGCAGTGGAAGTGTGGGAGGCCAGGAGGTCGGGGCCAAGCCTCCCTGTTTTGAACTGCCAGGCCCATGGGGTCAGAGAAAGGGGCTTTTAGGAGGGGGCCTGGTGCTGGGGGCGGCTCGGGCTTGACAGGGGTGCCACCTGGTGGTCAGCTGGGGGGACTTTAGAGGACATGAGGAAGAGGAAGGAGGGAGCCCGAGGAGAGGGGCAGGGAAGGGGCTGTGTCTGCTCCAGGGTGAGGAGCTGGCTTCACAGGTGGGGCGCAGAGGCAAGCAGCTTTCATGATAACCCTGCTCGCCCAAGAGTTTGTTGAGGAACCTGAGCTGGAGCCAGTTGCCTCTTTGACTGCCCTTAACTGGCTTGCAGAAGAGGGTGTTAGTCTCCCCCCTTCGCAGAGGCAGAAGCAGAGCAGCTCATGAGACCACAGCCCTTGGAGCGGGTCAGGATGGGGCCGGGAATCAGCACTGGTGAAAGCCCACCCCACCTTGGTAACACCCTTGCCCGTGTCTACCCACGCGCCTGTCTGTACACACTGCTGCTTGAGCCTCACGGCTGTCAACACAGGTCACTACCCCCACTGCCCAGGGGCAGCTCTCCAGGGAGTCCTAGGGCCTCTGCAGAAGGGGTCCCTGTTTTCCGAGCAGGCAGGGTCCAGCCTCTCCCCTCGTTTCCATCTCACACACCAGGAGCCCCTACCATCTCAGCTCTCTTTCTGTGGGCACAGTACTGCCACTTGGCGGCCGTGGGGGAAGACTTTGACTTTGAGGCAAGCTGGAAAAGAGCCCGTGGGAAAAAGGAAACCCAGCCCAGAGCCTGCTTACAGGTGGTGCTTAGCAAAGGTTCATGGGATGAGTGAGTGGATGAACAAAGTGCTATCACAGGCCAAATGGCAGCCCCTTGTCTGTGAGGCTCCTGATGTGACCGAGAGAGCCTAAGTTTGAGCATAGGGAGGCAGAGTGGAGGCAGGTTTTGGGCCCTGCTGCTGTGTGGCCCTGGGCAAGTCCCTGGCACCTTGGCTTCCGTCTCCCCAGTGGAAATGAGCAGTAGCTTCCAGATGCTCCCCAGGCTCTTCTCAGCTCACTCCAGCTTTCCAGGAAACTCATCCCTCGGGCTTTTTGCGCACATGTAAATGTAAAAGAGGATGCTTTTCTTTCTTTCTGAACTGTGCCCTACCGCTGAAACCCATGAGCTCATGGACCAGCCAGCCTACAAGTGTTTGCTGAGCACCTACTGTATGCTTCACTGTGGTCTGGCCTCTGCAAGGCCTTGCAGGGAAGAAGGCACAGATGAGAAACCGCTTGTCGAGTAGAAGGGCCTGCGTCTGAATGCCGTCTCGGGGCCTGGTAAAAGTGGGTGCCCCAGAATCATCTGTGGAATGAGTGCACAAGTGAGCAAATGATCACAGAAAGCTCTGGGAGCCAGATCAAGTGAGGTCTGGACTTGGGTGACTGGTCCACCTGGGCAGCGAGTGGCTGGAGCGAGAAGAATGCATGTGCAGAAGGGCCCCGCCTCCTGGGGGTCCTGAGCCCTGGGAGAATGGTAGGGGGTGACATAAGGGTGGGAGGGCATTCAGGGAAACAGGTGTCAGGGATGCAGGGCCCAGTGTAGGGCTGAGGAGAGCAGTGCGGGTAAGATCGGCTGAGGTAGAGGGCTGCTGGGAGGAGGAGGAGCAGAGTAGAGTGGGCCAGCCCCTCCCCGGGTCACATCCTGCCTGGGATCCAGGCCCCGGAAAGGCTCCGTAGAGCTCTTTCCCTGCCTCCAGTGCAGCGTGGCTTGAGGCAGAAGGCGATGTGGGCAGCCGGTGCAAGTGGGCTCAGCAGACATTTCCTGTGCCTTCACTCAGGGTTAGGCGCCATGCAGGGCACAGGGGCCAGAAAGGTAACTCAGGTTGGGCCGTGCCCTCCCTCCCCGAGGAGCCCCCACCTAGTGAGGGAGCCAGGCTCACACCCAGACAGTTACAACTGGTGTGAAGGGTGCTGTGATAGAGGGGGTTGCTGGGCCATGGGGACCCAGACAGGGCCCCCTAATCCAGCCTAGGGACTTGGGACAAGGGTATGAACAAGGTGGGCTTCCTGGAAGAGGTGTACTGAAATAAAATCTCAAATCACTAGTCTGAAGTTGCCATTCAAAGGAGGAAGGAGGGAGTGTGTCCCAGGCAGAGGGACCCAAATCACATTCCCAAAGGCACTGAGAAGGGCAGGTGGGTTGTTGCCAGCTGATGGCAAAGCTTTCACTGTGTGACCTGGGGCCTGAGTGAGGTGAGCAGTGGTGGCGTCATGGAGGACCTTGAGTGCTGTACTGACAGCTTTCCGTCCAGGGCTGTGGGCACGGAGTGAATTGGGGGAAGGCAGGCCTGGAAGGTTTTTTAGCAGCAGGAAACTACATCAGTTTTATTCTCCGGGAAGCGCCCTTGGCAGCTGAAGGAGGGCAAGTCTTTAGGGCAGGCACGCGCTGGTTGAGTGACCGTGGGCATGTTGCTTCATCTTGAAATGCTTCTTTAAAGTCACCATGCAGGGTGATAGCATCAAGGCCTGATTTCTTGTCCCTGTTTCCAGGCCAGGCCCTGTGCTGGGCCCTGGGGACTCGGAGAGTGCCCGGGCAGTGGGCTCTGAGGGCAAGGGAAATGTCACTCCCACAACCCAGATCAGGCTTCCTGCAGAATGTGGCACTGGAGATGGACTTTGAGGGCCAGAATTTGGAAAGGTGCAAGTAGCCAGGGAGGCAGGGGCTGGTCATTCCCAACCTCAGGGACCTTCCAAGTCAAAACTGGGGACTAAAACAGGGTAGCCTGCAGGGCTTTCCTGCCAGTCCCCTTGATGATGAAGCGCTCCAGGGCTGGAAGTCCTGGGGGATGGGTTCTGAAGTCAAACAGTAGGTTCAAGTCCCCGCTCACTGATGGGGCCACCTTGGGCCATTACCAGCCCTTTCTTTGTCCTGATCTCCTCACTTGTAATGGGGGGATAATTGTGTCTCCTCTGGAAAGCTGTCATGAGGTGTTCTAGTGTTTTAAGCTGCTCAAGTAAATGCCGTGAAATAGGTCACCTTAACGCGAATTTATTAGTGTGTGTGTGTTTTGTCTTGTTTTGTTTTGTTGTGTTGTGTTGGAGATACCAGGGCCAGGGATTGAACCCAGGACCTTGTATGTGGGAAGCTGGCGCTCAACCACTGAGCTACACCCATTCCTCAGGATATGGTTTTGAGGACAAAAGAGAGTCCAAATCAAGGTCTCATCAAAGTGATGCTTTCTCCTCAAAGACTCTGGCTTCTAGAGCTGGCTGTCAGCGATCTCAGTCCTTAGTTTGTCACATGGCAAGACACATGGCCGTGCCTCCTGCTCTTTCCCTTCTCTTCCTGTTTCTGTTGCTTTCTGCTTCTGGCTGCTCCATCTGTGGTTTTCTCTGTCTGTCCAGTAAGAGGATTAAGTCCCATCCTGAATGAGGTGGGTAGCACCTTAACTGAAGCAGCCTCACAGTAGGCTCTACTTGCAGTGGGTCCCCACTTCAGGACGGATTAGATTTAAGAACATGCTTTTCTGGGGTACGTAGCTGCAGAGCCCCCTGGGAGGCCTGCAGGAGATTGTTCCTGTAGTGCTTACCGCCCAGCGGCTACTCAGGACAGGCCACGGGAGCGCTGTCCCCTAGGCCAGCCCCTCACCCCACCCGTCAGTAATCCCTCTGTGCCTCAGTGACGCCATGGCATCCCTGTCCAACGCACCTCCTGGGCTCTGTTGTGAGGTCGTGAGAGGGAGTGAGAGAACGCATCGGCCCCCCGGCAGTCCCAGGGAAACGCACGGCCCCCGCTGTCGCCCCCTCCCCTCCCACCAGCCTGCCCCCTGCAGCTGTGCCGTGACCACCCCTTGCCAGGCCCTTCCTGTTGTTTCCTTCATCCCTCCTTCCCAGCACGTGGGGATCCTGAGTGATTATCCCCGCGCAGGTGGACAGCTTGCAGGTCCTGCTGCCCCCAAGGCTCCCAGCCTCTTTCTTGGCGCCATAATTTTCTCTGGATGAGGTAGAAAGAGAAGGAAATCCCTTCCTTCCAAGTTGAGGGGGAAGGGTGGAACTGGGCTTTTTCTTTCCTCCCCGCTCCCAGCTCACATCCTTAGAGGGATGTGGAAAGCGATGGTATTCATGACGTCGCCATAGCAACAACCCCTGGGAGGCTTGCATTCTAGCTTTGTTATCCTGGGCCAGGGACGAAGAAAGAGGCCCAGCTCCTAAGTGCGAGCAGGTTGGACCTCCTACTCCACGCTTTAAGTGCACCCCTGAACTGTGCTTTGCAGAAGATGTGCACACTGGTCGAGGCTGGGCAGACGTGACAGTCGTTCACCTCTGGAGGGTCTTCAGGAAACACGGGCCATGGGCAGAGAATGTCAGGGCCCGAGGAAGCTCAGGCCCGTGAGAGGCATGCCAGCCGGGGCCAGTCCTTCCCCCAGTGGTTGAGCCTCTGCCTCTTGTTGGTAAAGTGGGCATGCAGTACCCGCTGGGCAGGCGCGTGGTGAGGGGCAAGTCCATGGAGCCCTGATAGCACGTCTTCCTCAGAGCTCAGGGGCAGGGGTTCTGAAATGTATCCCAAACCAGCCCTCCTCTCCACCCGACAGCCCTGTCCCCCCCGGGCCCCCCCCCCCCCCCGCTTGTTTGACTGCCCCTCTGGGTTGTCTTGCACGCAGCACCCCGAGTCCCCTCTGAGGCACAGATGCTTTACTCCATGGCTCCCCACTGCCCCGGATACTCCCCAGCCTTCCTCATGTACCACCAGCTTGGCTAGCCTTGCTCACCGAAAGCTGGGACTCTCCAGTCTTACATACGTGGAAACTGAGGCTCAGAGAGGAAGAAAGCATTGCCCAGGTTGACACAGCAAGGGGCAGAGTCTGAATTTGGAGCCTGGTGACATAGCGGCAAAGCCTGTTTCCTCATTTCTCCCACCCCCACCCCAGCCTCGGCTCCAAGGAGACACCCAGTCCAGGTTTGCTGAACGTAATTAGATTTGGGGGTGGGTTGGATTAGATTAGATTCGACCTGGCGGACAGCCTGGCCTGCCTGGCACCGGGGCTTTGAAGACCAGGATGGCTGGGAATGAGGCTGAAATCACATCATACTTCCCCTTAAGAACGAGTAGGGCTTTCTGCTGACCTCGTCCCCCGTGGGCGCGAGGGGCCTGGCCGAGGGAGAGGCTGCACGCCGCGCAGGGGCTCCCAAGAGCAGGCAGGCACAGGGCAGAGCATGGGTCTGGGCCCCTCGGTCTACAGGCCCCAGACGCCTGCCCGGCTTGGCCCTGGGCTGGGCCTCTGGGGCTGGGGTCTGCTGTGGGAAGCTGGCATTAGCAGAAGTCTGGAGTTGGAGTGGATCTGGGGGTTGCTTCTAGTAGCAGACCTACAGGGAGTCCAGGAAGGTTCTGGAACAGAAATGCTTTGCAGAGTGCCTCACATGCCCTTGGGTTCACCCCTAACTTTCAGATCTCTGCTTTGCCCCATGGCTTCGGCAGTAGCCATCCCATTAGTATCCTCCAGGAAGGGTTCAGCCTGGCTCTCCCTCCTGCTGTCTCACCTGACCCCCATGGAGGCAGCGGCTGTAAAGGGCCGGAGCAGAGACCTGGAGGACAAGAAGGTGAGAGGCTGGAGACCTAGGGAGTCACGGAGCGTGGCTGCTGGGGGTGCCTTGAGCCATCTGGAAAGGTTGGTTGGAGGGGCGGTGGGTCAGAGACGAGGCAGTTTGAGTGTGAGGCGCGAGCCGAGGAGCTGAGGCTCTGCCCACCCTCCACACCTCATTGCACTGGCGGCAGCCAGGAGGAGCGAGGGGCTGTGGCTCTGTGGACGGGTCTGCTCGGCAGCGTCTCAGATGAGGTGGCGTTGGAGTGGCCTTGACTTTTAATAGGCTAAGTCGGAGGGCAGTTAATACTAACAGGCACCACGTCGAAAGGTAACTCTGGGCCAGGTTTCTAGCTCTTTTCAACCCAGGAAAGGTCACTGGCAGTCAGAGATCCATGTCCCACTGGGTGTGCCCGGGGGTGGGAAAGCCAGGGCTGGGGTGGAGGGCCCGCGGCTCAGTCCTGCCACCTGATCTGGACATCGCGCGCTCCGTCTCTGGACCTCCATACAGATGGACAAGGTAGTCTCCAGGGATCCAGGCAGCCCTGCCCTGTGGCTCCACCAGCCATGATGCTGGTTTTCTCTTGACCTGCAGAAGCCAGTGGGGGAGGCTGTGGGTGAAATGGATGCGGTTACCCTGACGTCTGCAGCTGGCAAAGAAAGGCATGTTCACCCCTAGACCGGGCAGTTAGAGATGTCTTCGGAGCCGGTTACTGGGTCATTTTTAAACGTGGCAGTGATGCGCTAGTGGACGTCCATCTCAGTAAGGAGGCGCCCAGGCTGACCACAAGCGTGCTGGCCCCGGCTGGGCAGGTGAGGGTGGCACCCTCTCGCCCAACTCGCTCCACATGGATCGGGCCTGTCGCTGGGCAGGAGCAGAGGGCCAGGGCGTATCTGGAGGGTGTGACCAGCCCTCCACCCCAGGCTCCCTGGCAAAGGAGAGAAGGTTATTCTTCTGCTGCAGGGACCACGGGTGGGGACAGGGTCCCACTTTCCTGGGTCTGGGACTGTTGCTCAATGTCACGCTGACTTGGAGCTGGAATGCTAGATTTCACCACCAAATTATCCAGCAAAACAGTGACATCTTGGTTCATTATTGAAGTCTAGATTCTCAAAAAGAAAGATCACGTGATGGCAAAGTCTGTGGTTTGGGAGAACATTGAGTGACTTCTACAGCTTAATACCCTGTCCAGTAGCCAAGGCTCAGGGCTGCTTTGGCTCCAGGGACACATTTGTAGTTGGTGACCATGACCAGGGCTTCTCAGAAATCATGATGCTTTGCCTAGGAATGGAAATTCAATCTCCCTTTCTTCATTACATACAAACCTGCCCTAAGCAAGGGCCCTCGGGCTCTTCCCATCTCAGGAAGGACCTGTAGATCCGGGAAATTCATGCAGGATGGTGGCATGGGGAGACATGGGGGTATAGCCCAGGAGTCAGAATGCTTTGTGGGACTGGTGGACTTGGAAGAAGGCCTAGGATTTTGCTCATGGAAGAGGAAAGGAGAAAAATAACTAGAGGACAGGCTGAAACAGCCCCGAGAAAGATCTTCTAGGGTTTAGGACAGCAGGTGACGGCTGCAGACCACCCAGAGGAGAGAGGTTCAGAAGAGGGAAATCGGGACAACAGAACCGTGAGTGGGAAGTAGCAGCTTCTGCTGCTGCCGGCACCCTCCCCCACACTCATTAGAACTCTCGGACCTCTGGGCCTGCGACCACAGACAAAGGGGGCTTGAGGGGTCTGCCACTCCCAGAAAGGGGAGAGAGAGGGACACAGCCTTAGGCTGACTCAGGTTCTGACCTGTAAATTTGGGCTGCGGAGCCCCAGACCCTTCCACATAGCGTTTTGCCCTGGAAGCCTAGGAAGGACTGGAGAACTCCGACCCTCGCAACCTCCCTCTCTTCTAGCCTGGACTAATTGTTGAGGACTCCACAGGAGAGGGGAGAGAGAGCCTGGGGCTGACCCTGCTTTTGACTCCCAGGTTTGGTCTGCCCTGTCCCGAGAGCCCTTCCAGGCTGGGTGGGGCTGCGCCATTGTTTGCCTTGGAGCCTGCAAAGGGCTAAAGATATACAAACCTCCCAATCTCCTCCTCTACTAACAGGGACTGATGGTTGAGGATTCAGAAGGGAGTGGAAATATTTCCTAGCTGGGAAAAGGGGGGCACTACGAGAAAAGTTTGGAGAACTGTCTCAGAAAGTTAGAATTACAAGGCTTTTAGCCCCCAAACAGGAAGCTCTATCACATTGATCTGGTCTGTGTCACAACAAATATGCTCAGACCAGGCATTGAATTGAGAGCTGCCAACAAGCGCCATCTCCTGGCAGACAAAAGGAAGTGCACATAAGAAAATTAATAAGTAGGAGAGGCTTTTCCTGGCCTCTATAGCCTCCCTGCCCAAGGCCCTAGGAAACAACTCTACAACCAATTACTGGGTCCAGTGCCCAGTTTTGAGCAACCAGCAGGACAATCCTAACAATCAAGGTTGAGCCAAAAATCAAAGAGCTGTGGTAACTCACAGCCTCCTGCCACTAAAACCCCATAAAAGAGAAAGAGAGAGAGCATCTAAGTAAAATACAACCTAACCAGATGCCTAAGCACCAGCAAAAAATTACAAGCCATACTAAGAAAATAGAAGACATGGACCAAGAAAAGGAATACAGCAAAGTCCCAGAAGAGATGCAGAATTTGAGAGAACTATTCAGTGAGATGAGCACAAATTTCCAAAATCAAATTAATGAGATGAAAGAGAATATAGTTAAAGAGGTAAATGACATCAAGAAGACATCGAGCAAACACAAAGAAGAATTTGAAATCATGAACAGAAAAGTAACGGAGTTCATGGGAATGAAAGACACAATAGGTGAAGTCAAAACTATATTTGAGGCATACAACAGTGGAATCGAAATGATAGAAGAAAGAATAAGTGATACCGAAGACAGAGCAGCTAAAATTGAAGAGAGAAAAGAACAGAGAGAGAAAAGAATGGAAAAAATTGAGCAGGGGCTCAGAGAGTTGAAGGACAACACAAAACGCAACAACATACATGTCATGGGAGTTCCAGAAGGGAAGAGAAAGGAAAAGGGGCAGAAAGAGGATTTGAGGAAATAATAGCTGAAAATTTCCCAACTCTCACAAAAGAAATGAACTTACATGTCCAAGAAGTACACCGTACCCCAATGAGAATAAATCCAAATAGACCTACGCCAAGACACATATTATTCAGAATGTCAAATATAAAAGATAAAGAGAAAATTCTCAGAGCAGAAAGAGAGAAGCCAATGATCACGTACAAAGGACGTCCAGTAAGACTTAGTGCAGATTTCTCTTAAGAAACCATGGAGGCGAGAAGACAGTGGTATGATACAGTTAGGAAACTGAAAGAGAAAAACTGCCAGCCGAGAATTCTTTATCCAGCAAAACTGTCCTTTAAATATGAAGGTGAATATAAAGTATTCACAAACAAACAGAAACTAAGAGAGTTTGCAAAAAAGAATCCACCTTTGCAGGAAATATTAAATGAAGCCTTAGAACCTGAAAGAAAAAGGAGAGAAAGGCTTGGAAGAGAGTATAGAAGAAAGAAAAGCAGAAAGGATAACCAAAAGAGTAAAAAGAGAGACAAAAATAAGATCACAGATGAAAACCAAAGAATAAAATGGAGGAAAATAGTGCATTTTCAGTAATATCATTGAATGTGAATGTATTAAATTCCCCCAATTAAAAATACAGGCTGACAGAATAGATAAAAAAACATGAGCCATCCATATGCTGCTTACAAGAAACTCACCTCAGACCCAAGGATACAAGCCGGCTGAAAGTAAAAGGTTGGAAAAAGATACTCCACGCGAATAGTAAACAGAAAAGAGCAGGGGTAGCTATACTAATATCAGACAAAACAGACTTCAGATGCAAAAAAGTGATAAGAGATGCTGAAGGTCATTATATATTAATAAAAGGGACGATCCTCCAGGAAGATATAACAGTCATAAATATCTACGCACCTAACCAGGGTACCCCAAAATATATGAGACAAACTCTGGCAAAACTGAAGGGAGAAACAGACATTACTACAATAATCGTTGGAGACTTCAACACTCCACTCACATCATTAGATAGAACAACTAGACAGAAGATCAACAAGGAAACAGAGAACTTGAACAATATGATAAACAAGTTAGACCTAACAGACATATACAGAGCACTGCATCCAAACTCAGCGGGTTATACATTCTTCTCAAGTGCCCATGGATCTTTCTCCAGGATAGACCACATGTTAGGTCACAATACAGCTCTCAATAAATATAAAAAGATTGAAATTATACAAAGCACCTTCTCAGATCATAATGGAATGAAACTAGAAATCAATAACAGGAAAAAAAGTAAATTTGCAAATGTATGGAACCTGAACAACACACTCCTAAATATTCAGTGACTCAAAGAAGAAATTGCAAGTGAAATCAGTAAATACATTGAGACAAATGAAAATGAGAACACAACATATCAAAACTTATGGGATACAGTGAAGGCAGTCTTGAGAGGGAAATTTATAGCCCTAAATGCCTATATTAAAAAATAAGAAGGAGCTAAACTCTTTCTTAAACCCAAAGCAAAAAGAAGGAAAGAGATAATAAAGATTAGAGCGGAAATAAATGAAAATGAGAACAGAAAAGCAATAGAGAAAATCAACAAAACCAAAAGCTGGTTCTTTGAGAAGATCAATAAAATTGACAAACCCCTCGCTAGACTAACAAAAGAAAAAAAAAGAGAAGATGCAAATAAATACAATCAGAAATGAAAGGGGGGAAATTACAAATGACCTCACAGAAATAAAAAGAATCATAAGAGGATATTATGAGAAACTATATGCCAACAAACTAGACAACCTAGATGAAATGGACAAATTTCTAGAAACACATACCAACCTACACTGACACAACAAGAAATACAAGAACTTAATAAACCAATCACAATTAAGGAGATTGAATCCATCTTCAAAAATCTCCCAGCAAAGAAAAGTCCAGGACCAGATGGCTTCACAGGTGAATTCTACCAAGCATTTCTAAAAGAATTAACACCAATCCTGTTTAAACTCTTCCAAAAAATTGAAGAGGAGGGAAAATTACCCAACACATTTTATGAAGCCAACATCACCCTAATACCAAAGCCAGACAAAGATTCCACAAGAAAAGAAAATTACAGACCAATCTCTCCAATGAACATAATGCAAAAATTCTCAACAAAATACTTGCAAATCGAATCCAACAGCATATCAAAAGACTTATACATCACAACCAAGTGGGATTTATTCCTGGTATGCAAGGCTGGTTCAACATAAGAAAATCAATCAATGTAATACACCACATTAACAAGTTGAAGGAAAAAAAACACATGATCATCTCAATAGATGCAGAAAAGGCATTCAACAAAATCCAACATCCTTTTTTGATAAAAATACTTCAAAAGATAGGAATAAAAGGAAAATTCCTCAATATGATAAAAGGCATATATGAAAAACCCACAGCCAACATCATACTCAATGGGGAAAGGTTGAAAGCTTTCCCCCTAAGATCAGGAACAAGACAAGGATGCCCACTGTCACCATTGTTATTCAACATTGTACTAGAAGTTCTAGCGAGGGCAATTAGACAAGACAGAAAAATTAAAGGCGTCCAAATAGGAAAAGAGGAAGTAAAACTCTCACTGTTTGCGGATGACATGATCCTGTACTTAGAAGATCCTGAAGTATCCACAACAAAGCTACTTGAACTAATAAATGAGTTCAGCAAAGTGGCAGGATACAAGATCAACACGCAAAAATCAGTAATGTTTTTGTACACTAGTACTGAACAATCTGAGGAGGAAATCAGGAGGAAAATTCCATTTTCAATAGCAACAAAAAGACTCAAATACCTAGGAGTTAATTTAACCAAAGAAGTACAGGGCCTATATGCAGAAAACTACAAAACAATGCTAAAAGTAATTTAAAAAGACCTAAACAAATGGAAAGACATTCTGTGTTCATGGATTGAAAGAATAAATATCATGAAGATGTCAATCTTGCCCAAACTGATTTATAGATTCAATGCAATACCAATCAAAATCCCAACAGCTTACTTTACAGAATTACAGAAGGCAATTACCAAATTCATCTGGAAGGGTAAGTGCACCCGAATAGCCAAAAGCATTCTAAAAAAAGAAGAGCAATGTGGGAGGAATTTCACTGCCTGAACTTGAAACATATTACAAAGCTACAGTGGTCAAAACAGCATGGTACTGGCATAAAGATAGATATATCAATCAGTGGAATAGAATTGAGAATCCAGAAATATACCCTCACCTATACAGTCAAGTGGTTTTTGACAAACCTACCAAGCCCACGCTAATGGGAAAAAACAGTCTCTTCAACAAATGGTGTTGGGAGAACTGGATATCTATAACCAAAAGAATGAAAGAGGACCCCTATCTCACCCCCTATACAAGAATCAACTCAAAATGGATCAAAGATCTAAATATAAAAGCCAGGACCATAAAACTACTGGAATAAAATAGGGAAACATCTTCAAGACCTTGTAGTAGGTGGTGGTTTCTTGGACTTCACACCCAAAGCACATGCAACAAAAGAAAAAATAGATAAATGGGACCTCCTCAAAATTAAACACTTTTGCACCTCACAGGAATTTGTCAGAAGGGTGAAAAGGCAGCCAACTCAATGGGAAAAAAAATTTGGAAATCACATATCTGAAAAGGGTTTAATATCCAGGATATATAAAGAGATGTTACAACTCAACGATAAAAAGACAAATGACCCAATTAAACAATGGGCAAAAGACTTGAATAGACATTTCTCCGAAGAAATGCTCAACATCACTCATGATTAGGGAAATGCAAATCAAAACTACAATGAGATATCATTTCACACCTATCAGAATGGCCACTATTAAAAAGACAGAGAACTGCAAGCGTTGGAGAGGATGTGGAGAGATAGGAACACTTCTTCACTGTTGGTGGGAATGCAGGATGGTACAACCACTGTGGAGGACTGTTTGGCAGTTCCTAAGGAAGATGAATATAGACTTGCCATGTGACCCAGCAATACCACTACTGGGTATATACCCAGAAGAACTGAGAGCAGTGACACGAACAGACATCTGCACACTGATGTTCATAGCCACATTATTCACCATTGCCAAAAGTTGGAAACAGCCCAGGTGTCCATCAACAGACAAATGGATAAACAAACTGTGGTCTATTCACATGATGGAATATTATGCAGCTGTAAGAAGAAATGAAGTCATAAAGCATATGGCAACATGGATGAACCTGGAGGACATTATGTTGAGTGAAGCAAGCCAGACACAAAAGGACAAATACTGTATAAATGCGTTACTATGAACCAAATATATTGTGTAATATATTGTTTGATTCACACACACCAAAAAACAAAAAAACAAACAAAAAACAAAACAACAAAAAAATTTACATGTATCCATTACATTTAATTGAGAAATGCATATATTTATTCATCTGTGTTTACTTTTTAGTTTTTAATTGTCTATGTTTTCAATTATTAAATGTACAAAATAAAGTTAAAAAAAAAAAAAGATAAAAAAACAAACAAACCAAAAAAAAACAGCTCTGATGGGGAGCAGATGTAGCTCAGTGGTTCAGTGCCTGCCTCCCATGCACCAGGTCCTGAGTTCAATCCCTGGTATGTCCTAAAAAAAAAAAAAAAAAAAGGAAAACATTGCCAGACAGAACAAAGAACTTCCATCTTTTGTTCATCCAGATGCCCCAGCTATGACCATTTTGACAGCATTTGCTCCAGCATGCTCGTGTGTGTTTGTAATGTTGACTCTACTGTCCAGTCCACTCGCTCCAGTAAATTTGCCAGCTCTCCCAACAATGCCCCTTTTCTATTTCAGGCCCAGGCGCCTATCTAGGAATAAAAGTCACGTTTAGTTGTCAGGTCTCTTCCAATTCCTTCAGACGGTTCAGTCTGAACTGTCCTTCGGTCATTCCCTGGCTGGCGTGTTCTTGGCATGTCCTGACATTCTGTAGGATGACCCTCCACCAGGCCCATCTCATGTTTCCTGGTGACCAGACACAGGCCGTGTTTTCAGAAGGAAACCCCGGAAACAACACTGCACCCTTCACTGTGTCTCCCCAGAAAGCGGAGCACATCAGCCCATCCCACCACCATTTCTCCATCCCATGGCCACAGTTTTCTTCTGTGCAGTTGATCAGTATCTTCTGGGGAGGTGTTCTGAGTTTACACCCATATCCTGCACCTCGTCTAGCTTTCCCCACCAGCCAAAGCACTCACTGATAAGCCTGCCCGAGCCGTTTGATGGCTGCCAAATGGCAACTCTCCATTCCTGTCGTTCCTGCAGTCTGTCCCCAACTTGGCCGGTGGCACCCCTTCAAGCTGGCTTCTGTGTCCTTCCAACACATCCTGTCATCCACTGAGCGTTCCCTTACTTTCTGGCACAAGATGTTTCAGGCTCAACTTGAACTTTCCCTGTCCCAGCCCTGGAATCAGCCGGATCTCCAATGACCCCTAGTTCCTTTTAGAGGAGAATGACAAATAGAAACCAAAATCTGGTGCTTGGGGTACTCATTGCTGGACATCTGTGCTTCTCGGCCTTCTCAGGGGACAGCGCTAAGAAAACTGTATGTGTAGATGTACACACACACACACACACTCACCCACGTGTTCATCTGTACTATTTCTATAACTGTGTGTATGTGTGCGTGTTATAAAACCATAAGTTCAGGGAAGCGGCTGTGGCTCAATCAGTAGGGCTCCCGTTTACCGTGTGGGAGGCCCGGGGTTCGGTTCCCGGGGCCTCCTGGTGAAGGCAGGCCCGCCCACGCGGCGTGGTTAGCTGACCCAGCGAGCACAAGCAGCAAGGGGGGGATAAATGAATAAATAAATAAAATCTTTTAAAAAAAATAATAAAAATAAAATAAAACCATTAGTTCACACTCACAACTTCAGGGTTCATTCTAACCACTGCCTTTTCCATGTTTGTGCCAATGAGAAACTTGGTTCCCCTTTTTTATTAATTTACTTACTCATCAGTGTACTTATTTATGCTCAGTTTACTTACACATCGGCTTACTTATTTAATGTTTACTCAATGTAAACCATCTCCCAGCCACCCTGGCTCTCTCTGCAGCCCCCTCTCCTCACTCTCTCCTTTACGGCCCCCCACCCTCAACCACCAGGCCCCCCTGCCCATGTCTCCATACCACCCATGTCCTCGGGTGCTAACTCCACCACACAGGGAGAGGAAGGGGGTGGAGGGGGCCTGGTTGTGGATGAAATGACTCGGATATCCGAGTGGAGACATCCAGGAGGCAGTTTGGTAAACAGGCCCGAGAGGCCAGGCCCAGAGGCTAGGACAGGGGAGCTGTCCAGGCCTGGCATCACCACAGAGCAGCACAGTCCAGGCAGAGCCTGAGGTCATGGGCATTTAGAAGGGGGCTGAGGCAGAGGGGTCTAAAGAGAGAGGCGGGGAGACCAGCCAGGCCTTCAGGAAACTCCCAGATGGCTGCTACCTGGCCCCTGAGGTGGGCTCTTCTGAGATGGGTCTGGGGCCCATCTCTGCCCTCTGAGCCGCAGGGAAAAGGCCTGTGCCCCTCCAGCAGGACAGCCTCGGCTTCAGGCTCTCACGCAGGAGCCAGGGTGCCCCCAGCCACCTCTCCCCTCTGCCTCTGCAGTGACCTGTGGGCCTGGCACCTACTTCAGTGGCGAGCTCAGCCAGTGTGCGCCATGCGCACCAGGGACCTACCAGGATGTGGAAGGCCAGCTCAGCTGCGCACCGTGCCCCAGCAGCGACGGGCTCGGCCTGCCTGGTGCCCGCAACGTATCTGAGTGTGGAGGCAAGTATGGGTGCACCCTGGGGGGGAGGCCAAGGGGGGCAGGGCCAGGGCCTCGCCTGTGTCCACCGAGGCTCCCAAAGCAAAGGGCCAGATGCTTTGTGTGACTGCAAGACATGATGTTCTTCTGTAAAGCTTTTTGCCTTTTCCAAAGCATTTCTCAGTTTCGGTGCAATTGCTATTTGCAAAATACAGTATAGGTTCCAAAGGCCTCCTCGTTTCAGAGGACACTAGAGGCAGCAAGTACTTTACTGCGTTGAGTGCTTTAAAATGCGCACCGTGGGAAGCGGCTGTGGCTCAGTCAGTAGGGCTCCCGTTTGCCATGTGGGAGGCCCCGGGTTCGGTTCCCGGGGCCTCCTGGTGGGGGCAGGCCTGCCCGCACGGCGTGGTTGGCTGGCCCAGTGAGCACAAGCAGCAAGAGGGGGATAAATGAATAAATAAATAAAATCTTTAAAAAATAAAAATAAATAAAATAAAATAAAATGCGCACCGTGCCGTGTAGAAAGGACTTCCCCAGTTTACGGGCACTCACACTCACAGGTCAGCATGCAGCCGAGTACACACACACTCTACAGTTGACCATGCTCCGTACAGCCCTCCATCCTCATGGAAGTGCTTTCTGGAGTGGATCAGATACTTGGGCAGAAACTTTGCTGTAAGCAAAGAACTTTACGGTTTGCCCCTTCAATGGTTTGCAAGGCCCTTTTTCCGTTCACCGAGCACAGTTAGGTTTATGAAGAGCTTTTCCACTTCTCTCCACTTAGCCTTCCTGTTGCCCCCTCCCTTTTCCCAGCTGTGCCCTTGGACTGACAGACGCCCCTCTCTGCCCTGGCCCAGCCCTGCAGATAGAGGAGGCACCGGTCAGCCTTGAGGCCTTCTTGGGCCGAGCCTAACTGACCCAGGTGTTGATGAGGACTCCAGGGCGGCCTAGCCATGAGGAAGGCGCCTCAGATCTGTGACTGTCCGCCAAGCCGGGTTGGGCCGCAGCCCCCAGCCCAGCAGCCTCGCCCACTCCCTCTCCAGCCCGCAGGTCTGCTGGGCCAAGGCCACACAGCGAGCCCCCGGCAGCATCGGACTAGGGGACTGCCTGCCACCACCCCGGCCTCATGGGCCCCCTGGGCCTTTTCCAGGGGTGGGCTGGACCCATGAGCCACAACCTCCGCCACAGCCCTGCCCTTCCTGCCAGCCTGAGCCAGGACCTTTGACTTCCAGGCCAGTGCCCTCCAGGCTTCTTCTCAGCCGACGGCTTCAAGCCCTGCCAGGCCTGCCCCATGGGTGCTTACCAGCCAGAGCCAGGGCGCACTGGCTGCTTCCCCTGTGGAGGGGGCCTCCTCACCAAGCACGAGGGTGCCGCTGCCTTCCAGGACTGTGAGACCAGAGGTGAGTATGCCCCGGCCCCAGCCAGGCAGGGCTGGCCACTCGTGCATCTCCCTGATGACCCCTCATACCTCGGCGTGGTGGCCTCCAAGGCGGGCATCAGAGACCGGCCCTGCGCCACAGGCGAGGACACGGGGAACTGCCCCAAAGGGCCCAGCATCAAGGAGGAGCGGCAGGCGCAGGCCGTGGTTATAAGCCAGAGGCGTCTGAAGGCCTCGGGAGCAGGGGGGAGCACTGAGCAGGAGAGGACCCGGGATGGTGCTTGGGAAGGGCCTTTCAGGCAGGAGACACTTAAGCTGCTCAGGGGAGGGCTGGGAGGACGGGACGGTGAGGACATGCGGGGAGGCAGCTGTCCCCTTCCAGCTCCCCTTCCCACTTGCTCCTTCCCCCTCCTCCTCCACAAGCCCCACCCCTCCCCTGCCTCACGCTCAGCTTAGGACCCTGCTTCCCCGTTGGTGGGAAATCAGAAGCCACCAGAGAAGCCTTCCCAGCTCCCCCAGAGCCCCAGCCCGGCCGCCCGCCCACCAGCAGTGGCCCACTTTGCCCACCGCCCGCAGAGCCCACGCGCTCCTCTCCCCTCACCTCCAGCCTCGGTGCAAGGTCTGCTCTTACTGTCTCCACTCCCTCTCCTCCTCCTCCTCTCCTCCCCTCCCCTCCACCACCACTGCTCCCCAGAAATGGCTCCCAGGAAAGTGGAGCCCTACGTTGCTAAAGCCAGAGTCACTTCTCTGTCCACATCTTACCTGAGCCCACTCTTCCCTCGGCTTCCAGAACGCTGCCCTCCTGCTCGGTTCTGCGGCCTCTCTGCCTGCTGCTTCTCAGTCTCCTGGGCGGGTTCCTCCTCATCCCCTTGCTCCCTGGGGTCTGGACAAGCTCCTCTGCTGGCAAACCCCATCACTCTCCCCACCCAGCCTCCCACTGAGCCTCACACCCACCCAGCTGCCGGCTCAACAGCTCCATGTGGCCTCTTAACAGGCACCTCAAGCTCCCTGCCCAGAGCCTCGCCATCAGCCCCACGCCTGCCCCCCACCCCCACAGCCTTTCCCCCGCACTTCATGGCAGCTGCAGCCCACCAGAGCCCCAGCTCCTCTCTCCTGTCAGCTCCAGGTGTCAGCGACTCCCTACCATTCCTCCTGCTACCTGGGCCTGTCGCTGGCATCGCCGAGGTGCTGTCCTGCCTAGCCCCCTGCCCCCACCAGAGTCTACTCAGCAGCCAGGGGTCCTGAGAATCCTGGGGCAGCTCCGTTACTTGCTCAGAGCAAATAAAGCACAGTCCTCGCCCAGCCCATGGCCCTGTGGCGTCTCCCCCACGGTCTCGGGCCTCCTTTCCGGCCTCACGCCAACCAGCCCACCCAGGGCCTCACAGCAAGTCCCCACACTCACCAGGTCTCCCAACGTCCCGTCTCCCCAGCCCTGCCCGGCCTCATACCCATCACCTTCTAACACCTGATGCGCTGACACACACTGAGCACAATTAGGGCTCGAGCGTGCACGAGGACGCGTGCTCCCTGCCGAGGCCTGGGTGCCGCCCAGCACCTCGCTCATTGCACACACTCGTAGTTCTGGGGGATGAGGGGATGGGGCAGGGCGGTGGGCCGGGTGCGGCAGCGGGAGGCAGACTGGGCCCCCGGCCCCCCACGCCCGTGCTTGCCCCGCAGTGCACTGCTCGCCCGGCCACCACTACGACAGCAGCACCCACCGCTGCGTCCGCTGCCCCGTCGGCACCTACCAGCCCGCGTTCGGCCAGAACCACTGCATCGCCTGTCCAGGCAACACCAGCACCGACTTTGACGGCTCCACCAACGTCACGCACTGCAAAAGTGGGTGCTGCTCCTTCCTGGGGGCGCATTGGGGGCTGGGTGCCACATCAGGGCTGCCCAGGCGCTGCTGGCTCCTCCCTGCTCCGTCACACCCACAGTGCCCCGGGGAACCCACATTCATCCTGAGCCTGAGGCCACGGTGACCCCGGGGCCCGCCCCAGCCCGCCCTGCCGTGCCCCGGGGTCCCACTCGCCCACCATCGGCTCTGTTCATTTGCCAGCCCTGCCCAGGCCTTATGGCAGGTCAGGCCCTGCTCTGGGTCTACAGGAGAAGGAAGCCAGGGTCCTGTCCAGCAGGGAGCAGGGGAGGCTTGTGGGGTGCGTCTGCTGAGAGGGGGACCCAGACAGACACGAGCAGACGAGCTAAAGCAACGGGGAGCCGTTCACAGGTGGATACAAGTGTGCAAGGGGAAGGCGGAAGTAGGGTCAGCTTTTTCCGTGCATAAGACGCTTTGTTTAGCAAAGGAAAGCCAGGCAACGTTAGACAATTTGGGAAAGAGACAATAGCCTCTGTCCCCGTTTAGCAAGTCACTTGGACATGCCAAGGAGGATGCTGTCTAAAGTGCATATTTTAAGTATTTTTAATTGATTTTTCAGGGTTCTTCGGGGCATATTTTCTGTTTTTTGGGGTTTTTTTTTGTTTTTTTACTTTTCTTCTAATTAATTTTCAGCCAGTTATCCCTTTCCTGGGCTGCCAGTCATGTTTGGAATGACTTAAAGGTCCATTGAAAAGGGGTTCAATCCAAGAGCTGGCAGCAGTGTCCTCGGCCCAGGGCTGTCCCTTCCCATGTTCCTGGGGCAGAAGAGCAGGTGGATGGCAGAGCTTGACAGAGACAGGATTTTAAATACCCAGAGGAGTTAAAGTGGGGAGGCCAGATGGGTGGAAAGCTTCTGGAATGCTAAAGGTGGAAATGAAATATTTACCAGAAATTTTGAAGCAAGAAGAAAATTTTAAAATGAAAATGTATGGGGAAATTACATATACTTATTTCAATTCTCTTGGCAGAACAAAGGTGATTTCGTTGATAAATTTCAGGCAAGAAACCCTTACAGCTCCTAAAAACATCAGGTTTAGCCTCTTTAACACTGCCAGGTTAGTTAGGGGGGAAAAAAAAAAAGGAAAGAAAAGAGATGGAGAGCAATGGGAAGTTGGCGTTCACAGGGGTATTCAGAGTTGAGGCTGGAGACACGAGTTCGAGGAGGTGGAGCAGGGACAGGCCTGGGAGCTGACGGCCCAGAGAGGGCCTGCCAGAGGGCCTGGGGCACAGGAGGCCCGGGCACAGCCCCAGCGCAGAGAGTAGGCTGTGCCTGTGTCCAGCAAGGCCACCATGGGTGCCCAGGACGAAGGAGCCGCTGGGGCTGGACCTGCGGAAGGGACAGGCTGCCTGGCCGTAGTCACACAGCCTCCAAGGAGCCACCCGCAGGGCCCAGAGGGAGGAAGGGCCCAGGCCTGGAGGGCTTGCAAGGGAGGAGGTGGGACTGGGTGCAGGAGGGGCCACCTGAGGCCCAGGCCGCCAGGGCCCCTGGCTGTCTAGCCCGCTGACCAGGCCAGGCTGCTGTGCCCGCAGACCAGCACTGCGGCGGTGAGCTCGGCGACTACACGGGCTACATCGAGTCCCCCAACTACCCTGGCGACTATCCAGCCAACGCCGAGTGCGTCTGGCACATCGCGCCTCCTCCCAAGCGCAGAATCCTCATCGTGGTCCCCGAGATCTTCCTGCCCATTGAGGACGAGTGCGGTGACGTCCTGGTCATGAGGAAGAGTGGTACGTGCCAGGGCGGGGGACAGTGATGGCGTCACCCCCAGGCCCACCACCCGACCACTCCCCTCAGCACTGCTCTGCCAGGCAAGGCTGCTGCCCAGGGTGCAGGGGATCCTGAGGCTCAGGGCCCAGGGGCACCCAGGAGGCGGGGCACAAACCTAGCCCTGCCCTCCTCCAGGAGCTGCACCTTGCAGAGCTCTGTGGAAAGCTCCTGCAGGCTGAGTGCGTGCCCTGCCAGCTGCAGAGCCCCCTTCCCACCACTTCCTGTCCCACCATCTAGTGGGACCCAAGGAGCAGCCCCTGGTCCACAGGGCCTGCAACCCGCTGCCAGGCTTGGGGACAAAGAGCCAGCCAGCCCGAGGGCCCTGGTGCCCATGTCCTAGCAAGGGACACAGGCAAGTCCCTTCCCCTCCTGGAGCCCCAACTCAGGCTCATCACCCCCCCCCAGGGGGTACTGTGAGGCCCCAGGGGATGACAGGGTGTGGGGGGTTGAGCCCCCAGCAGGGGTGCAGCCAAGTGGCCACAGCAGCAAGAAAGCCGGGGAGGGTGCCCTGGGTCCCCTGCTGCCATTGAGTCAGAATCCTGGAGAGGATGCAAGGGCCACGCACACACCAAGACACACCTGAAGGCCCCAGATGCTCCCTTGGGGCCAGGGAGGGAGGGAGGGAGCCTTCCCCACGCTCCCATTCCTTGCTTGGTCTTGTTACCACGTGCATCTGACCCATGCATGGAACTGGTGGGCGCCCCTGGAAGTCTAAGGCGGAAAGGGCCAGGGGCTTGCCCAGGGCCACACAGCCCAGCTGGGACCATCTCCATCACTGGCTCCCAGCACCCTCCCCTCCACTGGCTGCCCACAGGCCTGCGCTTTAGGGGGACCAGCCCCTCCCACCAAGGGTGCACCTCAGGGAGGCTCCCCAGGAGAGCTCCCCCTGGTTCATCCACTCACAGCGAGAGAAGACTGACCACCGAGGCCACCCCAAACCCAACCCTCCAGGCCCAGCTCTCTGCTGGCTCATCCCTCACCCCGTCCCTGATCCTGGCGCTGGCCTCGGCTCTGTCCCTGGGCTGGGGACAGGTGCGAGCCCCATCCTGGAGGAGCAATTGGCTGGAGGGAGACAGTGATGGGCTGTAGAGAGGAACTGGCCTAAGGGGTTCACCAGAGCAGAGCAGGAACCTGGTCGGGCACAGATGGAGCAGTCAGGGAGGCTTCCTGGAGGAGGGGGCACAGAAACAGGTCTCAGAAGGATGAGTGGGAACTGGCCAGGGGTTGAGATGGGAAAAGGCATTGCACGCAGAGGGAGCAAGCGCAGAGACGAGTGCTTGGAGCATTTAGGAAAACTGAGCATCATGGTGGCCGGATGGCAGCCTGGGTGAAGGGCAAGTGGCCAGGGATCGGGGAGCAGCTGCATATCCGCAGGCAACTCAGCCCTCTGGGTCGTCGCCCACAGCCTCCCCCACATCTATCACCACCTACGAGACCTGCCAGACCTACGAGAGGCCCATCGCCTTCACCTCCCGCTCCCGGAAACTCTGGATCCAGTTCAGATCCAATGAAGGCAACAGTGGCAAAGGGTTCCAAGTGCCCTATGTCACCTACGACGGTGAGGGGCTGTCCTCACAGCCACCCGTGGGCCGCCTGCCCCACGGAGTGCCAGCCTGGGGGTGGGGGCAGACCTGGAAGGGACACCCGGCTTGCTGGTATAGGCCAAGGCATGGGGGTGGGCAATTCGTGATGTCTGCAGCCTTTAGGATTCTGAAGGTTAAATGGGGCTTTTATCTGTAGCAAAGGAGGTCCCAGGGCAAGCGTGTGGGTGGCGGGGACCCCAGGCCCTAAGGCACAGAGGCAGAACTGCACGGGTGACAGCGTGCAGACTGCCCGGGGAGCAGGGGCAGAGGCTGCAGGTGAGAGGGCAGAGGGCGGGCTCTCAAGCCCTTGCCCCTGCTTTCCTCCCTGCCGATGGTTTCCCAGAGGACTACCAGCAGTTAATAGAAGACATCGTTCGCGACGGGCGGCTGTATGCCTCGGAGAATCACCAGGAAATTTTGAAAGTGAGTTTCTTTAATGGAAGGGAAATCTGTATACCCTGGGACAGTGGTCTGTGGTGAGCCAGGGGCATCCCTGTGTAGGCCCTGGGCGCGACATGTGTCCGGCATGGGGGTGGGGGGCAGCTCAGGGCCTGGCGACCTGTCCTTGAGCAGGTTCCTTAGCTGTTCCCGGCCTTGTTTTCCTCCTCTGTGAACTGGGGGTGACGTTACGGAGTGGTACCTGCTTATGGCCTCAACTTCAAGGCCCGGCAGGCCTTTTGGAGTGCCCCACCCCCAGCCAGGGTCGGGGCACTCCCCGGGAGCCAGAGGCACAGAGCTGTGTGGGGGCCACCACACCGTCTCCCATCTGCTCCTTGGGGTTCTCCTCTAAGGCGGCCCACGCCACCCTGCCTTAGAGACCTAGAGAGGGCGCCCTGCACATCAGTGCCACGGCCAGGCTGTGGGGCATCTGCCCTCCACAGGCCGGGCACTACTGCCAGCCTCCCCGCGGACCTGTGTGCCAGGCCGGCTCTTGCTCTCATCAGCTTAGCCCAGCCCCAGAGGAGGGTTGGTATCCCCACTGTCCTTGTGACAATTGAAACAGAGCAGAGCATCCTCCCACGGGCAGGAGCCAGGCGAAAAGGCCTGCGCCCTGTGCCTCTCTGGTTCTCAAAGCAGAACGCTTTTTTAAGAAAACAGTGAAAACCAGTAAGAGTAAGACGCTTTTGGACACAGAGGGCCTGCGGGCTTCTGAAGCCACCCGCCAGCCCACTGCCTCCATTCCCGGCCACGCAGACACCGCAGGCCCCGTCAGGACCCTGGGCTCTGAGAAGGCCCGTGGCCGGGCGCCCTGGCTCACCCCCAGCCTCGCCACCTCTTGCAGGACAAGAAGCTGATCCAGGCCCTGTTCGACGTGCTGGCGCACCCCCAGAACTACTTCAAGTACACCGCCCAGGAGTCCAAGGAGATGTTCCCACGGTCCTTCATCAAGCTGCTGCGTGCCAAAGTGTCGCGATTCCTGCGGCCCTACAAGTAACTCTGCAGGAGCTGCCCTGCCAGGGGCCCGGGCTACACCGAGGGGCCAGGGGAGGGGTCTCCCCACCCGAGATTTCCTTCCCTCCACTGCAGAAGCTGCAAGGGCTCCACAGCCCCGGGGGCCTCCACGTTGCCTGGGGAAAGGCTGACCTCCCGGAGGGCTGAGACCTGCCCAGGCAGAGACCCCGGCCGGGCCGCATGCCTCCACCCCACCGCCTCTAAGCAAAAGCCCTGCTTCCAAAGGTATTCTCCTGCCCTCCGCGTGGGCCGGCGCGCCGACCAGCCACCGCAGGCAGGGTCCTGGGCCGTGCACGTCTGGACCTGGGAGTGCAGTGAACTCCACTGACGGCTCAGGAAGGCAGGCAGCTGGGAGCCCTCCCGTGGCGCCTCTGGGAGGCCCAGGTCCACATCGCCAAACCGATAGGGAGCCGGGGCTGCAGAACGGGGTCTGTCTGAGGGCGCCCGGTCGATTCCTCTGGCAGCGGGTACTGGCCACCACAGCCACGCCGTTTGGCTCTAAAGGATTTTGTGACGGAACGGAGAGAAGCTGCTAGAGGAGGAATAGTAGGTTTTTGCTTTCCCGGATAGAGCGTCTAATTAAGTACTATATATGTATAAATATAAATATATATACTTCTATTTGTGGGGACTTTAGGAGAATCATCTTTAGCAGCTGTAAATATTAACCACAGTCCCACCTCTTCTGCTCAAGCCATTCAGAGGCACACCTGTGGCCGGCACCCCCCGAATGACTAATGGCTTCTCCAAGTGCTCACACCCTTAGTCTGTGTGACACGGGAGCCTGCAGCTCCCCTCAGACCCTCTTGGAGTACAGTTCCTTTGGAATTGAGCTCTGATGCTCTGTTGCAGTGTGGCCGGGTCCCAGTCCCCTCACTCGCAGGGTCCCCGTTCCCAGATGGCACAGGCTGGGGGCGGTTTCTCCTTGGGCCCTTCCTAGGGGCTCGGGCCTAGGGATGAACTGTTGATGGGGGAGGGGCTTGTGTTCCGCCTTGGGGTCCACATCGAGCCTGCCTGGCCCCAAGAAGCCAGGCCTCCCTAACATGAGCAGAGGCTGTACAACAGGGCCTTAGAGAGCAGCCGGCCCCCTATATTTTACAGATGAGGAAGGCAGCCCAGAGAAGGCAGGCAGCCGGCCGAGGGTTGCACAGCAGTCTCCAGGGCAGAGTCACGGCCAGCTGTTGGGAAGCTGGGCTCCCAGAGCAGGGTTCTCTCTGCTGCACCACACCAGCTCTCTGGCAGAGCCACTTTTTCTCCTTTAAATAAGAGAAGTCTGGGGTTCTGACCACGTTCCCTCGTGTCCCACTCAGCCAGGAACCCAGTGCCCGGGATGGAGTCACGCAACCCCTTCCGCCTCACCTATGAGCAGAGGCCTGGGGTCTCTCCAGTTTTTGAGGCCTTGCTGAAAATCCCAAGGAGCACAGAAGAGTTGAAATGAACTCGCATCACCACTCCATGTTGCTTCTGGTTGTTCGCTCCTCCACACCCTGAAGCGCAGGCCAGCCAGTGAGAGATGGCCACGGTTGGAGAAGCATCCTTGGCGCCTTGAGGATGGTGAAGGTTGAGGGTGGGTGAGAGAGGGTCCTGGAGATTCAGGGCATGGTGAAAAGGCAGGCAGTGACGCATTTTACAATCCCAAACCAGCCTTGGAACTCAGGGTTACTAGTTGCCATTAGGTCTGTCAGCAACGGCCAAGTACCCAGCGTGGCCAATGCTGCCACCAGTGGCCACCTTTGCTGAAGTCCACCTCGAGCTGGGGGAGCCTCTGCCCTTGGTGGCCGGTCAGCGCCAGATGACGAAGCCTGTCCGTGGTCACGGTGTCCCTCCACCGGCCAGGCCAGGTGGGCCAGCCTGGGTTTCCAGAGAGAGCCCTGCCTTCCCCATGTCGAGCCATGGAGAAACAGAGGCGAGCGTCCTCCAGGTGAGCCTCTGCAACCGCTTCCCGAGGGCGTTGCTTCTTAAGGGAGTTTTTGGTTTGTTTTTATTTTTTAATCCTCTCAGAAAAACCAGAGAGGAGCAGGAGGAGCTCTTAACCTCTCTGGTTCTTCCTGCGGTTCCTGCAGGTGGCTTCTGGCCATTGCCGCCCACTTCCCCACTTCCGCGGGAGTCCCCAGGGCAGAGCAGATGAGTGGCCCTGCCCTTCCGTAGCTCTCACCCTCGGGGTGCCAGGCAGCCAGCAGCCAGGCTCTGCCAGCCCCCGAGCGGTCGCTATCCGGCCCTCCCCGGTAAAGCCACCCGTGTCCTCTGGTAACATGAAGTCCAGGGGCGGGGTCCATCCGTCCAAGTCTCCACAGCACCCCAGCTGGGGGCCTTGGGGACATCCCACCTGTGAAAGACAAAGCAGTTCCTGGGCCTCTGGGGCCCGGTGGCCCTGGGGAGATCCTCCTGGGACCACGAGCACATTTCTCCAAGTTTTCGTGTGGTTGGAGCCGAGCGCAGTCTGACTGGCGGGAGGGTGGCCACTCCACCCGGTTAAAGAAGTGGAGAGAAAAGGGGTGGCAGAACAAGGACATGCTTTGCCACAAGACCATCCCAAAGCTGTCTCTGGAAGAGTTGGGGTCTGAGAAAAGAATGAAGGAAGGACACCAAGGCAGAGGGGTGCAGAGTCTCCTAGTACGTCTGAGGAGCTGAGCTGAAAGCCAGCACATCCCACTCATGGCCCGGGCCTTGGGCAGCCGCAGACCCCACCCCGGCCAAGTCAACCCTCTTCCTGGCGCTGATCCCCAGTAGCCAGGCCGGTGGAGCAACGCCCCTGCAGCCACGCCGCACACCATGCCTCCCAAGGGAAGGAGTGAAGGCACAAGCTTCTGGAAGCCAAGGTCTGGCCAGGTGGCCAGCACTGAACGAGGGGGGAGCGTGGCGCCCCGGGGCAGCAGGAGGGCCTCTGTGGGGGGCCCTGGAGACCCAGGTTTCCTCGGCACATTAGCCGGGCAGGGAGTTGGCAGGATGGAGGGCCCAGGGCAGCCATCTGGCAGGAAGTCCCTCTCTCCGCGTGGCACTCTGCTGCCTCCCTTCCAGGCTCAGTCTGCCCTCGACTGGTACTTTTTCCAGTTCCCAGCATGCCTCAGGCACTGCGCTGGCCTCTCTCCTGGCGCTCCAGGTTCTAGTCCCCAAAGCACCTGGATTGCCTCGTGCCTCCCAGCCTCTGCCTCCTCACCCCAAGGCAGGTGGCCTTTGCTGGTGGGGTCACCACTTTTTTCCCAAACTCTGACCCCCAGTGAGACAGTCATTCCCAGTTCCTCCCCTTGTGGCGACAGGCCCTTTCCCACTGCCTTCTCTTGACTTGTGACAGCCAAACAAAGTAGACCCGAGACATCAGCCAGAAGTCTCCAGACAGCGACCAGCCATGGGCTGTACGTGAAAGCCCTGAGAGAGCAACCCACCCCCTTATGCCCCAGGATTGCGTCCTTCCTGCCTGGATGCGCCTTTTGTGCTGTGCAGCTTCTCTGGAGGGCGGCTGGCGCTCTCCCTGGGCCTTTTCCATAGAGTGAGGCCCTGGGCCCTCTCAGGAGGCCAGGGGCCCCCCAGAGCCCCCGGGGCAGCCAGCAGAAGGGGCAGAGCACAGCTGGGGTCCCCAGTGCACATTTCAAGAAGGATACCCCCAAAGAGCTGCAGACACCAGGCCTCACGGGAAGCCGTCCCCTCCCCGTGGGCAAAGCAAGATGCTGCTGTGGCAGGAGGTGCCAGCCAGGACCGCTGGCTTGGAGCCCACACCCAGGACGGTGGCTTGCCCTCGCCGTCGCCCGCTGAACGCACCCAGTGCTCAGGTAGGCAGGCTCCTTTCTTATGCCCCGGGCCCCTGCTCTTTTACCTCCTCAACTCCAGGCATGGGAAATTTGGTCACCTGGTAACTGTCTTATAGTGAGGCCCCGTTTCTTAGGTTACCAAAGATGCACATGGTGGCAGCATGGCCCTAATGACCATCATGGCCAAAGGCAGAGGGACTTGTGTGAGTTGCAGTGCCCACCACACACTTTATCTTGGCTGCCTCTGCCACAGCAGCACCCGAATTGCCCATCCATCCCAGGGTGCATCTGAGCTGCTGCATGCCAGGCCCCAGGCTGGGTTTGCCTTCCTGTCCTGCCTTGCTGCTTGGACAGGGTGCCAGGCGACATGGGCATGGCATGGTTCTGCCTGCCCGACAGGCCTGTGGAGCAGGACGCCTGGTCTCCCTGCGGCCACCCCCAGACCACACTGGCCTGGGGCCCCTGGAGGGACCCTCAGAAATCATCTCAACAGGAAGAAATCAAAGAGGGCAAGAGCCAGCACTCATCCAGTGCATCCGGTGTGCCAGGCTGTGGGCTCAACCCTTGACAGGCACACACAGAATCCTCGCAGCCCTGTTGGGGAGGGGGTTATCCCATTTTTCAGGTATGGAAATTGAGACTCTGAGACGTCAGGTGACAGCCCAGGGTGAAGAGTCAGTCATCCGTGGAGTTGGGAGCCAGACCCAAACCCAAACCCATCTAATTCCAAGGAAGGAAATGTTTCTTTGTGAAATGTTGATTAATCTGAGTTTTACAGATTCGAAGACTCAGCCAGGTCAGCCCTGGCAACGGGGGGTCTGGGAACGGGGACGTGAGGATAAAGAGGAGTGGGCAAGGGCAGCAGGGTAGTGACGTCATGACGCACCCTCCCTCCTCAGCAAGCACTAGAAGTGCCTTCAGAGGCAGAATGGGCCTTCTTCCCCTGGGGGGCCGAGGACTTACTGCGCCACCAGGAAACCCCGCTGCCGGCTGAGACCAGACGCTCAAGGGCTGATGGGCATCCAGGGCGCTGCGTTCAGGCAGGCCCTGTCCTCACGCCTGGGCAGATGGTGACTGCTGTGCGCCCACATGTCCCGGAGAAGGCCTGGTGGCCCTCGGCAGATGGGGCCGAGAACAGCGGGAGGAAGGAGAGAGTACTGACGACAGGCTGGCGTCCCGTGGCTCAGTCCAGAGGCCACTTCTCATTCCGCAGAGCCCAGTCGCTCTGGAAACGGGACGTCCGCACGCCATGCGGGGGTGCACCAGAGAGGGGTACTGCTGGGCCCTGGCTGCACTGCCCACGAGAGTGACAAATAACGCAAGCGCGCTTTTCTCTTCCCTGCCTCGAATATTCAAAGCTTTATTTGCCCCATCACATTCCCACATATGCATGTAATTAAACATTTGTGGAAATCACTTTAATAATAAACAAGAAACGAACCGAAATACTGCTGCTATCTCTCATTCATCAGCGACCATGCGTGGGGGGCAGGGAGGAAAAGGTAACCGGAATCCGGGAAAAAAAAATCCATGACTGTGTTGAGAGCTGAAAGTACAGGAGCTGCACTAAATCTCTGAAAAGCTGAGCACTGAGGTTGAGATTTGCCTGCGGAGAAAGAGAAGAGCACCCAGGCTTAGGGAAGAGATGTTCTTAAAGGAGCTGCCGGAGAGGCACCTTCCCGTGTTTCGAATCCCGCCTCTCCTGGCTCGCATTCTCCCCTACGCCGGGCTCGTTCTGGGACTCCAGGTGACAGCAAACCTCAGGGAATGTGGGACCTCTCAGGGTTAGAAGCGGAAAACTGTGTGTGTGTGCGTGTGTGTGTCAGCTTTCATCAGATTCTCCAAGAAATCTAGAACCGCCACAGGGTCACTGCTCTCCTCGGTCATGTGGCAGGCCCTCTGGCATCATGCCCTCAATAAAAAAAGAAGCAATTTTATAAAGACTTAGTGATTAACATTCCATACAAGTGACAGCGTGAACACCAAATCGTTTCTTTAGCACAGGAGTTTAAACCTGTAAAGAGAGAACAACGATGACATCTTCTGAGCACAGAACGCACTGGACATTTCTACCAAATTCTACCAAAGCTCCCACGAAGACAAGATGGAAAGATCAGGCCTCTTTGGGCTGGACAATGAGCTGGGAAGCAGCCCGGGCTACCTCAAAAACGTGAGAGAAGCATTGGGGCGAATGTGGGTGTCCAAGCCCAAACTCCAAGTGGCGAAGGCAGTCCAGGTCGCAAGGCCCATACTCCAGCTCGTTCCGGCCTCGCTCCGTGTGTCGTGGAGACTGAGGAGACTTCACCAGACGTCTCGACTGGCCTCTTCCACGTTACAGTATTTCTGGATTCTTAGCTCTCTGATCTCTAAGCTCAGGAATCAAATTCGGGCATTTTAGCATATAGAGTGGATGCTATCTTGTGTTTTTTCTCTCCGTTTTAGGATTAAGAGATTAAATACATAATAGAGTCACACAAATGCAATTCACATTTTAAAGCAGTTTTTAAACATGGATGAGCAATAACCATATGATTCACAGACCCTTAGAGAGACTGACCCCCCTCTGTAGGTGAGCAGAACCTAAATTTCCCACATGAAGCTTCCATGGGGGCCCCTGGAACATAGGAAAAGCAAACCCAAATCCTTTGCAGAGGAAAGCCACCCCAATTTAGGCCCTCTGGATTGCCTCAGATTAAACGCAATCTGAGCTCACAGCAATGAGTTAATAAAAACACAAGGGGTGGGGGAAGCAGAGGGGGCTCAAGCAGTTGGGCGCCTCCCTCCCACATGGGAGGTCCCAAGTTTGATTCCCAGTGCCTCCTAAAAGAAGATGAGCAGACAGCACACATCGAACAGACAAAAGAGCAGGCAGCGAGCGCAAACAAAGGGGGGAGGAGTGAATAAAATTTTGAAACAAAACAAAAAAAAAAAACAAGGGGAAAGCAAATGTAGATCAAGCGGTTAAGCAATCCCTGGTACCTCTTAAAAACAAAACAAACAACAAACAAACAAGTCCAGCTTAGAGGAGCTGTTGTGGCTCAGTGGCTGGCCGCTGGCTTCCCACAGATGAGGTCCTGGGTTGAATCCCCAGCCTCGGTACCTAAAAATAAAAAATACAAGGAAACAAGCTGTGAGTGAGAGTGAGCAGAAATGGCAAGTAACAAAGTTAGACCCCTAAAAAAGTACTGTTACTCAGATAAAGACTATAAAATAACAATATATGGGCTGCAAATAAAGACTAAATTTTTAAAGGAACAAGGAATATGGGGCTTTCAAAAATGGAGAGGCAAACATGAAAATGAACTTCTAGAATTGAAAAATACAGTTGTTGAAATGAAAAATTCATCGGGGGGGGGGCACTTACCACAGAGAAATGCAAAAACATGCACATGAACGTTCAACACAACTTTTTTTGTAATGGTCAAAATCGGGAACAACCGAGAGATCCTTCAGTGGGTGAAGGTTAAACTGCAATTCATCCAGACCGTGGAGTACTGCTCAGCAATGAAAAGGAGCACTCGGCACGCCGAACAAGCTTGGTGGATCCCAAGAGAACTCTGCTGAGTGAAAAAGGTCAGTCTCCAAAAGGTACATAACTGTATGATCCCATTTATAGAACATTCTCAAAATTATAAACTTATAGAAATGAACAAATTAGTGGTTGCTAAGGGCCAGGGGTGGGAGGGCCATCAAGGGAGGGCTCAGGGATCTTGGTCATTCTGGACCAGTCTGCATCTTGATTGAATCTGTCCATGTGATGAAATTGCCTAGAACTACACACACACGCGCACACGCACGCACACAGAGTGCAGGGAAGACCGGCGAAATCTGAAAACGGTCAGTAGATTATACGAATGTCTGTTTCCTGGTTTTGCCATTTTACTGCAGTTATGTAAGATGCAGCCGATGGGGGGGCATGGGTGAAGAGTATACAGGACCTCTCTGTGCTGTTTTTGCAACTTCAGGTGAATTTCTTTAAAGTGGATGGATTAAACTAGTCACAGTTGAGAGGACGTTAATGAATTACAAGGTAGATCTGAAGAAAGTCCTCAGAGAGATGAGAAAACAGTCACGAGGAAAACCAATTAAAAGAAATGGAGGAGAAAATTAGAAAGTCTGAAAACAGCCTTAACTGGAGTCCCAGAATTGGAGAATAAGCTTAATAGATGAAAGGCAAGATTTGAAGAGATCATGATTGAGAATTTTCCAAAAAATGTTAAAAGAATTACTCCATAGACACAAAAAACTAGTATATCCCAAACAGGATAAATACAAAGAAAAATTAATACCCAGACAAATGATGGTGAAGCCACAGAACACGAGAGTCCAAGAGAAGATCTTAGAAGCAGCTAGAAAGGACATGTCATCTATTAAGTAATTACAGTTTAGTATAAAAGCCAGAAGAAAGTGGAATGATGATGTCAACATGTTAAAAGACCACAGCTGTGAACCTCTAATTATTTAGTCAATAAAATCTGTTTCAAGGGTGGGTGGGGAGAAATAAAGATATTTACTGGTTAAAATGGGATTTTACACCTCCACAAAAGGGACTTTTAAAGCACATACATCACAGAAGGATGATCTGAGATACAAGCAGGAATGGTAAGAAAAATTCAATCATAAACGCATATAAATCCAAAGAAACATTGTTTAAATAATAATCATATGTGGCCTAAGTGACAGGAAGAATAAAACAACAGGACTGAAATACTGGCCTTTTAAGTGAGCATATAAACTGGGTGAGAGTAATCTGAGTTAAAGTGTTCTAAGATCCTTGAATGACTTGAGAGGAAGATGACAATGTTTAACTTTAGACTTTCTTCTATTAAATAGGCATGGTAAAATTTCAGAGGTTAATGTTTCCATTACCTAACACTGCATAAAAAAATCAACCCAATGTGTTTATGCAGTGACCGTGTAACTACACCACTGTAGTAATACTTGGTCAAGAGGGAAAGGCAGTTACAGGAAAACGCTCCATGGGACGCGCAGGCTGTACAAGCCCATGCAGGACGCCAGCGGCACCCGATGCTTCGTGCTCCAGGCTGCCCTCTACACTCTTCCCTCCCAGGCCCCGTGCTGTACCAGCAACTAAACATAAAAGCAATGCCTACAGCAGATAGAAAGTGTGTGCACGATGATGCCTCTTTTATCAAAGTGGACAGAGTGGTCTGTGGAGACAGTGCCTCCTGGAACACTGATGCGGCTTCTTCCCAGCAGGTGCGGTTACGAGTGAGTTCTCTTTTTGCTTCTCTGTAATTTGTAGTTTTTTAATAGTGAGTGTGCCTGACTTGAACAAGCTTTTAAAAATTACATTTTTATCATATTCTCAATTTACATACGATCAAATCTACTTAGTGTATAGTTGTATAAGTTTTTACAAATGCGTAGTCATGTAACCACCTCCACAATCAAGGCACGGAATAGTTTACTACCCCACAAAAATCCTCTTGTGCCGTCCCTTTGTGTCCAATCCCTCTTTACCCCAGCAAGCACAGAGCTATTCTCTGCTGGTAGAGTTTGACTTTTTCAGAATGTCCTATAAATGATGGCATGCAGTATGTAGCCTTTGAAGTCTGGCTGCTTTTACTTAGTGTAATATTCTCAGTAGTTCATTCCTTTTGATTGCTGAGTAGTTTTCCATTTTATGGATGTACCATAATTTTATATTTCATTCACCAGTTCAAGAGCATATAAGTTATTTCCAATTTTGGTTGACTATGAATAAAAGGGCTATAAACAAAAAAATTAACCCAAAATATGATGGTATAAAACACCACTTATGGGAAACGGATGTGGCTCAAGCGATTGGGCTCCTGTCTGCCATACAGGAGGTCCAGGGTTCGATTCCCGGGGCCTCCTGGTGAAAGGAGAGCTAGCCCACACAGAGTGCTGGCCCGTGCAGAGTCCTGGCCCATGCAGGAGTGCTGGCCAGCAGAGAGAGCCGGCACAGCAAGATGACACAACAAAAAGAGACACAGAGGAGAGACAAGAAGACGCAGCAGACCAGGGAGCTGAGGTGGCGCGAGATTGAGTGCCTCTCTCCCACTCCAGAAGGTCCCAGGATCGGTTCCTGGTGCCACCTAAAAAGAAGACAAGCAGGCACAGAAGAACACACAGAGAGCAGACAGCAAGCGCAAAACAATGGGGGGGGGGGACGACAAATTAGATAAATAACCAAAACACCACTTATTATGCTCATGGCTTCTTTGTGTAAGGAATTCTGAGAGGCCACAGGTGGGATCGCTTGTTTCTGCTCCTTGAGGTCTGGGTCCTCAGCTGAAAGACTCAGAGGCTAGGGCTGGAACCACCTGAAGGCTTTCTCACCCACATGTGTTGCAGTTAGTTGATGTTGGCTGCTGGATGAGACCTTAGCTGGAGCTAAGAGCTCACACGTGGCCTCTTTATGTCGTCTGGGCTCCCTTAAAACATGGTGGCCAGGCTGTGAGGGGGAGTGTTCCAGGAAACGGACGGCCAGGCAGAAACGATCCTTTTAGTGCCCCAGCCTCCGAAGTCCCACAGCATCACTTCTGCCATACTCCATTAGTCAGAGCCCACGTCCATCCATTCTCAAGGGAGGAAAAATAGACTCTACCTTTGATAGTGAGTCACAGGATCCTCAAAGAGCAAGTAAGATTGGAATTATCGCAATTAATGCACTCTCTCATGCAAAGAAAAAAAAGAGAAAAACTAACATAAAAAAAACAAAAATATAGAAATAAAAAATCAAGATATAAATAAATCTAAATATATAAATGAGTATGATAAATATATATGAAACTAAACTAAATGGAAGAATCTTTCAAAAAGAAAATCATCCTGCACACTGTATTCAAGAGACACACCTCAATGATAAGAGACAGAGTGTGAAAGTAAAAGGATGAAAAAAGATTTGCCGATAATACAGTAGCTAAAAGAAAAAACTAAAGTAACTATTAATATATAAAATAGTCATTAAGACAAAAGGCATGACAAGGGCTCCAGAGGGCAAATCACAAATCTGTCATCATAGTGGAAATATAATTGCCACACTTGATCTAACAGACACATGTTGAACTCTTCACGCAACAGAGAATGCACATGCTTTACAAACTCCAACGGAATCTTTACAAAACAGCTTATATGTGCTATACCATAAAGTAAGCCTCAGCCACATTCAAATAGTTGGTATCACCGGGTCACATTCTCTAACCACATACAGAAATAAATAAAAAATAAATAAAGATAATTCCCATGCATTTGAAATTTTTTCAAATACACTTGTAAATAATCCGTAAGTCAAAGAACAAATCGCAGTGGATACTTAAAAACACAACAGTAGAACAAAAATGAGAAAAAAAAAAAAACAAAAGAAAAATAAATAAAAAATAGTAGAATGATAATGAAAATACAACATATCAAAAGCAATAAGATGCAGTGAAATTGGTTCAAAGGTAAATATACAGCCTTAAATGCTTTTATTGAAAAAGAATAAAGATGAAAATTAATGGGTTAAGGGCCCAACTTAAGAATTAAAAAAGATGAAGCAAGCCAGACACAAAAGGACAAATACTGTATGAATGTGTTACTATGAACCAAATATATTGTGTAACATATTGTTTGATTCAAAAAAAAAGTACAGACAATAAAACCCTATCTTTAGTAAAAAAATTAAAATTAAAAAAAAAATGAAAAAGAACAACGGACAAAACCCAAAGAAAAAAGGAAGAAGATAATAAAGATAAAAGCATAAATAAATGAAGGGGAAACAAAAGAACAGTAGAAAAGATCAACTAAATTCTCACTGGTGTTTCCTGCACTTCCCAAATAAACTATTTGCACTAAAATCCTTGCCTTAGGGTTAGCTCCTGAGAGGATAGTATGAATTATATTATACCAGGACATTTGAAAAGTTAGATGTAATGAACAAATTCCTAGAAAAATCTAACTTACCAAATGACACAAGAAGAATTAGGAAATCAGAATACTTATGACTAATAAAAAATTGAATCTATAATTTAAAGTTTTTCCATAACTATATATGGAAAAGCAAATAGCTTAGAATAGCCAAGACCCTTCTGCTTAAGAAGCATCCCATCTAGCTACAGGTTAGTAATTAAGACTGTGCCCCCAAAATGAGTTCACACACGCAGCTGCAGAAGTAGGTTTGCATATCACTCCGTGAATCATGAGTCTTCATTTAGACCACATGACTTTTTCTACATTGATCTCACTCATTTTTTTTCTTAATTCCAAGTTTTCTTGTACTCACACGAACAGCAAAGCCATCACTGTTACTGTGTTGGCTCCACTGGCTGAAGATTTATTCCACAGTTGATGCCAACTGGTATCATCAGGTGGTTCCATTTCTTTCATCCAATTTCTGGAGTCAAAATAAAGCTCTTTGAAGTTCATTCTGTCCAAAGTGAAAAACTTACATTATTCTGAATGCTATTGTATATACAGCTGTAAAGTTTAACAGTGAAAGCATTTTATTTTTGCAATCATAATATTCATATCAAGTTTGGTGGGGCAAAGCATGGAGGGACTAACAACTTTCTTACTGAATTAAGAACCCCATGGAGGAGAAATGCACTTGGAATTGGTTGTGGTACACACAAAAATTAGGCATTTCATCCAAACAATTTAATTAGAAATTGTAGTTTTCAGAAATTTACAAATACTTTTTCATGTAAAGTAATTGAATACAGAAATTTTATGACAAAACTGATGTTGTATACAAAAAAAAGGGGGGGGGTGCTTTGGCAGGGTAGTTCTATGCTTTCTTTACTGCCCCCCTTACCAATTGGAGCTGGAATTTGAGCCTTTGCACATCTTCATAAATCAACTTGTGTCCTACAATGGCATTGAACTTTTAAAAAGCAAGTCCTCTAAACTTTGGTACATTTTGTTCAAATTCAGTTAAAAATCTTTAATCAAGTGTTCAGTAACTTAAGTGCAAAAAAAAAAAAAAAAAAAAAAAAACCACCCTTGGGGCTTTTCCAGCAAGTTACAATTATTGCAAAGTTGCAAGCAGACATTGCTATGGAAGCAATAGAAGAACTGAACAAATGAATGTTGACAGTTCAAATGAGGAAATACTGTAATTGCACTTTGACATGCCTCGACTTGTAACAAAAAAAAACTTGATGTAACTCCCATTTTTAATTTACATTCCGAATCAAAATGTAAAGAAATTGGGAAGGCCACTATTTTGCAGCACCCCGGGGGGTCTGCAAGTCCTCCAAGTGCAGTCAGTGCAGTACAGCAGCTGGCCACACTGGTGGTTCTGGGCCTCAGTTTCCCCTTCTGGACAGTGTCTAGACTGCCTTCCGATCCTGTCCGCGGGGGATGCTGTAGCCCCTCCCTCCCGGCGTCCCCTGGGCCAGCCGCACGCCCTCCCCGCTCCGCAAACGCATGCGCACCCGCGGGCGCCGGGCTCCGCCCCTCGGCCTCCCCGTCTCCAAGCGGCCGCTCGCTCGCGCACGCGCACCCTTTCCGCGACGGGTCCCGTCGCACGCGCACGCGCGCCCCTGGGCGCCCCCCTCCCAACGGGCCCGCGCGGCCACGCACGCGCACTCGCTCCCGCCGAGGCCGCCGGCCTTCCTCGCGCGCGGGGCGGCTCCGCGGGTCCCTGAGCTCCGCGCTCCTCGGCCGCGGCG